>CM067220.1:41418982-41914848 GCA_034190945.1 Octodonta nipae
GATAAACTTAAAGTTGAATTAGAAAATCTTGTCACTACGATGAAAAGCGAACAACAATAATCTGTTTCCACGATGGAAGAAAAACAACAAAATCTTGTTTCCACGATGGAAGAAAACAACAAAATTTAATGGAAGGATTATTCTCGAAATTTGTAGAAAAACAAGATCAAGCTGAATTAAAACGACAAAATGAATTTAAAATAACTGAAGAAAAAAGACAAATGCAATTTGAACAACTAATGCAAATAGTTAGACAAGTTAATGAAACAGTTAATGAAAGAATGCAAATAGTTGAGTCTGATATAAAAGAGATAAATGATGACATTAAGACCATAAAAAATACCGTGGACACTCTTGAAACAAAAGTATATGACCTCGATTCCATCCAAAGCCAGGTAAAAGTTGAAATCAGTTCAATTCAAAACACAGTTCAAGACCAAATCAGTGCCATCCAAGACAAGGTAGAAACGGAAATTAAAAAAATGCAACAGGACTTACAGCGAAGAAAATACCAGAACACCGTGAGTACCAGAGGTGCCATTAGTAAACCACCCACATTTGATGGCAGTTCATCTTGGCCTATGTATAAACGGCAATTTGAGGCTGTGGCTACAGCTAATGGATGGGATAATCAAGAAAAATCTACTTCTCTGGTAATTTCGTTAAGAGGTCCGGCCCTAGAACTCCTCCAAAGCATTCCAGTCGATGAACAAGGTAATTTCGGCAAGATCATCGCCATCCTAGACAAACGCTACGACAATCAATCCTTGAGCCAGGTATACCAAGTCCAACTCAGTGGAAAAACGCAAAGATCCTGTGAAAGCCTTCAAGAATTTGAAGCAGAGATTAGACGGTTAGTACACTTGTCCTACCCAGACCTGCCAGAGGAAACGAAAGACCAGTTGGCCACACAGAGTTTCATAAACGGCATCAGAGATGTGGAAGTACAAAGAAATTTAAGACTGAGTGGCGTCAAGAAAAGTAGTGAAGCTCTACTTCGGGCTTTGGAAGTAGAGGCCGTGATGAACATGTCCAAGCCGAGGGTCCGAGCCGTTTCCTTCAACCAGGAAGAGTCAGGGTCACAATTTCAAGCGCTGCTGGCTGGTCTGAACAAAATATTAGACGGTCACAAAGAACTGGCACCAGAGGGGCATGTTACCGCTGCGGACGGACAGGGCACTTCCAACGTGACTGTCGAGTGAGGCCACCTGAACGATCCCCGACCAGGGGTAACCAACAAAACAGCCACATGTCCAGGGACCGTCAGTCAGTCAGCATAGGGGGGCGAATGCTGACTGTCCCTCCACCAGCCCCCAAAACGTTATCCATCCGGGGTTTTGCCGAGATAGCGGCAGCCTAGTCATCAGAGGCACCATCAATGGGCGAGCAGTTACCATCACAATCGATACCGGCGTCGCTGTGTCCATTGCCAAGTCCAGGGTCTTGAGAGCATCAGAAATTCGGCCAGTTAGCGATAACATCCAGCTCAGAACAGTCTCCGGCGAGTCCATGTCAATACACGGTGAGGTAGATGTCTTGCTACAGATAGGGGACAACATGATTCGGCATAGGGTCCTGGTAGCGAATATTGAGGACTATTTTATAATTGGAATGGACCTAATTAGCTAGCATGGATTTATGTTCGACCCGAGATATGATGTTCTTCGGTTCCTAAATGAGGAATTTGTATTGACACGGCCCGTCAACACATCAGTCACCGCCATAAAATTGTGGCAAAGTCTTCAGCTAGAATTCCGGTCGAACGGAACAGATTATTCATGGGCAGACAGCAATCCTGGGAGCTGCGTTGGAATGGTGGAGCCCGTACACTCAGCTCATGACTACTTAGTTGGACGGGCTATAGTTAAAACCGGACGAGATATACCAATCAGAGTCCTGAATTTGTCCAACAACAACATCAGAATTACCAATGATCAAGAGATAGCTTGTTTCGAGCCAGTAGACACCATCATCAATTGCGAAGAAGAGTACCAGAAGTCGGTGAAGGAGACAGGGCCCGATAAAGAGTTCCTACAACAGTTTGCTGACCACTTGACACACTTGACACCAGAGAACCAGAAGAAAGCTAAGCAATTTATCACAAAACACTGTCAAATTTTTAACTTTAAAATTGGAACCACCGTCGCACCAACATCATCCAGCATCGAATAGATACCGAAAAAACTCAACCCATCAGAATACCACCTAGACGACTACCATTGGGGCAACAACAGGCAGTCGAGAAAACATCGAGTCCATGTTACAAAATTGAGTTATTGAGCCATCCATCACTCCATGGTCTGCTCCCGTCGTGCTAGTTAAAAAGAAAGATGGAACCACCCGATTTTGCGTGGATTACAGAAAGCTGAATGATATCACGAAAAAAGACAGCTATCCACTACCCTGAATCGATGACACTTTGACCACACTAGCAGGCTCCCGTTGGTTCTCCACACTAGACCTAAAAAGTGGATATTGGCAGGTTGGTCTGCACGCAAACGACAGAGAGAAGACAGCGTTCTCCACCAGTAAAGGGCTGTTTCAGTTCACGGTCATGCCCTTTGGGTTATGTAATGCACCCGCTACATTTTAGAGGCTAATGGAGTATGTACTGAGCGGGTTAACATGGAGGACGTGCTTAGTATACCTCGACGACATTCTAGTCATTGGTCAGACATTCGACGACCATCTGAAGAACCTGGACGAAGTATTCTTCAGAATTAATAATGCCAACTTGAGACTCAATCCGAAGAAGTGTTCCTTGTTCCAAAAAGAAGTAGAGTTTTTGGGTCACGTAGTGTCCGAGTCAGGAATCCGCACCAACGAAGACAAGATAGGAGCGATCCGTGATTGGCCAGTCCCGAGGGACAAGCATGAACTCCGAAACTTCTTGGGCCTCTGTTCATACTACCGCCGTTTTGTTGAGGGATTTGCCACCATTGCCGCCCCTCTACATCGGCAGACCACAGAGAAGGAGACCTTTCGTTGGAATCAGGATTGCGAAACATCATTCAGGCGACTGAAGGCAGCACTATGTTCCAGCCCAATCCTAGCCTTTCCTACACAGTCCGGCAAGTTCATCTTAGACACCGACGCCAGCAACACAGGTTTGGGGGCCGTCCTATCCCAGGTGCAATATGGTGAAGAGAGGGTTATCGAGTACTACAGCCGTGGATTCTCGAAGCCAGAAAGAAATTATTGCGTCACCAGAAAAGAACTTCTTGCAATAATAAGGCTGTAGACCATTTACACAAATACCTCTATGGTCGTCATTTCTTAATCCGAACAGATCATGCCGCACTCAAATGGCTGCTGGACATGAAGACAGCGGACGGACAACTGGCCAGTTGGATGGAGAAATTACTGCAATACGACTTCAAGGTGGAACACCGTGCCGGCCGGTTGCACAATAATGCCGATGCCCTATCCAGAAGACCCTGTAGAGCGGAATGCAAGCATTGTCTGAAGACGGAACAGCGAGAGGGTATCTCCAGCAGGCAGATCCTAGTGCAGGCCAATGAAGACTGGACAACGGAACAGTGCATCCAGGACCAAATGGCTGATCCAGACATCGAACCAATATCTTGTCACTCAAAATGAGAGGGGCACCCAAGCCACGATGGGACGTGGTAGCTAGATACTCCGGCATGCTGAAATCGTTATGGGCTCAGTGGGACTCTCTAAGAGTAGATAATGGAATGCTCAAGCGAGTTTGGGAAAGCGCTGATGGACGAGAAACCAAGTCCAACTGGTAGTTCCGAAGAAAAAGGTAATAGCCATCCTGACCGAAGTGCATGATGGAATTACCGGAGGCCACCTGGGCATGAATAAAACCCTAGACAAAGTTCGCCAGCGGTACTACTGGGTGAATTACTTCGAAGACGTCAGAGCCTGGTGCCGCAAATGTGCCACATGTGCCGCCAGTAAGGGCCCGAAGACCCGGACCAAGGGCAGAATGCAGCAGTATAATGTGGGCGTCTCATTTGAGAGAATCGCCATCGATGTCGCCGGTCCGTTTCCCGAGTCTGAGAGGGGGAACAAATACATTCTGGTCGCAATGGATTACTTCAGCAAATGGCCTGACGCATATGCGATACCCAACCAAGAGGCAACCACGGTAGCGACGGTGCTAGTAGAACAACTATTCAGCAGGTTTGGCGTCCCGATGGAATTACATTCAGACCAGGGGCATAACTTCGAATCGAATGTATTCCAGAAGGTCTGCACGATGTTGGGGATCAGAAAAACGAGAACAACACCATTACACCCACAGTCAGACGGAATGGTGGAAAGATTCAACAGGACCTTGGAACAACACCTATCCAAGGTCGTCAGCAATAACCAGCGTGATTGGGATGAGCATATTCCCCTATTCCTGTTGTCATATCGCTCTGCTGTACATAATAGTACAGGCCTGACCCCAGACAGGGTCCTATTCGGAAAAGAGCTGCGATTACCATGCGACTTGGCATTTGGCTCCCCCGAAGAACCTCCCCAAGACATCGACGATTATGCCGACCAGCTCCGACATAACATGCTGGCAATACACGAATTAGCCCGAACACATATGTTGGCCACCAGTGACCGGATGAAGACGCGATACGACCTCAAGGCCAATTCAGTCGGGTTCCAGGAGAGGGGCAAAGTCTGGTTGTACAACCCCCAACGGAGCAAGGGTAAATCCCCAAAGCTTACACCCGCCTGGGATGGTCCATACGAGGTGGTCAAGAGGCTTAATGACGTCGTCTACCGGATCCGTCGAAACCCCAAGGCTAAATTGAAGGTGGTTCATTTAGATCGACTCGCTCCGTACAATGGAGGGGATGTTTCTGATCGGGACGATCAGAATTAAAGGGGGGGCAGTGTTACGAAATTTACCCAAAGCCGACCCTGTGTCATTTCAGCACAACAAACGCTTTAAGATAAACAATACGATTCTCGAAAAGACTCGGCAGCGGAAGAAGCGATGATGATTTCTACTGGAAAATTTTACGCTGGTAATATAAAAGAAGCACGCCACGATCGCCAGAATGATACCGCGACGACTAGCGTATATGGGATTGTTATTGTATTTAAATCAGCTGTTTGAATGTAAATAAAGTTCTAGAAAAGTGAGTGCATATTAGTTTAATAATTCTAAATTGAACCCACGGACTATATTGCAATATGTTGATAGAAACTTATCGTCATAAAATGACTCCAGGAGGCACATCTTGAAATCTTTCGCACTTATTCAGCCAGTTACTGTTTTCTGTCCATGTATTTTATCTTATAGATCATTTATTTTAGATTAGCTACATAGCCCTAGTTTTCAAATAGCAGACAATAGACAATATATTGGCCATTGGAGTTTTCATAGTGTTGTTAGTCATCTCTTTTTTAAATATTTTTGTACTCCGTTGGAACTCCAAATTTCAGAAACTTTTAGGTTACAATGAACAATCAACAGGGGGCACACATATTTCAAAATTTTTCTCTATATCTATGTTTGATTATATTCTTATAGTTTTTTTATTTTAAGGGATTTGTGGATATTATATGGTCATGAAATTAAATGCTTCAACTGTTTTTATAAATTCAGAACAGTGGAGGCCACGCCTACTTTTCCGATTTCGGCTCATCTTTATTTCTTATGGAGATATACTTACTTTTAGCAAATGAATCTCGATAATGTAGTTGTTTTAATTTATCTTGTTGTATTCTAGCTAATTGCATTGTGATATAAACCAGCCACCCTATGCCAACATACTATACGTTGCAATAATATTAAATAAGCCATAATAGGTATTTAACGGCTGCTTGTTTGTGAGTATTTGCTTCAATCTAAGGAATATTTATAAAGCACTTAGTTCTTATGACAATGTTTTGTATGAGATGATCCCATCTTAAGTTATGATCAAAAATTATGACCATATTTATATGATATATTCTTATTAAATATTTTTACATATTGACAATGCAATAGATTTCAGACAATATCAATGTAAATGCTAGAATAACAAATTATATTATGTCATTTTGTACCCTTTTTCTTATGAGACAAGTAAGCTAACATTCCAGTTGGATGATAAACAAAGAAAATGGCACAAAGCCGTTTCAGTCGTAGTGGAAGCGAGTTTTGGCTTTCGCATTTTTATTGTCCTCCGATGATTAATCGTCCAGTTGTCTGGTTAATCGCCATTGGTTCGTGCAACTGTTTAACACTAGCTGTGCTGACATCTCGAGTGCTTTCAAAAGTGTTGGTAGTTTTTTTTGTTAAAGAATGCTGCAAACTTAGAGTGGTAACAATATCTAAACAGCTGGCCATGATATCGGTTCGTATTTATCGTCACTTTTAAACAGTATCTTATTGTTGTGTTGGAAATATTGAAATAATGTTATCTTTTAAGTTTTTTGGGTACTACTGCTCATTATATTAGCTAAATAATACTAACGGTAAAATTTTCATTTTCATTAATAGAACAACTCTCAAATTGTTTCTACTATGTGTATTTTATTTATTTAGTAAATCAGTATATATTATGAAATAGTAGTATATATATCACTGCAAGTCCACTAATCACTAACTTAAAAAAAATAGAAAAACCCGTGATTAATTCATATTTTATTTGCTTATTTGTTTCACCTCTTTAATTTTGTATTATCCAATAATAGAGAACCTAGCAGAAGAATCATGAGTAACCTCTCTGTAGAAAATGTAGAGAAATTTTTAATTTAATTTTAATACTTTTTACTTGTACTTGTTGTGTTCAGTGAGTTTTCAACAACTCTAAAACATTCTTTGCCTATTTGAGAACAACGCTGGTATCGATACAATTAACTTTACCAAAAGTTTATTTGCGTGACCGAATAATCCTGATTTTTACATACACAGGGTGTCTCAAAAATATGGAAACCCCTTTCTTTAGGAATGTAATTTCTTAGAAAATGTTGAACATAAATGTTTCAGGATTTTTCGCTACCCATTCAAAGGGTACCTTGGATTTGACCTTGACGGTTAGGCTTATTTCTAGGTCACAGGTGTTTTTTGATTGCGGATTTAGAAAAAGTATGATATTCTAGGTTCAAGTATGACCTTGACCATATCGGACCACTACCTTTAAGGTCCTTCCAAGTCCAAAGTTGTTTTTTCAAATGGGATAGCCAGATGTAGTAAACAGACGTTTTTTGTAAATTTGTAATCCAAGAGGTCGGATAGAAGATGGTGGACAAGATATTAAAAACTTAACCAATTTACGGCTAATATTACAGATTACAGATCTCTAATCAGTTTTTGAAAATTCGTAATATTCGTTATGATTAGGTATACGATTTAAAATTTTCATGCCCGTCTAAGAATCTGCCATAGTGTTGACAACATTTCGAACGCAGATTGGCTTGACTGGCTGGGCTATCTCTGAAATCGGATTTCGTTTGAACACATTTTTGCCCTTGGAAAGACCTTCATGGTCAAGGACATGGTCAAGATTACGTTAGATCGCAAAATTTCTGGCTCATTGCAAATCCAGAATAAAAATAGGCATTCCCCATTGAACAAAAGAAAATTGAGCTTCAAATCACTTTGAAGGTCCAAGGTCCACATTGATTAGCTATAAAAATACTAAAAGAAATTAAAGTATTATATATTTTTCAAAAAATGCATTCCCGACGAGTTTCTCAGGTGTTTCTATACTTTTGGGACACCACTATTTGAAATTAATTATATGACTGAGAATATCTGACATTTTAGAGTCGAAATGCTGTGTTAGAACATATCTAAAAATGTTGAAATCCAAATAACGAATTGTCAAAATATTCTAACGTTTCTAGTCCGATTCTTGATGCTATAACAGATGTTGTTTGCCTTTAATCCTTGTTTGAACTCGAATTTTGACCTGTATTCTGACAAGGCTCTGACATAAAATAATTTACCCAGGAATATTGTTAATGAATTTTATCTCTAATCTTACTCATACATAGACCAGCATCCAGCGAAAGGACTGGTTCAATATCACGTCGGTTATTTGATCCTAAGTACTTTGTTCTGTTCTCCAGTCCTCATTAACTTGTACACGAATCTTTCTCTCACCTCTATTATACTGACTGACTGATTTTAGAGTTGCGTTGGCTAACTCTGATTAATGATCTGTCTGATAACCTCATTCTATAGTCACGTTAAAAAAATGCTACTGGTTGTCCTTTCCTAGTTTAGCTAATTTTTTTTATTCTTATTCTGGATAGCATATGCTGAAGGGGCGAATCTGATTCTTCCTGACTAACAGTACCTATGGTTCGAACACATTTATAATAGCCTCTACTTTTAAAGCACGTTTCAGAGCTTCATTATTGTTGTTTAAACTACCAAGACTATTTTCTATTTTCAAATCTTATACTAGAGTTAATATTGGTTTTCACTTCTTTTATCTGTACTGCTATTTTCTTGTCGACGATACCTATAAAATAAATTATGAGGAATTGCAACTTTCCGTGGCTTTCCATTTCCATTCACTAGCTGTCGCCTTTTCCAATTGCGTTTGAACATACACCAAAATGAACTACCATCAAAGGTGGGTGGTTTGATAAAGTAACCTTTTTACTTCCGGTGCTGTTGAGTATCATAATTTTGTAATTTATTTCCTTTCTACTGTTTCATCAAACTTGATTGTTGCTTGGCTATGACTTCAAAAATTTACTAGATAGTTAGGTAATTAGTATGTACAGAATGAGTGTTTAGACAAACAAAATTGAATGTTTTATTTATTGTCTAGAGTTGTATTTTGTTATAATTGTTTTCAACTTTTTAGTTTTACTTGGAAGTCTGTTAATATATATTTTTAAATATTTGATATGAATTAGAAACAAATAGTTATTATATGGTTTCACCACTAAATTGGCAAGCTCTTGAATAAAGATTATGTCACTGTTTCCATTATCATAGCTGAACATTTTAAATTCATCATGCAGGGCATGTCTATCATATCATTTATGGCCACCCGAAGATTTATGGATTAACTGTCAATATGCTTTGTCATTTTCATTTATCTGATAAATTATGAATCCTTACACGTATTTAATTATAAAAAATTCCCATTACTCATCACAAATGACTTCCAATTTGCCAAAAATTCGAAGGTAGAATATATGTAGCATATATACGGGAAAAGATATTACAATAAGCTCGAACTGAATAATAATCAACAGAACTTTAATGTTTAAGAACTTTTTGGGAAACAAGATCAAAATTCTCCAAATTACTGTATATTTCCAAACGTTTAGGGGCCTAAGTCAGAACCCATTCTTAATGGCAAAGAAACTATGCGAAAAAGCACAAGTCTAAAATCTAAAATTAAAATGTTTGACAATCTATATTACATATGACATATCTAAGAGAATTTATTTTATAATCAAAGTAGTACAGAAGCTGCTGCTACAATGTTGCCACTCTTTTTATAATAGCAAACACTTTGAGCCACTTATTGACCTAATCATGATCTAATCAACACCAACAAGGAGATACCTGTTAACCCTACTGGTATCTATTCACCATTTTTATTTGTTCATTCATATTTTCATCTGATTCCAATACTCTACCTATGCAGTCTGTTTCCAAATTTTGTATTCCTGGAGCATGTTTTATATTAACAATAATAATAACAATGATAAGATAAATCTTCATCTATTATGGACTTTACATTCATGTTTTCAAATAGATTGTAATCTATATAGACTGCGAGTGATTCCCTGATCAATAGTTTTGCCAATACCTCAACGAATGTTTAATAGCTAAACATTGTCACTATGTTGATTTTTATTTCTTTTGAGTTACTCTTAGCTTTTTTTGAAAAATAAGCTACTGTTTGTTCTTTTCCATGGACTGGCTCTGTTTCAAAATTGCTAGAAATGATTGTGAGTATAAAATCTTTTGATCATCTCAAATGCTTTTTGACATTCACTAGGCAAGATAATTTTTTGAGTTTTATTTATAGTACAGCCACCAACGGTAAAAATAGGCTATTATCTATGATAATAAGCTTGTCTTACCCTCTTCATCAAAAGTTATATATGTACATTGTGTGCTTCCTGCTGTTTAGAGGTGAAAACTACCCCTTCTCATAAAAATTAAGAAATAAAGATTTTATGAGCTAATTATTTTTTTTCTTTGAAGTCTTACATTGCTGACTTGAAAATTTGCAACCTCACAGTATTCAAAAGATTTAAAATTCAAAAGGTTCTACAACGACAACAGAAACCACTGCGTATTTATATATGCTAGGTTGGTTCTCAAATGAAAAACACGGCAGTGACTGGATAACGCCCTTTCAAACACGTGTCCAGTGTTTGGAGTTGCCTATAGTGCAGTAAAAAATATTTAGTATTGTAAGTTATAGATGGGTATTTATTTCTCGGACAAGTAGTATAACTTTATTGAAAAATAATATTGTTAATAGTTTTTTGTGATTATAATTCTGTTATTACCATAATATTATTTTCACAATACCCCGAAGGTGTTGTGCAAAAAATCATCAATCAGCGGACAACAGAAATCACATTAAAGATTAATGTTTTTAATCGGTTGTGTGTAAAGGACGGAAACTTTTAGGTTACAAAGAAAAATCCGCCGATAATTACATCGAACATGTTGAATAAACTTGTATAATAATCCTACAATAATATACATAAGTAACAAATAATTTCGTGAATTATTTCTACAAATGTAATCCAAATGAAATAATAGAAATAGCAAAGGCCTTGGTTACTTTTCTAATTTCGTCTCAACTCTATTTCTTATAGAGACCAAATAATGTCAATAATGTTCAACTGATTTTAATGAATTCAACCCTAGAATTTCGAGCACTGGGCGACGGCTATTAAAACTAAACTGTACAATGTAATATATACTTTATTGGTTAGAAATTGACATAGTTCTTCTGGCCGGTGTAAGGTTTAATTCTTATTGGCAAGCCAGACTTGGACTGTAGCATTACAGTCTTTGAATTAAACTCCACAATTGATGGCGTCGCCTCTGTTCTCTCTAGTACAAAGTTACTGAGGACATGTATTAAAGCCAACTTCACACTAACTTCTGCAAATCGTTTACCTAAAATACATAAATAAATAAATGTATAAATTTAAATTTGTATATATTGTTATAAAGTTCGTGGGTTCAATTTAAAATTACAAAACTAATATTCACTTTCACTTTTCTAGAACTTTATTTACAAATTATACAGAACAGCTGATTCACAATAACATTACGAATACGCTCGTCGTCTTTTATAACTAACTGCTGCGAGAATGGGTCCTCCATTAAAAAAAAGCGTCGAATTCTCTAGTATAATCCAGTGTCAATTTTACAGTTGTCGAGTTATGATCGAGATAAGTTTTCCTCCCGTCCGAACCTTCTAGCTTTTTTTTATATCCCAGCGAAATTTATACTGAAATGAAACAGGGTCGGCTTTGGTAAATTTCGTAACACTGTCCCCCCTTTAATTCTGATCGTCCCGATCAGAATCATCCTCTCCATGGTAGGGAGCATGTCGCTCTAAATGGACCACCTTCAACTTAGCCTTGATGTTTCGACCATCCCAGGCGGGTGTAAGCTTTGGGGATTTACCCTTGCTCCGTTGGGGGTTGTACAGCCAGACTTGTCCCTCTCCTGGAACCCGACTGAATTGGCCTTGAGGTCGTATCGCATCTTCATCCGGTCACTGGTGGCCAACATCTGCGTTCGGGCTAATTCATGTATTGTCAGCATGTTATTTCGGTGCTGTTCGGCATAATCGTCGATGTCTTGGAAAGGTCCTTCGGGGGAGTCAAATGCCAAATCGCAGGGTAATCGCAGCTCATTTCTGAATAGGACCCTTGGCTGGGGTCAGGCCTGTACTATTATGTAGGGCAGAGCGATATGCAAACAGGAATAGGGGAATATGCTCATCCCAATCACGCTGGTTATTGCTGACGACCTTGGATAGGTGTTGTTCCAAGGTCCTGTTCAATATTTCCACCCTTCCGTCTGACTGTGGGTGTAATGGTGTTGTTCTCGTTTTCCTGATCCCCAACATCGTGCAGACCTTCTGGAATACATTCGATTCGAAGTTACGCCCCTGGTCTGAATGTAATTCCATCGGGACGCCAAACCTGCTGAATAGTTGTTCTACTAGCACCGTCCCTACCGTGGTTCCTCTTGGTTGGGTATCGCATATGCCTCAGGCCATTTGCTGAAGTAATCCATTGCGACCAGAATGTATTTGCTCCCCCTCTCAGACTCGGGAAACGGACCGGCAATATCGATGGCAATTCTCTCAAATGGGACGCCCACATTGTACTGCTGCATTCTGTCCTTGGTCCGGGTCTTCGGGCAAACTAGAAAAGGAAAGAAATATGGTTCGTTCGCACTCGGGAATCAATCTACTCCCAAACCTCAATAGAAAACAGATAAATGAATTTCGGGCTCTAGAGCGAAATCGGGGTCTCAATATGCCTACTCACCAAGTGACAATAGTGTAATAGTGTAATAGATAACTGAAAAGTTCAGTTATATAGTGATAAATCGCTAATGTTAAACTCATATCCAATTTGCAATTGGCAATTGCTCCAAAAAATAATCAAATACCACCCGACTTGGTCTACACAGACATCCCCAAAGCTTTCGCTAACCGAAGGTTGTAATCAGCGATCTGCATAAGCACAGTCTAGATTAGCCATATATGAAAACGTTAGTAAATAAATAAAGGGACGCTAAAACAAAAATTAGAATATCTGAAGGCAGACAAGAAATTCCCAGTGGCATTAGAATTTTTTTTTAAGTTAGGTTAGAACAATAAATAAATTTTGTCCTCCTCTTTAGTATTTCCGTCTTATCTTGTGGGGTGCAATTCCAAAAAAACTAACAGAATTGGCGGTCAAACTTTATCCAAGACTTTCTGACCAAGAAAACGAACATAATGAATTAAGAAACCTTAATGAAATCAACATGTGTTTGAGAAGATAACACTGACCAGAGAAATTGGACCTAGCGTCCCAAGTTGAGTTGTGTCTATATATATATATATATATATATATTAGATTAACTCTTTTAAATTTAACTTTTTAAAAAAAGTTATTTTCACTAAATACAAATTTAAAATTTTTTATCCGGCAGAGTTACGCCTTACACAAGTTACTATTACGATCTCCGACGAGACCGTTAATTATTTAGTATTTATGCAATTCAAGACGTGATAATATTTTCAATTTAGCGTCTACAGGATTATACTGAGAATTGTCATATCGTTAACGTAATATGATATTGCGAAATAATAAATGATAAGGTTTTCACGGATACTTGCTGAGTAAGCAACACGTGTGTGTATGAATTATGATATAACAACTCCCATCACAAATAAAAAGTTGATGGTAGGTATAGCATCAATTTTTTGAAATAACATTAAAATGTAATATGATATTTAAATGAAGTGAAATGTAAAACCTTAGCAATTGTCTGAAATTAATATCTAATAATTCATAAAAATAATAGTGTCAAAATAAAGCATGAACATGATAATAAGCAAAATGCGATAAATTGGATAATAATATAAAATAGGTTACGAATATAATGATAAAACGATATAAAAGTAAATTATAATAAAATAATATTACACATGAAATAGTCCAAATATTTTGTTAAAATCGTGAATGAATAAAGTACATACCTTATTAAGCAGTTTCTTTTAATTCAATGTCTTTTTCGGGAATGTCCAAAGTCGGTCGAAGTTTTGGAATTAAGTGCCTAAAACTTCTTTTTGTCGGTTGTGGCATATGTTGTGCAGAAGAGTTTCTTCTTCGGAGCTGTAATTTCTTATGCATGGTGCGGTATATGATGTAGGCAGCTATGATTATTATAACTGCAATAGTTACATATGTGAACCATGATATATTTTTCGTTATGAATGGTTGATTGATTAAGTCATCTAAGTCTCTAGAGTATTGGTCGAGTTTGTGACTGGCTATATCTAATTCCTCAATATTTAGGTGGTCCAGTTTTAAAGGTTTAAGTTCTGGGACAGTGATTTTGCCTGGAATAATTTGGCAGCAATTGTACGGGATGTAGACCGGGTAAGAATTATCGGTAATATTTAAGATTTTTCGATTTTCTGCTTGCACTTTTGTTATACCAATAAAAGCACTGCACTCCGAGTTGAGTCTAAGAATAGAATTTTTATTAATTGTTATTGTTTTAATGTCCGCACAATTAACTGTGACTCGTAGAGGTTCTGAAATTATTATGAGCCACGTATTAGATTCTATTTTTTGCACATTATAGCCTTGGCTGAAGATAATAGAGATTTTACAGTTTTCCGGCACATTTTTAAAGGTTTTCAGTAATTGGGCTTCACATAGGGCGTTTGTGTCTATGGGGTAAGCGTATAATTCGGAACATAGTTTTTCGCGAAAGTTTAGGGGTTTACATGCACTAAGGTCTTTTACGGGGATCAAAGAATCATCATTCCTCGCAATGTATTTTTGAGTAAATTGAAGTATATGATGTAGGCCTGTTCTATCGTCATAGATAGGAATAGGATAAAGATGGAAGGCGATGTAGGGTTGTTGTTCAACGAGAGGTATTTTGAGAACAAAAACAAGATCTGAACATGTTTGGAACGCTTCGAAGTCTATAATTTCCTAATATTTGGCAACATTTGAATATCTTACTGGAAGTGGTGAATTGTTTTTAACTATATTTTGAGAGATTTCCTGTAAGGCGGTTATCCAATGTTCTGGCGTGAAAATTGATGTATGTATTATTTTGAGCCTGGCAAAGGTGACAGCGTTTAAATGGTCATTTAGGTTATCCTGTAAAGGTAATTTTCCATCAAGTTTTCGCATATAACTAAAAATGAAAGTTTAGCTTGAATAGATGCTGTTTTGTCTGCGTGGTAAATGATTGTTCTTCTAGTCCGTTTAATGTCTTCGTTGAAGGTCTTTTCATCTATTTGTAATTTCGCAATGGTCTCATTAAAATTTTTAATAACTGAAGTTGTGATGCTAATTTCATTTTTCATTATATTTTCAATTTGCAATTGTTTTTGATTCAAACTATTAATGCTGTTTGTGTAAAACTCGCCGTCCGAGGCATCTAAATTACCTGTTATAGCTTTAAATAACGTTCGGGAACCGTTTAATTATCCGCTTTTAAATAGTTTCGTGTCGGATTATATTTCTGAAAATGTCTCTTTAAGAGAGTTACAGATTTGTGTTAACAAATTGTTATGAGTTTGTATTATTTCAGACCTGAAATTATTCATAGACTGTACATCGAGACCTAATGTTTTAGTTAAAGTGTCAAGTAATCGGTTATTGGTTGTAAAAGCGTGTTATATGCTGATAAGTGGCGGTGGGCTAGACGAGTCCATTTGTGGTTGGATACGACGATCCCTGTTTCTTCATGATAATATATCCCAAGTGTGTTGTTTATTGGTTTTAGTTCTAAGTGTGATATTGCTGATCCGAACAGCAAGAAAAATCTGGAACAGAAATTAACTTTCTGAATAAGGCTTCAGTCTATCGAAGTTAACTTTAGTCCTTTGATTAGTTGCTAAGTTTAGGAGAGTTGCGGAATTGTTATGGAGTTCCAGAATTTGAGGTCCATTGAATTTATTTTCGAGTTTATTTTTAAGCTGCGATTCTTTGACATAGACTTTGTCGCCGATTTGTTAATTTGGAAGGTTTTCAGAAACGTGTTTATCGAATCTTTCCTTTGCTTTTTGCTTTTGAACTTCTGTTCGTTCGCGTGCAATTCTGTAATAATGGGATATGCGATTATTGAGGTCACGAACGTATTTGGAAATTAACTCTTGTTGGTTATAAAGTGTTTCGAGGGGTCGGCTAGATTTGTGGCCAAATACAAATTCATACGGTGTGAAGCCATGGGTTTTACTTGTTGAATTGTTGTATGCTATCACAACATAAAATGCCGAACGGGTGTTCATCAGGGTTTTCTGATTTGTGAATCCTTATCATTTCTAGAAGTGTCGAATGAAAGCGCTCAAGTGAGCCATTGGACTGTGGATGTCCTACACTGGAAAATGACAGTTTAGTATCAAAAAGTTTGCTGAGGTCCTTGAGTGGGCATTATCAAATTCACTGCCGTAGTCGCAGTGTATGCGAAGGGGTGTTCCGTAATGCTGGAAGTAAAGTAATAAAGTGTTTACGACTGTTTTAGCTGATTTATCGCCGATAGGGTAAGCTTGTAAAAATTTTGTAAGTTCACCACGGATATTAAGTGCATAGTTTTTAGTTTGTACTTCGAGGATATCGCTGTTGATTCTCTCGAAAGGTGTCCTAGGAGTTTCAGTAATTACAAGTAGATTATCTAAGTTTTTACGATACGCCTTTTGACAAATATCGCAATTTCTGATAAGTTTTCTACATCTTTAGTTAAACCGGGCCAATTAAATTTGTGTTTGATTCTACGAATTGTTTCGTTTATTCCGCGGTGAATATTACTTTTACCGTTGTGAAATCGGTCGATATCACGAGAACTTGGTTTTTTCGACAGTTTGTGTAATATTTTGACAAATTTTCCATTTTATATCAGTGTCTGCGAAAATAAAGGAGAGCATCTCTAATATGGGTAGGTCAATGTTGTTCTCTACGCAATGGGTTACTTGAGGTGTTAAGAGGTTTTTGTTTTTGTAGAAAGAGGCAAATAATTCCTCGTTAATAATTTCCGGATCGGATGGAATCGGTATGATAAAATATTTTCTTTTTCGTACAGTTTTACTTGAATAAACGTTGATGCTAAAAGTTTGAAAGTCTGCATTGTCTTCAAAAATGTTGTGAAAGTGCTGGAGATTTGAATGTTGCGAGAATATATTGATGTTTTTATTTTCTTTATCGAGAAGTTGACCGTTGGAAAAATTGAGTTTTACTGTAATCTATCAGGGAAGTAGTTTGGTATCTTTCTAGAAAGATTTTGAATTCGCGAGAAATTACTATCTTTGAAACAATTCACCTACATAAGGTACCCGATCAAGAACAGTATGAATACACAAATAACAGACACTTCTAATACTAACATACAAACTCGTACTCACAACAATCAAATAACAAAACAAGCACAAACCGAACAAATTTTTAGACTCAAATGTCAACTTAGAAATACCGACGCAATTTTACCGAGGTAATAAATTGACAAAGTACGACTTCTCAACGAAATTGTACGTATTAATTCAAAAGGAGAATTTTTAACTTTAATAATAAACGCGAAAGCGACGCCCACAACGGTCCATTTTTCCGATCTGCATTTAGAACCTCTTGACCATACACACCCTTTCTTAAATCAAAATACACAGGTCTACTCTGACTCTCTAAACTTAGATAGAAACTTAAAAGTTAGGAAACAAATTCGGACTGAACACCTTAATGATGAAAAGCTAACCTCTGTTTAGAATTCGAAGATATTTTCTATCTCTAAGGCGATGTTTTGACTTATACTGAGGCTGTCAAACACTCTAATGCCAAGCCCGTTTTCACAAAATCAAAGATATCCTCAAGTCCATAAGGAGGAAGTGAAAACCCAAATTGCCAAAATGGTTGATCAATGCATTATCAGTCACTCCTCTTCTCCTTGTTCCACCCCCGTTTAGGTCGTCCCCAAGAAACTCGATGCTTCTGGTAAGCAAAAGTGGCGAGTTGTTTGTGACTATAGAAAGTTAAACTTACTAACTGTAGATGATATATATCATCTGCCCAACATTTCTGATCTCCTCGACCAACTTGGTAAGTGTCAATAATTTTCGACACTGAATCTCGCTTCCGGGTTGCAGTTGGAAATCCTTGAGGAAGACATTCCCAAGACCGGTTTCTTTGTTGACAATGGCCATTACGAATTCGTTTGTATGCCATTTGGTTTGAGAAATGCCCCTTTTACATTTCAGAGGGTCATGGACAACATTCTTCTGGGCATTCAGAATGAACGTTGTCTTGTTTATGTGGATGACATTATCATTTATTTACCAACCAACCATGCGCATATGTCCCGTTTGACAGAAGCCTTTAAGGGTCTTAGGCAGTCAAACATAAAAATGCAGCCTGACAAGTATGAGTTTCTGCGGAAGGAAGTTGCTTACCTAGGTCATCTTATCACCCAAGAATTTTTTCTATGTCTCGCCGGATGTTACCGATGTTTTATACCCAATTTCGCTAAGATCTGGATAACTCTAACGAAACTCCTGCAGAAAGACATCAAATTCATCTTCGACGCAGATTGCAAGTCCTTCTGTCCTGGCAGTCATCTAGCCAGATGGCGCCTTAAGCTAGAAGAGTATAATTACAAATACAAACCTGGCAAGGTAAATCAGACCGCTGACGCTCTTTCCCGAATCAAAATTAACTACTTTAAACAATGTGTAGACTTTCTTTCTAAAAACTAAATTTTCGCAAATAACGAAACCGACCTAGACCAACTAGACTCCGATAGTGATGGCGAACAAATGACAACAGAATTTAATCGATTTGCTCAACTATACAAAACCGAGTCGATAATCAATTATTTAAGAATTGAAATCCCTAAGGCCCAACTTTTAGACAAAACTTACAAACAAATAGTCACTTTCTTCTGGCAATATTAACTCAATGACTTGAATGGCGAAATCAGCGATGACCTTTTCGAAGAAAACCCAAATTTCACTACCGACATACTAAACATTCTAGCCAGCAAATCTGTCCGGCATAGAAAGTATTTAATTATCCCTTTACCATTCGATCCCGAAACTGTTGTCTCGCATCTTTTTAACATCCTCTGTAACAACCAAGATCAGTTCGACGAATCAGAAACCTTCTGTATTGAAATCAAAGTTGAACTACCTATTCTCGAAACTTTATCTTTTATACTGGCAGATAAAGATTTAAAACTAAAAATTTCTCAAAATATTGTGACAACCCTTTCCCAAGACGAAATTCCCATTATACTGCAACAGAACCACTGCGGCAAAAATAACTTACATCGTGGAATTAGTGAGACTATTCGACTTATTAGAGAAAAGTATAATTGGACTGGACTAATCAAAAGTGTGTAGCCAGAAGGTAAAGTTCTGTAGAAAAAACTTAAGTGCTCCTTTTGTCATAACCGAAATACCTAAAACACCCTTCAAACGTGTCAAAATTGATATTTTCGAATATTCAACGAGAAACTATGCACTGACTGTTAGGGATGAACTTACCAAATTTACTCAAGCTTACCTACCCTATTGGTGACAAAACATCTAAAACTGTCGTAAACACCCTCTTATTATTTTTCCAACATTACGGTACATGTCTTCGCATCCATTGCGATTATCGGCGTGTATTTGACAAAACTATAATAAGGGACCTGTGTGAACTATAAGACATAAAGTTATCCATTTCAAGCGTCCACTATCCCGAATCAAATGGTTCTATTGAACGGTTTCACGCGACTTTAGCGGAAATGATTAGAGCAAATACAGCTGAACATCGGGACGAACATCCATTTAACGCCCTCGCTTAGGCAGTTAGCTGCTACAACAATACTAAAAACAAAGCTACCGGTTTCACGCCCTACGAACTTATTTTTGGGCACACTTCTAGTAGGCCTTCGGAAACAATATATGATCAGGAAAGACTCATTTCCAAATACGTTAGGTACCTCAATAATAGAATGAATTACTATTATAGACTTGCCCGCACTAAAACCGATCAACAAAAACAGAAATCAAAACTCCGATTCGACCAACATGTTTCAACTACCCAACCGAAATACAAAGTAGGAGACAAAGTTTACGTGAAATAATCTCAGATTAAAAACTAATCCGAAAACCAATTAAATGGACCATGTGAAATTACCGCAATACGCAAAAATTATAGAAGAGTTATGAACTTGCAGACTAACCAAATAAGTAAAATTAAATTTGACAGACTAAAACCCTAGTTGAATGAATCCCTTTGAAATTCCTTCGATTGCACATTACATATAATATCCAAAAAAATGTATGAATTAGATGTTGCGGTTTTAGTTCAATGCTGGTTCAATGCAAGTATGTAATTGACAAAGGACCTATAGCGGAACAATCAATAAAACACCTGCGTAAATGAAATCACCAAATAAAAGTTAATCACTGACATTTTAAGTCGAAGCCCTGCAGGTGGTGTTTCCTTAGTTCTTCTTTCGTCAGAGGCTAGCCCTGCAGCTGCAGGAACTGTTTTAGAGCTTCGTCTGGATAACACGTTACACAAAAAATAGCGACGTAATGTTCATTGATTGAGCAAACAAAAAATGCGGGTTGAACAACAAATGATGCGCTTTTGTAAACCCAAAAGAAACAAAATGAAAGCGGTTTAGCGGTTGTTACGACCGGAACTATAACTCGCGAAATCGTAACACAATAACAATAAAAAGCGGCCGTGTTAAGACGCAATCAAAAAAGTGTCCGAATAGCTCGGAAGTCAATACACAAATCACATATACTGTCTTCATTTTACACGCAAAAAACACTTAAAATTAGCATTAGCGCGATGGAAGGTTTTGGAAAAAGTGCAGAAGTTTAAAAATAAATGAAATAATTCAATCAAATTTAAACAATACACTAAACAAATTGCGGGAACGCAACATTCCGCCAGCCTTGAATAAGTAATTTCAAAACTAAGGGTCCACTGGCAGTGGACAGAGCTTTACAAGAGGTCGCTTTAAAGTACCACTTGCAGTTCTAACTGTAGCAATGCGTACAGCACCGCCACCAGTATGTACGTCAATAATGTGCCCTAATGACCAATTCAACGGAGGGGAAGTGTCTCGCTTCCAAATAACAAGAGTACCTGGCTTGACAACCTCCGAGGGATCAGTCCATTTGCTCCGTTGATGAAGAGTATGTAGATATTCTTGCGACCACCGTTTCCAGAATGCCTGATGCAATCGACGCAGTAACTGCCATCTGTTGACACGATTAGATGGGAAAGATAAGAAATCAGATTCAGGAGGTGCTGGTAAAGGTTCCATTGTAAGAAACATTCCAGGACTCAAGGTGGTAAGATCCGATGGATCGTTGCTACAAGGGGTTATAGGTCGCGAGTTTAAAACTGCTTCGACCTGCGCAAATACAATAGAAAGTTCTTCGTAGGTTAGGATTTGATCTTCAACGACAGGTATTAAGTGAGCTTTAACGGATTTAATTCCGCTCTCCCATAGTCCTCCAAAGTGAGGAGCCGAAGGGGGATTGAAATGCCAAGAAATGGTTTCTCGTGCGGTAGTAGCTCTAAGATATTTCAAGATCTACTTGTGAGCACACACAAAATTAGTACCACAATCACTATAGATATGGCTACATTGACCACGACGTGCAATGAATCGTCGCAAAGCTGCCAAGAACGCATCAGCAGACAAATCTGATACGAGTTCTAGATGAACAGCTTTCGTTGCAAAGCATTTAAACAGGCACAGATAAGTCTTTAAAGTTTTCGACCCTCTAGTTTCAGCCATAGTTATAGTGAAGGGACCAGCAAAATCTACTCCAACATGAGAAAATGGTTTCAATTGTGAAACGGGGCAAATGGGCAAATTTCCCATGAAGGGTTGGTAAGCAGAAGGATTAAGCTTCCAACAAGAAACACATTTAGAAGTGACACTACGAATTACTTTCTTTGCGGATAGAATCCAAAATCGTTACTGCAAAAGAAATTGAACAGTTTGGATTCCTGCCTGAAGATTGGTGACATGACAGTCTTCGACAATTAGATTAGTCAAACGACTTTTACTTGGTAGCAGTACGGGAAATTTAGTATCAAACGGCAATGGAGCATTAGCCAATCTACTACCAACTCTAAGAGTTTCCTCTTCATCAAGAAACGGCGAAAGGTTACTAAGCGATTTGGGCAGAGCCCCTACGGTCTGGATTGCGAGCGTTATCAACAAAGCGACAAATATGAACTATAATGCGGGTAATGCGATTAATAGAAGAATGTTCTTCTAACAAAGTATCAAATAAATTTGGTGAAGCGGTGACTTGAAGCGCCACTATACGGGCTTCAGTCATAACTAGCGGTGACATGCTTAAGTCTGACCAAGCATGTGGCAAACAAGCGGTAATCAACAATTGTGGGCCTTTCCACCAAAGTGTATTGCCTAATAACTCTGATGGCAAAGTGCCGCGGGAACCCAACACAAGATTGAATGTAAAACCAATGCGAAGACGGAAATTTTTCCAGAATGTAAGCAACTCGATTACTGACAAATGTCTTCCAACGGTGCGGGGAAGAACTTAGCCATGAAAGGACTACCGTGGAATCTGACCAACAACGAATCATCTTGAACAACAAACGACTATTGAATTGCTCATAAACATAATGAGCCAACTTAGCAGTAAGAACTGAAGCACACAGTTCCAATCTGGGAAGTGACAAAGATTTCAAAGGGGCAAGATTCGATTTAGACAACACAAAAAAACGTTGAAGAAATCCAGATACGATTTCGAACACAAAATAAACAACAGCGGCATAACCTTGCTCAGAAGCATCACCAAATGGGTGAAGTTAACAACTAGAAATGTTTTCTATAGCAAGCAGGCGAGGCAAGCCTAAATTCTGCAAGGTCAACACAATAGCGATAATGATAAACAAACAATCATTTAAAGATAACCGATGAGGTATCTTAGCGGATGCATTAAGCACTACACGAAGTTTGGTTGTGCTACTATCAGGTATCAAAACACAATGATGCGGTATGTTGTAACAATCAGAAGAAGTAGATGGATCAGGAACCAACTCCATATGATACAGCTCCAAATACTCTTTGAGAAAATTACAATATTGATTGTAGAGATCTGGTTGCTGTAGAAGACGTCTTTCTAAAGAGTAAAAACGTTGTACGGCGAGATTATACATTCTATCAAAAGCAGGAAGTGTATTTCGAAAAGGAAAGGGAAACAACGAATCTACCTGAATCCAATCTACTGCATCCCTCCGAAAATATTTTTTCGCAGATAAGATCACCAGGGGACTGAACTAGTGCGGTAGGAACATCTTCAATTGTCCAGAACCTTTGGAGTGAATAATCTAATGATACTACATCTTCAATTTGACCAAAAACCGAAGTTGGGTTTATGACTGACTGAGTGAGAGTTAACAGAACTCGAAGACACTCTGCCCATAAGGATGTAACCAAACACAGTGTTAATAGCATCAGGAACACCTTGCTTTCCCAGAAGACGTCCATCCAACAAAATTTGAGAGAATATATCGGCACCTAACAAAAGGTCAATAGCGCTTGGGCTATTGAAACCAGGATCAGCAAGTTTCAAATTGGTTAGATATGTCATATTAGCCATATTAATGGGCCCAACAGGCATATCATTGCAAATGCGGGGTAAAACAATAGTATCAACAACAAAATTCCACTCGCGCTTTACTATAGAGCGAAAAGAAAGAGTAAGAGAGCCCTCAGCAGAGGTACTGTAGACAGAACCTAGCCCGTTGAGTTGAATCGAAGGGGGCATAGGTCGGAAGCCAAGGCGTTTCACAGCCTTGCTCGCCTTGAATGATGTCATGCTACCAGAATCTAGCAGATATCGCAAAGTTTGATAAGAACCGTGCTTATCTAATACCTTAACTAAAGCGGTAGATAACAACACATTTGAATTGTATGACAAAAGTAAACTATGACAAGAAGTCTGCGGTAGAGAAGTTTCGGGACTTTCAACAGCATTAATGGTACTGGATCCACCAGATGTGGAAGCCAGGGTTGCGGGGGGAGCACTAGCTTCAGACCGAATACCTGAAACACCACGATTTACAAAATGAAGCAATGTGTGATGGCGTTGTTTGCAGTTGCGGCAAGTTGATAAAGATTTACAGCCATTCTAATGATGAGATTCGCCTACGCAATTAAAACAAAGTCTAAAATCTTTAACAAACATAAACCGCGAGGATACTGATTTTTTCAAGAATTCAGAACATTTGTAAATCGCATGATCGGATTTACAAATTAAATAATTTCTATTCTTAGTGACAAACAAAGATGTAGTGAAACGGGAAGAATGTTGCTGTGAATTCAATGGTAACCTTTTGTCAACACTTCCCTTTGACTTGCGGGATAATTCAACATATTCAAAGGCATCGCAATGCTTCGACAAAAAATCCAACAACTTTCGAGCAGATTGGAAAGTCATCTTGAGCGGTCACAGTACCATGGTAAAGTTCAAACTTAGCGGCTAAATTCTTTGGTACTCCTTTCAACATCATCTGAACGATACAAAAATCCCACTGATTTACTGGTAAACCCAAATTCTTCAGTGCTTCCAAATTATCACTGAAGTCATCCAATAACTTCCGAACCTCTGAAGGACTATCTGAAGTCAGTTGGGGGAATTGTTCTAAAGCTGACCAGCGAGACTCCGCGATTAAACGAATTCGCTTGAATTTTTTCAAAAGTGTTTCATAAGCACTCACGTAATTGTTTTGTGTTAGTTTAAAATTCCTAATAGCCTCAAAAGCAGGCCCTGTTAAAGCTAACTGCAATTATTTGAACTTCTGCATAGCACTGAGTTTTGCATTATTGTGAATTAATGAATCAAACAAATCAATGAAAAAAACAAATTCCAATATGTCTCCACTAAATGAAGGCAAATCAATTCGCGACAAAGCAACCCTTTCCTGTTCCCGATTTATATTTTGTTGCGTAGAATTCCGAACTGATTTCAGTTTAGCAAAAATAGACCTAATTGAATAAAACAATTTTTCAAATTTATTGCGAATGTCATCCTCAAAGTCAAAATCATCGTTTGCATCTGAAATCAAACCAACAATCTAATTGTGATGTTTAAAAAATTCTGAATGAATTGAATCAACCATATCAATTATGCAAAAAATCAATTCAACGTCGTCACCTCTTAAGGCTTTCTCGGCAGCAAAAGAAATATCTTCCAATATTTTAAACTCCGATTATCGATGATTTTTAAATTTACGTAAATTTTCAGCGGTTTTTGACATCTTAACAATAAATTAAAATCACTGTAACGCCACTGAACAAATCTAACACGATAGAACGAAACAAAATATATTGCAAAAATCTACAATTTTTTACTGTTGAAGTAGAATATATTTGACCAAATGCCAAATAAATTCAACGTATAAGTTTTGCAAATAACCAAACAAACGAAACTATCCCTTGTAAGTTTTTTAACGCGGCAAAAAATATACAAAATTTATTTCCAAAGGAATGAATGAATATCCCGAACTTGCTTTCTCTTATAACAAATAATGAATGCGAAAATTCAATGGAGTTTTCAACAATAATTGCAACGAAAAATCAATAGTTTGATCGATGAACTCTGCACGGAATTAACTCAAATTGCATCCGGCTCGAATTTGGACCAAATTATGAAATCTCTTCGATGACACATTACATATAATATCAAAAAAATGTATAGATGTTGCGGTTTTAGTTCAATGCTGGTTCAATGCAAGTATGTAATTGACGAAGGACCTTTAGCGGAACAATCAATAAAACACGTGCCGTCGCGTAAAAGAAATTACCAAATATATGTTAATCACTGACCTTTTAAGTCGAAGCCCTGCAGGTGGTGTTTCCTTGGTTCTTCTTTCTTCAGAGGCTAGCCCCGCAGCTGCAGGAGCTTTTTTAGAGCTTCGCCTGGACAACACGTTACACAAAAAATAGCGATGTAATGTTCATTGATTTACAAGAAAAAGCAGGTTTAACAACAAATGATGCGCTTTTGTAAAAACAAAGGAAACAAAATGAAAGCGGTTTAGCGGTTGTTACGACCGGAACTATAACTCGCGAAATCGTAACACAATAACAACAAAAAGCGGCCGTCTTAAGATGGAATCAAAAAAGCTTCCGAATAGCTCGGAAGTCAATACACAAATCACGAATACTGTCTTTATTTTACACGCAAAAAACACTTAAAATTAGCATTAGCGCGACGGAAGGATTTGGAAAAGGTGCAGAAGTTTAAAAATCAATGAAGGAATTCAATCAAATTTAAACAATACACTAAACAAACTGCGGGAACGCAACACCCTTCTTTTCAGAATCTCTGGACTGTTTTCAGTCGAAAACCTTCAACAATACTCTCTTACACCCGTTGACAATACAATAGGAGTTTTCTTCCATGAACAAGGCACACTTAAAATTTCTAACGACAAATGGACACTTCTTGCCTTCAAAGATCTCATCCATTTCAGAAATGCTATTTCAACTAATGACGCTATACTAAACCGAATTCTAGAAACTATTAATGAAAACATAACTAACACAAAATCATTTAGATCAAAAGTACAGACACATGTGAGACTCATGAAACAAAATTCAAAATCCGTTAACTCTAATTATACAGATATTTTCGCTGACACTCAAACTTATAATACTAACAAAAAAAAACTCGGACTTTTTAACGGACTGGCTCAGTTTGGAAAGACATTTCAGGACACTTACATACGGCAGATGGTGAATACATAAATGACTGTATAACCAAAATTACTAAAGACCAACAGAAAACTCAAAAAATAGTGAAGAAACAAATATCCGTAACTACTTCAGGCATTACAAGCCTTAACAACACCTTACAAAAATTCCAATCGAAAAAGAAAATACTCTCAAATAATATCGAGAAAATAAGACAGTCACTTCTATACATTTCGAATGATCTTGACTTTCATGAATTATTCCAAATCAATATTTTGGATCTTTGTGAAAATCTAATGGAAAGTTACATACTTATCGAAAACCCTCTCAATGGCGTTTTAATTGCAATCTATTTCGGCCGCTTAAAAATTTTACATAGTTCGATTATAAGCCCATGAAAATAATTTACCACTTCTTGTTTACAGTTCAAATGTTGCTCCGTACATCGATTTCATAGAATTGAAGTATTTCAAATCAACACTAAAATCATTTTTGTAATCAAAATTCCTTTAGTTGACCCTGAGTTTTACACTCTTTATCACGTTTATCCTATTCCAATTTTGGATGATCGAACAGGGTTTCATCACATACTTTCAATAAAAATAAAATTTATCTCGAGAGATGACGATTCGTTATTATATATATCCTTCAAAGACCTGAGTGACTTCAAGCCATTAAACATATAGCATAAAATCAATCACACATGCAATAGCAAAGAAGGACAACTTCACACTCAGCCAATCATACATCCCACAACTTGCAAAACTTCGATATTATATGTGGAAGATTATAATATCCAAGAGATCAACATAAACCTCTGGTTGATCTCTTTCTCCAGACCTCTGCCCGTCACCATCAAATGGAAGGACAATTTGGTGTTACCCTAACGGGATCGACGAATTCATTAATGAAAATTCAGCCCCACTGCAACGCCTTCATCTACGATACCAGGGTCCATGCCAGACGGACCACCCACAATAGCACCACAGTCAAATTCCATCCAGTAAATATCCCCCACAACTGCTGCAACGACATGCCTACCGTCACTCAACTTCCCAGTATTGAACCGTTAAAATTACAAGAACTAGAGGTCCGAGACCTTAACATTGCCAATCGTAAACTCAGCCAGTACTCCAGAGACTTGGAACAATTGATGATCCAACCATTCGTGGAGAGGCATACCTTCTTATTTACAATTCGTGCAATCACGTTAGCAGTAATTGTTGCTGTCCTGCTCACCGCCACAGCAACCCGGAACAAGTTGAATACGTTTACTAAACCTAACCCTACTAGCGAGCCCGCACCATTACTATGCCCCACAAACAGCAATTCCAGAGGAAAGCTTCACAGTCTACTAAGCCCTACCGAAGACTTAGAACTTCAGAACTTTCCCTAAAAGTTGATGATACAGCATCGACTTTTTCAAAAATGGGCAGAGTTGTAATATAAGTTTATAACATGAACTTTGTTTGAACTTATCTAGCAACTATATTTAGTCGTTCCCAGCTGACTCAGCAACACGTGCCGTATCGTATTACGATACGAAGAACATCCGTGAGATGCATTGCTGATTCATCATTGTAAATGTTATATATTGTAAGATTTGCTTTAATACTCTGTTACTCTGTCAGTCTATATTGCTATTTTCATAAATCTCAATAACCATATATATCAACCATTGATTTTAAAAAACCATAGGTCAGAAATTCAATTCCATACATACCTGTTTTATGCAAAATAGGCAAATTTATATATATGTTACCAAAGGTTCTATTATATTGTAATGTTTTTATTTTCTCACTCGTGTTCTGTGGATTTATTTAAAAACACAGTCCAAGACACTCTAATTTATTTCCACTACGTTAATTTGTATTCATACTACTATATACAAATTATATTGAACACTTGTTGTTTGTTTATTAAACGACCATCTAATACGAATGAATGCTTTCGCCAGCTCTTCGAATTTATATAATTTCTTCTCCGAATTCTCCAGAAGATCAAAGATAGCAGAAATTTCTTTCATGTGTTCTCGAACAGTCGATGAAATTCCATGACTTTAAGGTTCCACGAACTACCGGATGAATGCCGATTCCACGAAATATCGGATGAATTACCGTCAATACAATTTATAAATTTCCATGTGCCATAATCAAACAAGTTATTTGATATGTTCAAATTAGATTATATTAGACATAAAAGGAAATCAATACGTATTTTCGCATTTTTAGTCTAAATTATATTATGATATTGGAGTTGTTTGTTTGTTTGTTTGTTCGGGTATTCCGTAAAAACTCTTCTAAACTGATTCCGCTGTTACATATACAGGATTGTTGAAATATTTTGAATAAATAAAGAGGGTCGTTCACAAATGACACACAAATAAGTTATATTCAGTCACTAATAAGCAGCAGTAAATACAGGATGGTTATAATATAGGTAGAGTTTTATATGCTATTTCTTTTTGCAAAGAATGGTACATAATATACGCAGGTGAAACCGCTGTTAGCGGTTAGTTACTATAAGTCTGACAAAGATTAACTTAATAGTGGACCTATCACTTTCACTTCTTTGATACAGGTTTTTACTAATTGCCAGCATATTAAACGGCACTGTTATATTAGTCACATTTACTAAATTTACATTTACTAAACGGCTTTATAAATAAAAAGAACGTTTATTCATATATTTACTAATCATTTAATTTGACTAACAATAGATAACATTAACTATTTAATTCCACTTATTTCTTTGAAAGTTAGGGGCAGTCCATACTTCGGTTGTAATGTGAAATTAGTCGCATGAAAGTAAATCGTTGCTGGTGTATCCGGTGTTTTTTCTACCAAAAAATTACTTAGGATGTGTATTAAAGCTAATCTGGCACTAATCGTTCCAAATTGTTCCCCTAAAACAGAAATATTACAAAAAGTTATTATTAATTAATGAATACTTATAAATAAAATACAAAAAGTTATATAACATAAATCATAACAGATGAAAGTATAAAATTACCTAAAATATGTGGTGTGAAAGAGAAAAAAAAAACTGCAGGTAGGGTAATAAAAGGTATCCATGGAGTAGGCAGACATAATATAACAAAAAAATATAGAATAATAATTGTGCTCCAGACAAACAAAATTAACAGCAAACTGTCTGTACCATGACTTGAATGGTAGTTCACATTGATTGAAGCAAAACATTGAAACTCTACTGTAAATTAAGACTATCTACTACTCTCTATATATATATATATATATATATATATATATATATATATATATATATATGTATTAATTGGAAATTCAATAGAAATGTTAAACAACCCATTAGACGTATTACAGTTTATACATTTTAGTTTCAGATTACGCCATCTAGGGAACTTACAACTCAGCTTAATCATACAAATTTTCAGAGATATGGACTATAAAATTCATTCGTGTATTTAACAAGTTATTTAGCTTGCATTATTAGTAATTTCACATTTGGAATACTTCAAAGGTTTTGCTAATAGGTCAGCAGCCATAACTAATTATTTACTTTAATTTGATATGAATAAGAATGATCAAACAATTTTACCAACGTACTGTGACCAATATCTCCGCAAAACAATATATATCCTTTTGGCTTCCAAAAAAAAAATTCAATTTCTTGTGTCCTAGGAAACATCTAAAATTATCCACAGTGCCTGAAATTTTAAAGTAAATATTTTGCTACATTTTAAAAAAATACCATCACAGTTGCAATTGCTAGGTTGCTCAGAAAGAATAATAGAGTTTGTTGCATTATAAAAAAAGGGATGGGAAAAGGACCAGGGTACCCAATTTCTGACTTTAAACAGAAAAAGTTTTTTGTTCAAGTACCAAAAATGGAACTATCACTCAAGACATTCAGTGTTATATTTTTTGTTTTTATGGGTAATAGCTTTACTCTAGTAAACAAGATAGCATTTCATTGTATGCATTCGCATTGGAATTTCTGGTTAAGAGAACTGCTTCTTACAATCTTGCATTCTATTTATTATATTTATAAATTTTAAAGTCCACTTAAATAGACTGAAAGTAACAAGTTTATATTTATTTATTGAGACAAACTGATTTCTTCAAGTTACCAACCCGAAACATGAAATTCTATACATGCAAAAATATTGTCATCTCAAAGCACGTACGTTGGTTTATTCAACAATAAGTTAGCTTTTAGATGATGTACGTTGTACAGCCGTTAATGTTGACCCGTTTGGAATTGCAATGGCCTGTGGGCAAATTAAATTTATCATTTGGAGTGTTTTCTTCTGCTTCGATTACTTCAAGTGACTTTGCGGGTATAACATAACATAACACTTTTTCGATTCTGTTGTACTTTTTTTTTGCTCAGAGAGAACTTGTGTAGGTCTTTTGTTTTAATGAAAGACAAGAAGGAATAATGATTTAACTTTTGTATTGCCAAGATTATATTTGCATGTTGTAAACTACCTGATTATATGAATTATGTGACCACATAGAATATGTTCTAATATTTCTCTAATGTTTAATTCTAGAATCCTTGTGGAGTAGTACATGAAAATTTTCGTTTTAAGATGTGATAAACTCAAGTGAATACTCAATATTCGGTCCATTGCAAAATTATGTTGTGCCATAAAATGTGTTTTCATTGAAATCGTAAACTTTAATGTAGGCTGTTTCCTACCTCTTGTTTTGTGGCAGTACTTCTGGTGCCTGGAAAAACGAAAAATTTTTCGAGCAATATCACTTATTGCTTTTGTTTTAGTGTGCTACAATTTATAAAAGCAATATACTTCTCAGTGGTACAAAGAAAATTGTCATTTTGTTTTTGTCTGTTTCTTTAGAGGTTTATCACCTTAATAATGTCAACCAACTAAGTAATTTTTATATGGCTGAAAATATATTAATATGTTTTACTATTTTACTTTTTGTTGGCACAATTACAGCAATATTTTATGACTTGTTTTTTTTTGTAGAAAATGAGTTTCTCTTTTAGCCATTCCATAACACAATTAATATCATTTTTACCATCTGAGTACTGAATTACCAGGAAATTTTTTAAAATTGAACAAGCAGAATTTTAAATGTTTATTTGCTTTTCTTCTAAATATGACCAAGTTGTTTAGAATATCGTTATATTTAATTGTTCAGCAGATTTAGTATATAGCATTGTGCGATTTTTCCTTTTTGACGCCATTTCTTTAATGGTATTAGCTTGCATAGCGATCATAAAATTTTCACTACGTAACAAAAAAATAAACTTCTCCATAATGAAAAACTACAAGCAGAAATTTGTCATACGTCTCTTCTATACCTTGTCATCTATGTCTAACAAGTGACAATAAATAATACTTATTAATGCAACTAGTCTTAGTAATAATATAACCCATTTAAAAGAATTTGAATTTAATTATTTAGCTAATTAAAAGCTGGACGTGTCCAAAATTGGTTGAATGATGTTTATGGAGGCAATAAATTGCCAAAGCGCAAGTGATCTTTCCACGTATAATATCTTTTTTGTGAGATATTAAGCGCGTTATAAGTTTAGTACGCGTACAAGGGAATGACACTTCGAAGACAATGTTCTATATCTCTGACAGATAAGGTTAACGTAACATTCTAACCCAGGAGTTAAAAGGATAACAGCAATGATATCAACCGGCTCCAGATTCGGAATCTCTGTAGGTAGTTTCCCTGAGAATCCTAGATGTCGATCATAATATTTCGCGTCTATATATTTAACGATATGTATCAGATACATAAATAATTGTTGGAGACGACATTCTTTTGTGGAAGCGCAAGTGATGAAGTTTTCCGACCAGAAACATAATATATTATATATACTGTCTTGCGTACAAAAGAATGGCACCTCGAAGAACGTACTGGATAATATCTCGAAACCTTTCTTACACCTGTCTTTTATGTTAGCATGACCAGTTCGTAACGCCACTTGGGAACTAGCCTAATATTTATCGACTGTTTGTTGTTAATGTATTACAAGAACTAAATTTGTTCTTCGAAATTTTCTGAGAAACAACTCTATGCCAGCTTTAGTTACAGGGTTAACAAGGTGATCTTAGATTTATATTTTATTGCTAATAAGTATGGTATGAGCGTAAGTAGCCTAAACTGTGCCATACATTCCTAAGATCAATTCACATCATCGTTTCTTTGAAATTATCAGTTGAAAATTTTTACGAATTAATTGCTAAAGGACTACGGGCAGATTTAATTGTCCCAGCAATCCGCGAAATCATATTTATTCCAGCTTTTAGCAATAGTTGAACTATATGACACGGATGATTTTGATAACGTTTGCTATTGCTAATTATTTATAATGTTTACAACGGAAAATGGCAGCTTTCGTTTTGTTCTCATTTTGCAGAGATGCGAATTGAATCTTGAAGTACCACATTTAATTAGCAGGAAATAATTCACTTTCGTTTGCAACCGAAACTATCGGAAAATATTTTCTCCTCAATTCTCTTTTGTCTGAATTTGGTATAGTAGTATAGTAATTTTATTCTTGCATACTAAAGTAGCAACAAACGGGGAGTAGGTCCCAACTGGAAGTTATGAATTGATTATGTTAACATTTATCACTAAGACCTTCAACCGAAATCAAATACAATCATTTATAATAAGCTATAGAAGTTTTTGCAGTATAATTGTTACACAACTAAATTTTTATTTTAGATGTCTTAGATTGCTTGAAAAAGTATATTTTGTACACCTAACAAGATCTTTAAACAACGTTAGCAATAACATTATTATACTTATCTAGAGTGTTATGATTTTCAATTTAAATCGAGAATGTTGAGAACTGAGAATTGGTGTCTATAACCTAGTAAAGTTTTGAGTTCAATTAAGTGTACAAAGACATTACATACAGCTAATTCATCATATTAACAACAATGTTATTTTTAATATGCCTAATAACAATAAGTTAATGCTGTAATTTGTTTTAGTGACGTCAGCAACTACCTCAGTCATATGGGTAAGTTTCTGCTTTGTTTTGCAAAAAAATATATTTACCACTTACCAATGCAATTTCTGGGTCCTTCGCCAAACGGAAAGTATATTAGTTGGTCGCTATTGATGAATTCGTGAAACCGATCTGGATTATATTTCTCGGGTTCTGGAAAATATTTTGCGTCATTATGCACCCCGAGAATGGAAATGTATACAGCTATTCCTGCTTCAATAACTAGGTCACTTCCCGGTACCTTATAATCGGTATTACATCTTCTGTCGAGGAACGGCAAAGAGGGATATTTCCTCAACGTTTCTGCAATATTGAAAGTGTACTATTATCACAGCTTTGATGAAATTGAAATTAGTTAAAAAAATATTTTGGCTAATTATTTGGTAAGTTTGGAGTATTAGCTGTGAAATGACAGTTTTTATTAAATCATAAAACACAAAGTAAAAAATGTAAAGAGTGAAAGGTGTTCATTCAGTACAAATTAACTTCCTACCTATCTAATATATTTTTGAAGTCAGTGCCAAGCAAATCTGAAATGATGCATTAAGGACGAATCTACAACTTCATCAAACTTGATTGTTGCTTGGCACCTACTACAAAAATATACTAAATAGGTAGGCAATCAATTTGTACAGAATGAGCACCATTTACAGTTTACATTTTTTGCTTTATGTGTAGGTACCTAACAACATTGGATGTATTATTTATTGTCTATGTTTGTATTTTGTTATAACTATTTTCAACTTTTTAGTTATCCTTGGAAGTCGGTTATATTTTTTAGTTTTTTTCATTTATTTTTTATGTACAACCTTAATAGACCAGGTAATATGGAAAACCCCAAACATTTCAGAATTTAATTAAATTAATTAATAATAATTAATTAATAATTAATAAAAGAATTTAATTAACTTAATTAAACTTTCATTTAAATTAACAGGTAAAAGTTTACGAACAAAATGAACTGGTACGCGTTAAATTAATAAGCCAAAAATATGTTTACCTAACTGACCAGACAGACATTGTCTTGTCCAAACGTTTTATTAAGATTGTAATTGTTTGGACCGTTTTGATGACATTATATGAAAGAAATAATTTAAATACCTAACCTCTTAACTTACTGTAATAAACAAAAACTTCTGGAAATGTCTACTGTATAATTGAATACGCTGTGAAATTTCCACTAAGAAACGATAACTTAGTTATTTTATATATCGATATGAGTTCGACCGATGCATCTGTGCTATTTTTATTGCTCTTATAACTTTACTTTGTGGTTTTGTTTGCTGCAACACCACTGTGAATAATCGCACCAAATTTGCTATTAGGCCGCGAGTAGGTGACACCAAAACCACCGTCTTCGCAAAATTGAATTTTTTTTTAAATCAGTATTTGCCAGGTAATCAAACAGAATGAGCTTGGTACTCATTGATTTCAGGAGGCAAAAATACTATACTGTGACGGGTATTCATCCGATATCTAGTGAAAACGGCATTTTTTCGATACTTCTGGGAATCCGAAATGTTTTGTCTCTCAACCCGAGGCTGACCGCTGCCGTTAATGGGAATTCTTCGAATTTCATGAAAGTTCGAGAACACATGAAGGAAGTTTCCCGATGGCACGTTGACCTTCTGGAGAATTCCGAGAAGAAATATATAAATACGGTTAGCTGGCGACAGCATTTATTCAGTATTCGACTGCCGTATAGTTTAAATAAAATGTAAATAGTTCTGTGAATATAAATTGTGTTAAAGTAGTGGAAATAAATTAGAGTGAGTTGGACTATATTTTTAAATAAATCCAAGAACTGAACTCAAGTGTGAAAATAAAAACATTACAATTGTGTCAGGTGTGGGGTGTATTTGTGAAACTTTGGAAGTGGAAAATATTTCGAATGTTTAAACCTGTGAAATTGTACCAATTGAATTGACTGATTTAAAAAAAGAACCGGAGGAAAGTAATTTAGAAATTAGTGGGAAGAAAAGTGAATTAATACAATGGGTAAGAGATGCCCTAATAAGTGAAGGAAACGATACTTATTTGTTTGAAGGGTCTGGTAATGGGGACATGAGTATGCTATTAATTCAAATGGAAAATTTTAAAAAACATACTAGCAATGTGCTTGGGATGTACATAGAAAATTTTCAAATTCGCAATTAAAATTTGCAGGCCCAGCAATTCCCCCACTATTATGTTGGAATTAAAATATTTATGAGGAGATGTCAGTTATCTCACTTCGATTGCATTATTGATAAAAATATTGGAGGTTTCGGCGATTTTATATAAAACTGCATGTTGCAAGTTGCAGAAAAGGATATGAGACCACCTAGGGATCTTCTTTAATAGATTACACTTGAAAAACTATCCACGTCGACACAAGATTTTATAAGAATCCACCAATATGTTTGGTATGTTGGTCGATTTCCTTGCACGCATGTGTTCATTCACAAATTTCATCACTTTTCGAAAAGAATTCTATTCCCAAATTTCAAGTTTCACAAATCCGGATATATACTCTATTAAACAAGACCATAATCGTCCAAATCGGTGAACAACAGAAGAAGAAAGCAGGTAACAAGCATACAGAAAAAATACTCTGCGAATTGATAAACCCCTGCCTTTTGGAAGTCGGTTAAAAATGAATGGTCGTCCTTTAATTACCTGATGTTTTTTGAAAATGTACATATGCAATAAAGCTTTAAGATATCAAAACATCTGACAAATATTTGTTTAATAACTGGTTTATAAGTACACAAAGTTTAATAAGTTACTAGAATTGCCCCTGGTCGAAATTCGACCAATTGGTATAATAAGTAATGAAATTCAACTTATTTTTCATATATAATTACTAGGTTTATTTGTGTTCAAATTCGTAATTCTTAATTTAATCTGGCAGAGGCAATAAGTGGAAATTTAGTTACCAGGAAATTTCTTAAAATTAAATAATTCAGCTATTAACCGTTAGAATAATATAGAAAATAGAATAAAGGTAAATAATAATTCCATTTGAAAGAATTAAATAGTTATCAAGTAGAAATTATATATATATATATATATATATATATATATATATATATATATATATATATATATATCTAGAAATTCCAAAATAATCTGTATTAATTTATTACTAATCATTAATCAATTTCCATTTGTACATTTAATAAACTTAGTACAGGGGTGACCAAGCTTTACTCGTAAATTCAAAGACTTATGAAAAAATATTGATACCTATAACCATATAATCGGACATTTGCTGTATAAACAAATTTTTCTCAAAGTGAAATGATTCAGTTCAATTTTATTTCTCTAACATTTATTAAAATACTCATTTAATAATTCCACTTATATATATATTATATTATATTATATTTCCAAAATCCTTTATATGTAGCTGCTAGTGAACTACCCAATATAAAATTTTTTGCTAACATTTTTTGAACTACCCTATGTGAATATAATTCTTCTCTGGACTATATTTTAACCACCCTGTATAAGCAACTAATCATGTACCACGCATTTAATTTATCTTTTTAAATATTTTCTGTAAGTATTCTACTCCGCCCTATATATTCCATTATATATATATATATATATACATATATATATATATATATATATATATATATATATATATATATATATATATATGCTACTCATAGTGGGCTACCCAATAAACCATTTCCTATTTTAACATTTTTTATATTTACCCTGCATAACTATAATTCCTATCACCTTCTATCTATCCCATTATATGCAACTGCTAATAGGCTATGAAATGTTGCATTATTATTCTTTTTTTTTAAACGCTTCTGTATAAATATAGCTCTACTTCAGCACTTATTTCCACCACCCTGTATGTGCGTAATGTAATTATACTGCGCCCTTTATACCAAGAACCCTAAAAACTCACCCGCTAATGGGCTACCCTATATCATTATTTTTTCTAACCACGATGTATAATTATTAATTGCACTCTACCATATTTTTTAAACACTCTGAAGATGCAGCTGCTTATGGGCCACCCAATAAAAATTTTGTTTCTAACATATCTATAATCACACTGTATAATTATAATCTACAGCGCCCTATATCATAGTAAATTTAAATATGCTTATGTAATAACTGTGGGCTACTTATAACAGTTATAAACCATCTTGTATATCCTATAACTATATCCATTGACTTTGAAGACAACTGCATTGTGTGCCTCAAATTAATATGAGAACACATAACATAACATACAAAAATTATCTAACCACCACTTTTTGCTTTAATTTCTTGAAGGGTTCATTTGTAAAAATGAAATAATTTTTCAAGAGCACTTTTAATCTCAAGTAGGATATCAAATCACCCTGTATTGAAACTCTTGTAATTTCAAAACTCAGCTGTCATAATCTCGTTCTTTCTCGGTAATACGATTGTTCCCGAGCAATCGATTTCTAGACGGCAAAACCCTGAAATGGTGAGATTTTGACAAAATCGTTACTGCCATTTTGGAGAACTAAATTACATAGAAATAAGATGTATACAAATAAAGCATTATATATGTATTATACCATTAGATAAAAATATTTGCAGCCTATCCCATCTCCTTAAAAGTGCATTAAAACAATTTTTGACTGACAGCTAATATTTGTGATGTACTGTTAAAATTAATTTAAAAGAATACCTTACATGAAATAAAACTGCAAAATAATTCGTTTTATTTTATTATTATAACTTAATTAAGTTCCATTTGCACATGTCAAATATAAATAATTAATGAAGTGCTTGCATATTACCACTCGTGAGTGTTACTTTTATTTTTGACGCAGTAATAGATACCAATGGTTTTTCAATAAAATATTATTATATATCATAAATTCAAGACTGAAGGAGTTACATACATGCGGATCTAAATCATATGTATCAATTAAGTTTACTTACGTAAAGATTTTATGACTCTTCTGTAAATGCGAAAAATTTGGTCACTTTTATATCTCTGTTGTTGTTATCGAAATACCGTCACAGATGATTAGAAAATTTGGTAAGTGAAAGTCGATTATTTAAATAATAAATAATATATCTTGGTTACACGATTGTGTGTTTACTGTCGAATGCTGTCAACTAACTCAATGTCAAATTATTAATAATTAGCTTAAAGCATCTACCTTCTTTAGATATCCTGCTAGAAAGACAGGGCAATGGAGACAGTAACAGGCTATTGCATTTGGACGGTGGAAGCACCCAAAATGAACAAAATGTGGAATCGCATTTCATTGAAATGAGCTTCCAACCGAGTGTAATAGCCCCTTGCCCTCTCTTTAGTCTTTCCACGACATTTGTGCACTGCAGGCTATCTCTAGGATGTAAATGCTCTAAGAACATTACATTAAGAGTAGAGCTACTTGTTTATAGATGACTCCTTGTCAAATAATTTATTTTTAATTTACTTATTTTAAAAGAAATAAATAAAGATTCTTTATATATTCTGCACATCTATGACACATTACCTTTCAAAAGGTATACGTTTCATTACCCTCCTTTCAAAATAAAGGCCGAAAAAGGGGTAGTGGGTTTTTGTCTTCGCGCATTAATAATAGTATGATTTTCCCTCATCTATATAAGCTATGAATATCTGAGAAAGTAGGTTTTCGCGGCCAGAGTCATAGCTGAATCTGCTTTTATTCGGATTTGGATTAGGGCCGCGTCATTTTTTCGAATTAATATATTTATATATCTAAACCAACATATTAACAAAGGTTTGCGACGTTTCGCTCCACTTGTATGGACCTTTTTCAAGGATGAGAACTACAAATGTTGCTTACCTTGGGGGGATTACATTATTTTACACTTTTTCTCACAACAGACTATGAAACTTCACTTCATTAAACTTCTCACACTAAAGCACATTTTGTAATTCTACATTTTGGATATAGCCAACGATGTTTCGAGAAAATAATAATTGGCAATCGGATATTTCAGGTAAAAGAAGGATAGTAGGTCCTTATTGGGATTATTGTTTAATTGTTTTATGGCTGTGGTGCTATTTTTGAATACGTTCCTCGAATTCAATTAGTAGGACGAGATTTGTGTTGAAACTTGGGTGCAGTGTTGCCAGATGGGCGAAAGTTCAAAACCTTTCTTTCGGTTTAAGGAAAGTTGTGATTTTTTTTCACGGAATTTTCTGGTGAAATAATAGGAAGAGTTGTATAAGAGTATTTGAATATCTGTGTCGTAATGATGTTCAGCTACAGCGGGATTGAAATTAGGCCTGTTTTCAAAGAACGTTTGTACTCACATAGAAGAGTATTTATAGGTCGACCCGTTTCACCGATGTATCCTGCCCCACAAAAGCATGTAATGGAATAAACACCCTTGGATGAAAGAGTATCTTGTTGAGAGGGTAACACTTGTAACATTTTGAATAGTGGCTTGTAGACTGTTTTCACGTCATACTTATAAAGACGCTTCCCAATCCTATCTGCAACCTTGCTGATATATGGCATATATGCTACTTATTTACTAGGTACCAATTCTTTCTTATGACAAGAAATGGAATCTCTTGTTTACTGTAACCGTTGTTTAGTAGGCTACCCTCTACCCAAGCTGATTCCGTTCTTGAACTTTTGGGTCAGGAAATTGAGATAGCTCGATGCATCAGGGAGTTTACGACTGACCGTTTCTGAGATAGATGATGTTGGAACCGGACGTGAAGATATCGGTGGGTGTGTTGGTTTTCGGTTTGATGAGTGGACAGGGCGACCACTTGGCAACCCTGAAACCAACACGTCCAGGAAGGGCAGAGATCCATTGGACTTAATTTCCACGTGAATTTGATGTTTAGATGTTGGGCATTAATCTGGTTAAAGAACAATTGGAGAGACTCTTATCCATGTAGCTAGATGAAAAAAGTGTCATCAACAGATCTCAACCAGATTTTGGGTTTTTGGCTTTAAGCCTCCAGACCCACTGCTTCAAAGGGTTCCATAAAAATATTTGCCACTACCGGAGACAGCGGAAAACCCATGGGTGTACGAGAAGTTTAAAAGTAATATTTATTTAAAAAAAAATGAATGCACGTAAGATATTATTCGCGCCACATAAGTCAATCCAGTTCTCTGATAATCAATAGGAGTCTGATATAGAAAGTTTAGTGAACAGGGATGTCACATCGAAACTAACTAAAATGTAATTGGGTTCAATTGGTATCACTGAGAGTTACGAAATGGGGTGTGTTTAAAATATGTGAGGGCGATTTTCCAGAGAACGTCTTAAGAATATCCGCTGAATACTTGGCCATGTTGTATGTTGGAGAACAGATTAAGTTTACAATCGGTCGTAACTTAACTTGTTTTTTGTGAATTTTCGGCAGGCCATATAGACATGTTCGACTCTTTTATCGGTGAAGTCATTTCACGTTCTAATTTGGGAGTGGAATCACGATGAATGTGAGAATAGCATCCATGTTGAAGTAAATCATTTACCTTATTGGCATATTCTGGATAATCTAGGACAAGCATTGTCTTTACCCGCCGGAAGAATAGCAATATCACGGTTTTTCTGGGAGATTGCTAAGGGCGACTCGTTCAATTCTTGGGATGTTTGATGGCGGAGTTTTGCCTTTCAGAGAATCGTATTCCTTTCAAAATGGCTTCGGGTCTTAGAAGATCTTCGATATACGATTCAATTGAACTAATTATAAATTTTAACCGAGATAAAGGTTTTGAACTTTCGCCCCTCTGGCAACCCTGCATACACTTTTCAACACAAATCTCATCAACGAAAACAATGACTTACATAACTTAGTAATAGAATTCGAAGAACGTATTCAAAAATATCATCACAACCATAAAACAATTAAAGATTATCCAATTAAGTACCTACTACCCTTCTTTACCTGAAATATCGACTGGCCAATTATTATTTCTTAAAAACATCGTAGGCTTAATTCACAGTGCTGTCATTTACAATTTGTGCTTCAGTGTGAGAAGTTTAATAGAGAGAAGTTTCAAAGTGTGATGTGAGAAAAAGACTAAACGAATGTAATTGCCGCAAGGTAAGCAGCATTTGTATTTCTCATCCTTGTAAAAGCCCCATATAATTGTGGGCAAAACATCGAAAAACTTTGTTCATATGTTGGTTCAGATATATAAATAAATTAATTCAAAAAAATTACCTGACATGTCACGATTGGTACAACTCGCTTACATTCATGTACTGAACGAACATGCACCTGGAAGTATTTGATTAAAGAAGTGAATTATTAAATTTAAATAATTGTAATATTATTTTGATATGGATGCTAACGAAAACGGATATTCTTATTGGTAGTTTCGCTTTACTTATTTTACTTCATTACATATTTAATACTCACCTAATACACACATATTGAGGTATTTCATTTCCTTTAATGAATCATAGGTTAGAGAACCCGATTTTTCTATCGACGAAGTTATTTCTGCTCTTGCTTTTTCCTGAATTGTAGGATTCATTGCCATTTCGTATAGAGTGAAAGCAATTGTAGACGCTGTGGTTTCGAAACCTGCACTGAAGAACTGTATACCCAACGCAGCAATTTTAGAATAATCTGTAATGAGTAATTAAAGATTATTCAGAATTTAAGTACAATGGAAACCAATAACATTGACAAAAAAATTAGCCTCCACAAGAAATAGTATAAGCACTAAAAATCGAGTATACTTATTCAACGTAGATTTATATGTGTCTGACATGTGACGTGATGCACTATGATGAGATGGCCAGTGCTCACATTTATATTTCGTGCTTTGACGCCTGATGATATTTTGAAACAACTTTAAAAGAACTCCCCTATGTTTTCTCATGAATTATCCAATCTGATTTAGATTATGCAAAAAAATACTTAATTTATGACAATAACAACTCCTCTGACAAAAGATAGAACAAGTAGCTTTAATTTGTCTCCTATCTCCACCCAACCACCTGTTCTAATAGATTGATTTGTATATTGTTCACACTTTTTGTGATAAATCATTTTATGTTGTCTTATAATTATATAATTATCTAGGCAACTGCGGTTCTGACAGGTGTCACACAACGCAAAAATATGATATAACGTGATGTCGACGTTGCCAGTCCTTCGAATCCCTCCGCTCGAGTGCGATCCAACACAAGATATCTCAACATATTGCCCATTACTATCATAAACGGCACCCTATTAAACATATAAAACCGTGTGGATGCGTCACGACACGGCAGGTCATACAAATATAAATCCACCCATACATGTAAATATAATACATCTTAAAATTCAATTGGACACTGAAATTTCTAATCAAACGAAGCTAAAACCCACAATGGACATATATAGTTTGATTTCTCCCAGCAAATATAACTGGGCAATAACTCTTCATGATTATATAAGGCTCAGTTCATAAAGAATTTTATGGCGAAATTAATTTCGAAATCTAGGAGTTTCAGATATTCAAGATTTCACTGACTTGAGGGAAGCACAACTGAGGAAGGTTCTCAACTAGTAACAAAATATTTTCTTGCGTTCAATTGACTGATTGAAAAATCTCGAACAGGTAGTAGGACTGTGCAAGAAACCTGGATAAATTAATATACATAAAGAAGTAATTAAGTTTATCACGTAAAAAACAAAAATAAGAAGCACATCGAGCACTTCAAATGCTTACAAAAACTTACAAAAACTTCTGTACTTCAACCCCTTTCCAGCAATATATCAAATGTACTGGAAAGTTATCAGTATCATAATAAAATTTGATATTGCAACTTACAAGGTGAGAACTACAAAAAATAAAATATACAAATTGCAATAATTTTATTATAAATTTTGTTCAAACCGGCTTCTACCTCTATGGATACAATCGCGATACCTTATTTTTTGACTCCTACAGTAATATTCTCTAGGCGCATCTCATCCCATGTTATTGCAAAAGCATCATTTGTTATTTCTCTTAACTGCTCTTTGGTTTCTATTTCTCTCTCATAAACGAGTTGCTTGGCCCGTTCACATACAAAAAAATCAAAGGGAATCAGGTCTGGCGATCATGCAGGCCACAATTTAGGGTCAGTTCTCTCAATTCACGCATTTAAGAATGAAATCTCCAGGAGTACTCTGACAGTTGGCCTATAATTTGCTGGACACCCAACAATTTTGGATTTTATTGGTCCGTCTTCCAATCGTTCATTAAAAATTGGTCATTTACGAGATAGAAATAGACACCAAGGAGCAGCTAAGAGAAATAATCTTTTGCATTCCAAACAGTGCGAGATGATCGATCTTATTAGATAAAATTCTATTGGAAGATAGAGCAATAAAATTGGTCAAAAATTTCAAAAACGATGGCTGTCCAGCACGTTATAGGCGAACCGTCAGTGAACTCCTGAACATTTCATTCCCAAATGCGTGGATTGAGAGGACTGGCCCTATACTGTGGCCTGCAATGTCGCCAGACCTGACTCCCTTTGATTTTTTTTGTATGTGGACGGTTCAGGCAATTCGTTTATGAGAGGTAAATAGAAACCAAAGAGCAGTTAAGAGAATTAATAAATGTTACTTTTGAAAATATATGGGATGAGATGTGACTAGAGACTACCACTGTTAGAGTCAGAAAAATATATAGCAAATGCATCCGTAGCGGTAGAAGCCGGTTTGAACAAAATTTATAATAAATTATTGCAACTTGTTGTATGTTTTATTTTTTGTAGTTCTCACCTTGTAGATTACAATCTCAAATTTTGTTATGATACTGATTACTTTCCAATACGTGTGATATATCTTTGGAAAGGGGTTGAAGTAGAGAAGTTTTTGTAAGCATTCGAAGTTCTCGATGTGCTTCTTATTATTTTTTGTAACGTGATAAATTGTTTAACTTAATTATTTTTTCATGGAACCTCGCCATTTGTGGAGTCCTGTAATTTTTTCAACCCATCATTTGCGTCAAATATCGTATGTAGATCAGCAAAGAAACATCATAGATTATATTTAAGTTTATTTGGTGAAGATACAGGAAAAAATAAAAAAGTTACAACAGCTCAAATGTAAAAATCTGAGAATTCAGAAAAAATTAATAAATAAAAAAACAAAAACCGTAAGATATCTAGATGTTATATGGGCTACATAATAAAGCACATGAGCCCACCTATCTTCCCTCCAAGTTTCGTGAACCTTCAACACAACACGCTATATAACCCTTAATTATTACACTTTCTTCTGTACGGATCTTATAAATAAACTAATGCTAAAAACTCATCCTGTATTGATTGTGTATTAAGAAATCGATTATTGGACATAATATGGTATCCAAATTCTTAATAAATTTGGTTCCCAATCAAGTGTCTGTTTCTCATTTTCTAGAAAATAAAACAAATTTACCGTATTCTTAATTTTCTATCATCGAGACTTGTAAAATGCTCTCTTAATAACTTAAAAGGAAAACTTCAAACTTATTCTGCAGATTCTTAACGCACTCCCTACTCTCCGTAACGTTCTCCATTTCACACAAACAATCCTCCAGATTATTAACTATTTCCAAAGTCGAACTCAATGTTTCTATATACACTACCAAAGTTTTCGAATGTTAATTATATTATAAATGTAGGCTCAATATATTAATACGTTTTATGTTGAAAGGGTATAGTAATAATAGTTACGATATGATAGGGGAACTTTTCGGAACAAACAAACAATCTATGAACTCAAAGTAAGTTATTATAAATCGACTAATGAAGGTCGATGCTTCTGCAAAGCCTTTGAATTTATAAATAACTTATATAATTTAATATAGTTGACGGATGTAACATTTGAACTATATCTCTACGAGGTGTTTCATTTTAATCCTTCCATGCGATATCAAAATACATTTACAAAAGTTGATTGGACAATCGGCAAAAATAATGGTTACCTTCAATTTGGCCTTTGAGGTCAAATAGTTTTGACTTTGAGAAAGTTTAGATCCCGCTATCCGGGGGTGGGATATAAATGGACCCCGTACATAAGATGTGGACAAAATGAGTTTCTTAGCCCCGGCACCAAAGTTTACAACCAAATAGAAGTTTCCACGATAATTTTTTTGGGATTGTAAGGAAATTTGGAGATTACCTTTATTTTTTTTTTTGGGCAATAACACCACATTCGAAATAACACGACGTATATTGTAGGAAAACCAAACGTTTCAAAGTCTATTCTGACTTCGTTGTCAATGGCTTTGTATTTATTGATGTGAATTTGGAGAGTAAGTGTCACTATAGTGAAGCCTCCAGAAAATTTAGAGACAAGGTATTCATTATAATAAAGCACCCTTAAAGTGTTGTTCTATAAGGTGTTATATTGTCAGTGAATTGGGATGTTTTTTAGTTCAAAAACATAGACCATAGCGTGATTGATAGCCAATACTTATTTATGTTAGAGTTGTTAATTCTTATTAAATCATGATATGTTAACTTTCTCCCCTAAAGTAACTTATAAAAATAAAAAGAAAATGTAATACCATAATACAGAACACATATCCAGTAGTATTAAGCAAATAGAAAATATAAAAACTAACAAGCAGAAGGTACAATATTTAACATACAACACAAAATTTAGAAAATACTTTTAAATATAACCATTAAACCAATGTTTATGATAAAAATTCCCATATCAATTCTGAATTGAAATGTAATACATTGGTTTTTAAAGAAAAGAATATAAATTCTATTTAGATATCGAAGAGAAACATCTAATTTTATAGACATGAAAGTTAAAACAACTAAAAGTAAAATATACGAGTACATGGTGTTTCTAAAATAGAGTTTCAATCTTCTGCTAGGTATAACTCATTAAAATAAGCCAAGAAGACCCTATGCCATAAAACACACCCTATAGAAGTTATATGCCTTAAAAGGGCTCAAACAAAATTGGTTTGTTTCTGTTATTGACAAAACGGTCGAAAATAAATAGAAAACAATTTAGGTTGGTGATGGGGGTTTCGGCCGAATTTTTTTTAATTAAATTTTTTAAGAATTTTCTGTACAGATTTACAAAATCTAAACAATTTTACTTAAAAAATATTCTCTATGTCAAACTGATTATCAGAACCAGGCTCTACGATGTTGTAGCGTCGGCTGAAGCCTTGTCTTGGCTCATTTCGGTGGATTTTGTGCTCAATAATGTTCACAAGAGAGCAGTCGCTGGACATTACATTACATTGAGTAAAGAAATGATTCAGGAAGGGAGAGCCGAACAAAAGGACCCTAAGGAGGCTCAGTGACGTCGTTGCGCTTGCTTATGACGATCTTGTGGTTACTGAGTACTCCCTTTGGTGTTTTACAATATAGCAGAGGCTTTGATTTGTATCGTTAACGTTTATAGATTAAAAAATTTGAAAAGGCAAAAAATACTCTAGTAGTGTAGATATCTCTTCTTGTTATTGTTTAACGCAAGAACCATTTGTTGGTGATCTTAGTTGTTTTTATAATGGTATGAGTTTGACGGTTAAAGAAGCTATGTTTGTATTTTTACCTGAACGATACAAAATGGTTGGCTTTTCCCGTTACGATATCCAGAATGGAGCGTGACTAAGCCAGAAATACTCCTTGTATATATGGTTGTTTGCCGACAGGTTTACTATACTTTACAGCTTCGTATGTAATTGATGATTCATTGAATTTTGTTTAATTTCTTGCCTAATGCCACTGCATTGTCACTAGGAACTTGTATTTGTTTATTTGTAGTTAATGGTTTTGAACAATATGCTGCACTTTCTAGGTTTAAAATTAATAAAAACTACAACTTTTTGTTGAAGACGTACATATACGTATATTTGAACTAACAAATTATACAAAGATTGTACAACTGGAAAAATCCACAATTATTTTTATAGGGGAGTGGGTACTGCAAATTTTAGGCTACTTGAATTGCCAAACTGTATTGTACAGAACATCAATTATTTCTTAAAATTATTTATTAGATGTCTATATATTAGAAACTTAAGTTCATTTACCTTTACCTTTCATTATATTACAATATTTTAGAGATACATACCAAAAGCCGGATCTTCTTTATTTATGTTGACTAGAGTTGCTACAAAGTCGTTTACATTATAATTTGCTTGTTGTCGGGATTTTACAGTGTTCACGAATGCTTTAACAAAATAGTTCTGGATAACTTCATCAAAAAATCGTATATGCAGGATATCGACCAGAGCTGTTTTGAAAAAGTATATTCCTTGACAGATGCCATTCCTCAGGGTAGGCCCAAACATAGCCTCTCCAAGTTTTTTAAAGTACGCGTTCTCTTCTTTAAAAGAATGAGCATTAATTCCAAAAAAACATCTTACAATGACATCAATAGAATAATTCACAGAAACTTCTCTTCCATCATGATGGCCCGGATTGTTTTTTAAAAATGAAATTAAGCTTTCTCCTATTTCCTCTAGCATGGAGAACATGCTCCGTAACTTAGCCGCAGATAACACGGGTGTCACTTTTTGTCTAGTGTTCTTCCAGAGTGGACTTTTTTGTGAAAAAAGCAAATTAGCGAAAACATCATCGTGTTTTGGTGCTGCAATAGTTCTATCTTTGAAGTAATTGAAGTCTTTTATGAGAATATTTTTGATGATTTCCGGTGACCTTACAAGTAAACAAGGCTCATCAAAAATAAAGAATCCAACGTAAGGTTCTTTAGTTGAATTATACAGTTGTTTGAATTGGTCCCCTATACAGAATTTAAAGCTAAACATGTCCCAAACATTTCCAATGATTGGTAACGGCTTCGGGCCTACAACGTTTCGTGTTTTCCAGTAATTGAATTTTCTAACGCTATAGATGTAGATAAGTGCAATTACAAAAGCCCAAAAGAGAATTATGTATACTGGTGAAATCAGGAACATCTGCAAATAATTAAATATTTAAGATTAGTATAAGCTGTTTCTAAGTGTTTTAATAAATGTTGAGCTTTTGGATTTAGCTTTGACGTACAGTCTACTTAACATTTAAAATTACGCAAAATAGTACAAAGTTGGAAAATATCTCAGTCAACTTAGTCAACTTATCTCTAGCTATTTCTGGAAAACGTGTAAATATTTCCAGTTTGTGTTACTACTTCACTCATAAGGACACTGGAAAGCTTCCGAAGTTTGCTTAGGAATAAACCTCGGAAGCCATCAATGCTGCCAATAGTCATCACTTTTGAACAATTTGAATTTTGACATTTTAATACATTGTTCGTCTTTTAAGGGAAAACTAGCGATGGGATTCAAGGCCGCAGTCAGCTGATAATTTAGTTTTATTATTTTTTTCTTTTTGATTGATAGACGGCGAAAGTTACCTTTCTACTTACGTAAATCCAGTATATAAGAAACAAATAGAATATATATTTATGTAAAACAAAAAATTTGGGGGGGGGGTGGATCCCGAGCACATGCCCCCGCTGGCTACGGCCTTGATGGGATCTCAAATGAAATATAATCGATCACTGGAGCATTCCGACTATGAAATCAACGTATTCAAATGAAAAACAATTCAATATTTAGGAGACAGGTTTGACGTACTGAAACACAAATGAACGGTCAACTATTTCGACTAAAAAACACGTTAAATTTGGAATTCGAAACTTTCACGCAGTGACGAACGATTTCATACCTTATATAGTCCGAAATTTTCGAAAATGTTCTTGACAACATGGATTATTATTGCATCTGTGTGTGCCATATCAGAAAGTCGTGGAATGTTTTTTGCAAAAAAATAAAAGTTGAAAATGGACTTTTTACAGTTTTTTTTTTATTATATCTAGCTTGTAGACAAAAGTTTCTTTATAAAAGTCATTTAGAATAGAATTTTCTAATAGAATATGGCAGATTTTAGTAGTAGTTACCCTTTTCCAGAGTTGTTCTGTACCGGGGCATTAGGAGAGCAACAATTACTTTGCAGAACAAACATAAAGATATACAAATTTAAAAATTACATGTTTATATTCCAGCGTTTTTTCTATTTCGTGAGGACGACTACTTACATTAGTTTCGTATCGTTCTTCAATAGTTGTTTTTTCATTCAATTTTTTCATCTACAGTAAAATTTTGCGAGGATGAATGATATTATGGCCCACTATATACATTTTATTGATTTCATTGGGTGTAATGCTCCTCACACACACATCTGTCCATCTCCTATGTCCCCAAGGACGTCCACCAAGTTGAGTCTGTATTCTTCAAAAGGAGGTTCTATTATGCATGTATATATAGTCATTCTAATCCCTCAACTACCCAAACATTTTGCTAGATTGAGTGACATTATTGAGTAATCTGTACCACTTTTTTGCTTTCGTCGTGTGTTCGTATTACTCACTGAGTCCCTAAATTACTGTTTTTTCTGATTATCTGGAAAACCGTAAATCTTACGTTATAGAACATTATATGGTACCTTTCTGTAGTATTCCCAAGTGTTTTTTAATAATCACTGAGCATACATAAAAGAAACGTGCCGACGAATTCATAACCTCCTCCATTTTGGAAGTCGGTTAAAAATGTTTAAAAACTGTAAACTAAAAATCTGCAAACGGGTCTAAAGAAAGAAAACATACCAAAAAGTTCAATCACTGGAGGCTCTTTCCAGGCCATTAAATGCTGCATTTTGAAACGCCCTTAAATTTTCTCTTTTGACTGGTAGAGTATACCCTAAAAATTATCAACATTGGTGGACATGTTGCAACAGAGCAAAATGGCAAAGTCAAGCTAAGAAAAGCAATAGAAGAAACCAAAAATAAACGCCGAGTAAGTAAATAATGGAAGCATCCAACATTTTCAGGACAAGAAGTACTCATGTCGGGCGTATGATATAATGAGAATATATAATCGTTTCCAAGATGGTTTACAGATTTAAACTGTACAAAACACAACCTATATTTTGAAAGACGACTTAATATTTTTATTGCTTTGGAATATAGTTTAATGATCTTGGGCTTATTTGGTTAATAACGAAATATATTTATAAATAAGAAGATTAAATTATTTTTGGAATACAAAAGAAATCCGAGAACAACTATAAATTGTTATAAATAATCATATTAATTTCGGAAAATAGTTTTTTAAGTATATGAATTCCATTCTTCAGTTCTTTACCGTATTGCATTTATTTGCATATGTTTTATTTAGTTTATGTAAATATAAGCCCGGTTTCTGATACCTTGTGTTTCCCATATTTGAGGTATATAATTACTTTGTTATGAATTTTATAAAACATTTTCCGTCCTGTTCGGTTTTTGCTCAAGCATGAGTTTTAAATATATTGTCTCTTCACCAAATTCTCGAAAAAAATATTCTTCTCCTAGTCTTCGTTAGTTAACTCAACTCAAAGTGTTGCTTATAAACTTCAGGGCCTTTTTATAGGCAAAATATCATCATTTTCATTTTAGTTGGAAGCTGAAGTGGATGATATATTCATAAAATTTGTGGCTCCTTGTTAGTCATCGGAAACCAATAGTTCACTATTGCTTGCTGCACTAAGGCATATTTCTATGAATATCAACAAGCAAACTTTCCATTCTCTCTACGAGATTGTCTTCTGTTGCATACAATACAATTGTTTCCGATCGGAAACCTTCATCAATTGCGCAGGCCACAAGAGAGGTTGCCCTGAATCTGAAGCCGTTCGATGCCAGTGCTGTTATCCCTTAACCCCTATATTGAACTTATCAGGTTACCTTCACCTGTCAGACATATTCAATATTTTCTTCAATGTTTCAATCTAGGGGAACCTCAACGAAATTAGGTATTCCTACGAAAATATTATGGATTTAGTCAATGCTAAAGATTCCGGAAGTAAAACGCATTTCTTAATGGGATCTTCGGGGGATGACTTTGAGACAGAAAATTAAATGTACTTATAAGAAAGCTATAAGCTATGCTACTAGGAAACTCCGTGGATTACTGCACCCTGAAAAAACTTTTTATAGAAAGGTAGACAAAGAATTACAGCGCTGCAGAATACACCTTGCAGGAATATTCGAAACCCTTTGAAAAGGGAGGGGGCAATTTACAACGTCGATCGGTGACAATGTTCTGTTCTCTGGCAACAGTAGTGGCATCATACTGACTCCTGAGGTGAGTACAATTTTCTGACATATAAATCAGTGAGTCACCGCATAATCACAATGATCCTGCATTCCACACCAATACCCATCCACATTATACAAATGATGTAATTGAAGAATTCTATGTCACGTGGAGGACACGCTGCAGAAAATTCCAAACAATGAAATAGCAGTAATAGTAAGTGAATTTAAAGCAAAAATAGGATGCACCAAAGACGATGATTATACTAGTCTTTAAACTTCTGAATTCAGAAAAGGATAACCATAGCAAACAGAATGTTCGTAGGCTCTACTACCGGAAATTCCCAAGCGGTAATTACAAAAGCCAAATAGACTACATATTGATGTGAAGGAGCTAGAGATCATCAATTATAAATTCTAAAACCTTTCTCGGAACTGACTGCAACAGTAACCATCGTCTTCTAGCTGGGCAGATAAAAAGTAGATAGTTGTTCTAACTCACTGCCGAAGAGCATTTTTTAACATTAATGAAACGAATCAATCTCCGCATGTCATATGGATCAAAGATTTGACCAAGGAACATATTAATGAACTTCCCAAAAATCCATTGAGAAAAAAACACACTGGATGACGCATATGAAACGAATGATAACACAACAAACATGACAACTTAAAATAAAGGCTATTAATATAGGGATTGAGACAAAGTAAGGAGTAAAGAAATTAAAACTTTAAAAAGTCCCAGGTGTGGATACCATACCTGCAGAGATCATGAGGACCATGGGAGAGGCGGGTGTTGATGTCATCCGCAGGCTATGCCAAGAAATGTGGAAAACCGGAGATTGGACCACATCTATCCTCTTAACAATACCCAAAAATGTTCGAGAGAAACATGCACAAACTACTGTGACTCATAGCCCTACTCTCTTGCCCCAGCAAGTCACTATATCGGAGCATCAAAGAAAGGCTCAGGTCATACCTGCAATGGCAAGTCCCCCCCCCCATCAATAAAAGTAATTATGTTAAGCGGTTCTTTTGCGAGGCAAATACTGTTATTATTAATTTTATTTATTTCAATTTCAATTACAATTACAATTTCAATCACAATTATTTCAATTACCATTACAACATTTGTGTTTGATCCGTAATTCTGTCACCTAAGTGCTATTACACTTGTATGTGTCATCATCCCCACCATTACAAGCAAAATAATAATATAAAGGCATAACCTATCGGATAAAAATAGAAGACTGAAACATATTAAAAATATGAATAATAATAAAAACTAAAACTAAACTTAAAATAAATGTTCAATATTTGTTTTAATATATTATAGTTAGTAAAGATGAATTTTCTACATACTTTGATGAAAACTTTACTATTTCGAGTATTTTTTATATCTCTAGGCAGCAAATCATAAAATTTTGGACCCAAGAAGGTTGCAAACTTTAGATTAATATTATTATGGTTAATAGGTATTTGAATATTTCTATTTGCTCTACTACGTGAGTATATAGGCTATGTATGTTCTAGGTCAAAATCGACCAAAAATACATGTAATTTCCCATAAGAGATTCTAATGTTAAAATTAGCGAAAATTTACCCCGATGACCTTGAAATCCCCAACGTGAGCGAGCCTGATTTTGTAGTTTAGAGGCGAGAAACGGCGTAATTAGTGCCATTTTGGGGTGTAAATGTCATATTTAGGGGTGTTTTCATCATATTTAAGGCCGTTTTGACATTAGGCGGAGGTGAAATTCATTTGTTCTGCGAACGTGGGGGCCGTGTTCTTGCACTATAGCGGACTGCGGGGGGCTCCGACTAGATGTGTGGGGGCTGAAGGGGGGCCGCGATTTAGGTTATGTTAGTGATGGTTGTCAACGGAGGGGGCCGCGATTTAGGTTATGGTAGTGACGGCTGTCAACGAAGGGGGCCGCGATTTAGATTATGTTGGAAGAGTGACGGTAGTCGGGGGGCCTGCTTGACAGGTTAGACAGGGGAGGTTGGTTGAGGTGCCATCTTGCAGCGTTGGTGTGTTGCGTATGTCGCAGGGGTGCGCGCCATCTGTTGATGGTTGTGGTGGTTAGAAAGAAAAAAATCTACGGTAGGGTTTTGAGCCCGGGACTCTCGCATGGGAGTGATCGTTCCAAGCATCTAAGCTATATGGTTATTAATATAAGAGTTTCTTAGGGAGAATAGGTATTTTAGGGTTGAAGGTAAATTTTAATATGAACAATAGAGTATAGGTTGTATGTATGATTGACATGCGCAGTGATGTTGTGTGAGTAATAGACTTGGAAAAGGTTAAATTATATATGAAAACGTATATAAATAAGTTATCGTCCCATAAATGAAAAGAAATTTTTTTGGCGGGAAGCTTAAAAATATATAGGAAAACGGTATTTAGATGGAGGTTATCAGAGTGGCGGTTTAACAAATTCAACTATCGAAAGAGACAGTTGACATCTTATAGAAGAATATATATATATATATATATATATATATATATATATTTTATAACTTCACAAACACAAATGCTTTTTTAAAAAAAAATTATTTTTATTTAAAACACAAATTAAATATTTTACTTCAAAAATTACGTTAAACAATATAAATGAGATAATTGAATGCGATACACTTAATGACGCTCACAGCCATCGCATGTGCATTTATAAGCTACGTCTTGCATTGTCAGCATCAGCAGTTTTACACGTGCGATGGGCATTTGCGTATTTCCTGGGAATTGCTATATCGTGTAATATGACACCATGTGAACGACTCATTTGACCGGTTACACGGTGTTGTCATATTATTATTCTAAGTATTGTTTACGACGTATATAACAACTCCCCTCACAAAGAAAAAGTTGCTGTTTTACAGGAACTTTTCTGAAAATAGAATTTGAAAAATAATAAAATATAAAGGTTTTATACATATGAAATTTGTAGAAGGCAAAAGTGTATAAAACAGCGTAAATTGTATAAATGTATAAAATAAAAATTTAATTAGCATTAAGGTCCTTAAAAATAAAACCTAAAACAATACTTTTTAGCAATAAATGGGTTTTACAAAACAATTTTTTGAAATTATTTTGGGGTACTTAGCTCGATGTCTTCAGTTTCGTTCTGTCGGAGGTTCGGTCTCAATCTTGGCAACAATTTTGAAATTCTGGTTGTGGGTGATGGACTTTCGCTGGTTGTATTGCGTTTACGCCAAAGCGTTTGGAGGACAAATACAGCGACAATTATTATTATGGAAAATATTGTCACGTAGGTGAACCAAGAAATGTTCTTTTTGACGAATGGCTGATTTATTAATTCGTCTAGGTCCTTTGAATAGTCGTTGAGTTTGTGGTTTGCGACGTTTAACTCCTCGAAATTCAATTCATGGAGTTTCAAAGGTTTAAGTTCGGGAACGACAATTTTTTCTGGTATGGTATCGCAGCAGTTGAAAGGGATAAGAACTGGTTGATAGTTGTCAACGGTGTTGCTGCTTTTTGTGGCTTCTGCTTCGATTTTGGTTATTCCAATGAAGGCACTGCAATCTTTCTGAAGTTTTAATAAAGAGTTAACATTGAGTGTTAAGGGTTTTGTATTGATGTCGGTACAGGTGATGGTAATGCTAAGAGGCTCGGTAACCATAATTAACCACACGTTGGTTTCGAGTTTTTGAACGTGGTACCCTTGAGCAGAGATCACGGCACTGTGACAATTGTCCGGCACTTTTTTAAAATTTCTTAAAACTTGGGCCTCGCACAAAGCATTTGAGTCTATCGGATATGCATAGAGTTCGGAACACAATTTATTTTGATTGTTTAATGGTTTGCACGCACTAAGGTCTTTTATCGGAATATACAGTAAGGAATCGTCGTTTTTTGCTATATATTTATGAGTGAATGAGAGTACATGGTATAACCCAGTTCTATCATCATAGATGGGGATTGGGTATAAGCGGAGAGCAGTAAATGATTGCTGTTCAATAAGTGGAATTCTGAGTATAAATACAAGGTCGGAATCTGTTTGAAAAGCTTCTAATTCTGTAATTTCCAAGTATCGTGCAATACTTGAATATTTGACGGGCAAAGGTAAATTATTTTTCACGAGATTCTGTGATATTTCCTGTAAGGCGGCAATGAAATGTTCGGGAGTTAAAATTGAAGTATGGATAATTTTTAGACGGGCAAAAGTTATGGAATTAAGAACATCATTTAAGTTGTCTTCTAGAAAGAGATAATTTTCCATCAGTTTTTCCGTCATTTCTAGAAATGAGAGTTTTGTTTCCACGTACGCCATTTTGTCGTTTACTTTACGAATCATATTTTCCATTTTTCGAATATTTTCGTTAAATATTTTCTCGTCGACCTGAATGCGTTGAATAGTTTCGTTAAAGTTCTTTATAACTGAGGTGGTTACGCTGATTTGGTTTTTCAAAAGGTTTTCGATCTGCAGTTGTCCTTTGTTTAAACTATTTATACTGTTGGTGAAGTACTCGCCGTCGGCGGCGTCTAAGTTACCAGTTATGGCTTTGAAAATTGATCCGGCGCCATCGATTAGTCCACGTTTGTACCTTCGAGTGTCCATGTGGATTTCAGTAAATTTGTTTTTGACAGAGTTTGAGATTTGGTTAAGTAAGTTGATGTGTGATTGAATGTCAGCACGGAATACGTTGGTTGGGTGGACGTTAGTTTTTAGTGATAAAGTTAGTGCATCGAGAATTCTGTCGTTGGTAGCGAAAGCTTGTTCTAGAGCGGAGAGATTTCTATGAACTAGAAGAGTCCATTTGTGATTTGACACGGCTATACGTGATTCTTCATGATAATAAATCCCTACGGTGTTATTGATTGGCTTTATTTCAAATTGGGATGCTGCCGATCCGAACAGCAGGATGACCCTGTAAAGAAATCAGTCTTCTGTGAAAGGTTTCATACGGTCAAAGTTTACTTTGGTTTTTTGGTTAGTACGAGAATTAAGTAAAGTAGCTGAGTTTGTATGTAGTTCTACTATTTGAAATGGTCCGTTAAATTTGTTTTGTAGTTTATCTTTGAACTGAGATTCGCGTACGTAAACCTTGTCACCTACTTGATAATTTGGGGTTTTGTCCGAAACATGTTTATCGAATCGAATTTTGGCTTTTTGTTTTTGAGTATCGGTTCTTTCGCGTGCTATTTTGTAGTACTGTGAAATGCGGTTATTTAAGTCTCTGATGTATTTAGAAATCAAGTCCTTTTCGTTATAGAGGGTTTCAGGGGGTCGGCTAGATGTGTGCCCGAAAACGAGTTCATAGGGTGTGAACCCATGGGTTTTGTTAGCGGAGTTGTTGTAGGTAATAATTGCGTATGGCAGAATATTGAAGGGGTGTTCGTCAGGGTGCTCGGCCTTATGAATACGGATCATATCTAACAATGTTGAATGAAAACGCTCTAATGAACCGTTAGATTGGGGGTGTCCTACACGAGTAGGAAAGTTTAATATCGAACAATTTGCAAAGGTCTTTGAGGAGTGCATTGTCGAATTCACGACCGTAGTCGCAGTGTATTCTCAGAGGCGTTCCGAAGTGTTGGAAAAACACCAAGAGTGTACTAACGACGGTTTTGGCGGACTTATCGCTAATCGGGTAGGCCTGGGAATATTTAGTTAATTCGTCTCGGATAGTGAGGGCGTAATTTCTGCTAGGAACTTCGAGAATGTCGATGTTTATTCTTTCGAAAGGGGTTCTTGGAGTTTCTGTTACTACTAATGGGTTGTCAAGGTTTTTACGGAAAGCTTTAGTTGTCTGACAGATTTGACAGTTTCTAATGAAGTTTTCTACGTCTTTTGTAATACCTTGCCAGTTATACTTTTCTTTAATTCGTCTAATAGTTTCGTTGATCCCTCTGTGTATGTTGTTTTTACCGTTATGGAATTGATCTAGTATTATTGGCACTTGATCTCTTCCTACTGTTTTTGTTATGTTCTGACAGACTTTCCACTTTATGTCTGTTTCTGCAAATATAAACGAAAGCATTTCGAGTATAGGTAGGTCTAAGAATTTGGTTATGAAAATCTTTTAAATTGCCGGATTGAAAGAAAACTAAGATATTTTTGTTTTCTCTATCAAGGAGTTGACAGTTGGAGTACTGAATTTTACTGTAGTCGATAAGTGAGACGGTCTTATACCGTTCTACGAATGTCCGAAATTCGGTAAATATTAGGTTATCGTCGTCATTTGTTTCAGGTTCGTCTGAGTCGGTGTCATCGTTTTCGTTAAGGGGGTTTATTTGAAAGTATTGAAGATTGTTGGTTGATTGGAAATGGATGCATTCATTGAAGTGAGTTATTTTAATGCGCGAAAGGGCGTCGGCATTTTTGTTGACTTTACCTGGCTTGTATATGATTTCGTAATCATATTCCTCAAGTTTGAGGCGCCATCTCGCGAGTCGACTACCCGGATCTTTGATAGAAAAGAGCCACGTTAACGGGCGGTGATCGGTCAGGAGTTTAAACTTGCGGCCAAAAATTATCGGACGAAAGTGTTTGACAGCCCAGACAATGGCCAGTAGCTCGCGCTCTATGGTGGAGTATCTAGTCTCTGCTTTGCAGAGGGTTCTAGAGGCATATCCAATGGGCAGGTCTTTGCCTATTGGTCCCTGGGAAAGTACAGCGCCGATTGCGAAAGCACTAGCGTCTGTAGTTAGAAGAAAAGGTTCGTTGAAGTCGGGATAGATCAAGATCGGAGTGGACGTGAGAGCTTGTTTTAATGTGTTAAAGGAGTCAACACAGTCTGAATTAAAATGAAATGAAACGTCTTTTTCAAGCAGTTTTGTAAGAGGTTTAGATATTTTGGCAAAGTTTGGTATAAATCGACGGTAGTAGCCAGCTAGACCAAGAAAAGATTTAATATCTTTCTGGTTCTGTGGTTGGGGGAAGTTAAGTATACATTCGACTTTGGACGGGTTCGGTTTTACTCCGTCCTTTGTAATGAGGTGTCCTAAATATGCGACCTCCTTGCGGAGAAATTCGCATTTATCAGGCTGAATCTTGAGGTTTGCCTTTCGTAGGCGTTTAAAAACATCAGTAAGACGAGACAAATGGTCGTTGATAGTGGGAGAGTATACGATTATGTCGTCCATATAGACGAGACAACGTTCGTTTTGAATACCTAAAAGAATGTTGTCCATAACCCTTTGAAAGGTTGAGGGAGCATTCTTCAAACCGAAAGGCATGCGAACGAATTCAAAATGACCGTTCTCTACGGTAAAAGCGGTTTTTTGAATGTCCTTCGATTCAATTTCGATCTGGTGAAAGCCAGAAGCAAGGTCTAGTGTAGTAAAGTATTGGCATTTGCCAAGTTGGTCTAGTAAGTCTGATATGTTGGGTAAGGGATACTTATCGTCTACTGTGAGTTCATTAAGTTTACGGTAGTCCACGACTACACGCTACTTTTGTTTGCCGGATGCGTCTTGTTTTTTTGGGACAACCCACACAGGGGAAGACCAAGGGGAATTTGAAGGGCGAATGATACCTTGTTCTAACATTTTTGAGACTTGGGTTCGAACTTCTTCCTTATGGATTTGGGGGTACCGATAAGATTTGGTAAATATGGGTTTCGAGTTGTTTGTATCAATAGAGTGTTTTATTTCGTTAGTGAAACTAAGATTGTCCCCTTCTAAATAGAAAATGTCCGAGAAATCGATGCAGAGTTGTTGGATTAATTCCGCCTCTTCTTCGTTGAGGTGTTCGAGTCGAAGTTGTTTGTGAATTTCTGTTAGTCTGTCTATGTTAGAGTTAGTTCTAAATGAAATTTCTTCGCAGTGATTAATAGAGAAGTTCTGGATGGGTTCTAATTCAATTTTGTCAAAATTTATTCTTTTTGGACTAGCGTTTGCGTTTAAAACCGATGTGAAAAATTCACCTTTATCGTTGACGTGAACGAGAGCATTTGGTAATCTTACATTTTCTAATACTCTGGAAGTTAGAATGGCGTCCGTATTTCGTAACTCGCATTTAAGTTTAAAAACGCGTTCTGTCCGCGGTTCGATACTGATGGTATTTAAAATCGTTTGGTTGTTTATCTGTGGTTGGGTGTCGGTTGATAATGTCTCTTCAGTAACTTTCATGAGTGGGATGGTTTTGAAATTTGTGACGAGAACTTTCTTATTAAAGTCTATTACACAATTGTAATGCTCCAGGAAATCGGAGCCTAATAGGCCATCGAATTCGATGTCTAGATCGCATATGTAGACTTTGTGTGGATCTATTAGGTTGAACGGGACTAAAGTGGATTCGTTTATGAGAATTTTTTGGTTAGTGATACCTTGTATCACAACGTTTTCAGGAGATCGGTTTGGAAATTTTTCACAAGTTTTGGGCTTGAAGATTGATAAGCCTGCTCCTGTGTCGATTAACAATTTGTAAGTGTTAGAAGCGTCATTGATATAAAAGAGGTTCTTTGAGTTAACAGAAAGTGCGGGGCTTATAGGAAAGCGTTTTCCGGGAAGTTGAGGTTTGGATTGAAGCTGTCGTTGAAATTCATTGTCTCGAATAGGGACTGAAGATTGAGGATTTGAGTGTCCGGTGGTTTGTCTACGGTGAGAGCCGTTTGAAAATTTCGCTGAGAATTATCGGGTACATCAGAGCAGAATTCAGGGTAACCATTTTCATAAGTGTCGTAATTTTCATAATTGTGAACCTGAGAGTAATATAAATCGTTACTTTGTGGTTCAGTATCCAAATGTGAGTATTCATCTTGTTGAGGGTAATCAGGGTCATAGAAATTGCTTGACTGATCATTTGTGTAATTAGGAGTGTTATAGAAATCTGACTGATTAAAGTGATGGGCCCTTTGTTGCTGATTTCTGAAAAAGTTTGGATTGGGTCGAAAACTGTTAGGATTTTGATTTTGTTCGCTAGTTGAGGGTCGATTTTGTTGGAATTGTTGTCTATTCTGGTCAAAGTTGGGTCTCATTTGGTTCGTGGGTTGAGAAAATTGATTAGGTCGAAATTGCTGGAAATTATTATTGTTAAAATTCGAGTTTGGCTGTTGTTGCCTTTGTCTAGTTAAGCATTCGTTAAACGAATGCCCTGTTCGTTAGCAAAACGAGCATTGCTTTATGAAAGTTGTAGGGTTTGGTCGTTTTTGTTGTTGTTGGTTACGTGTCACTTGAAACTTTTGGTTTTCTAAGTGACACAGTTGTATCTCCCGTTTTATTCTAGAAACAGCAGTTATAATGTCGTCAGGGTTGCTGGCACGTATAATTTGCCCTATTTTCGGCTCAAGACCTGTTAAAAGGCTGTTCAGAGCCATAGAGTCAATGAGAGAAATTTGTGCGTCTTTTTCTTTTGTGGTTATGTTTTGTTTATTGACAGCCGCGTGCATTTTGGCTTCGTGTGTTTGAAGGCGGGCTGCGAAAGTTAATGGGGACTCATTGGGAAGTTGCCGCATTCTCTGAAGATCTTGGATTAATGCAGACAAATCGCGTGAATCACCAAAGTGTGTTTTAAGAAGCGTTTTGATATCGTCCCAAGTTGATGGGTTCCGGGAATTTACAAGTTCGGCGGCACGGCCTCTCAACTTGTTTTTTATGTGAAGGATTAATAAGGCTATTTGATTAGCAACAGCCATGTTGTGTGCTGTTGTGCAAGAGCTAATGAAAGTGTTAAGGAATATGGGATTCCCGTCGTATTCAGGAATAATCGCAAATATCTCTGAAATTTTGTAAGGTTCTACCGTTGGGGTTGTGGCACCTTGTCTAGTCGTTGCCATTTTGTATTTAGAATACGGTTATTGCACAATATTTAAAAATTTAAATCAGATTATCTTGTCGAATTGACAATGGTAAAACGTATAAATCAATGTTTAAATAAATAAATGTGAAATTAGATAGATATTAAAATAATTAGATCAAGTTATTATAAGTTGTCGTTCAAAATAATGGTATAAATTTAATGTGTAATTATCAATATGTACCAAAATTGGTCAAAAATATTTCTTACCTTGCAATTTTACTCAAAATAAATGAACTGAATATATCAAGGGTAGGGTGTGATGTAATATGTTTAAAATATTTAAGGAATATTAAAGGATTTATCTTTGATGATAGAAATGGTGATTAAGTGTATCAATAAATAGAAATAATAAAATAATAATAACGTAATCCTTACAATATAATTCCTGGCATGGACTGTTCTGTAAGTTGACTGCATTGGTTAGCCGTTGCGTGTTCCTGGTGCTAGCTCGCTTCCAGTTGTGTCTCCAGCAAGAGGTTGATTGTCCCACGAAGGTTTGGAAACCACCACGACTAGTTAGAATTCTCGTGTTCTAGTCGTTTTGGAACAATCCTACTGACTGCGCCAATTTTATATCTTCACAAACACAAATGCTTTTTTAAAAAAAATTATTTTTATTTAAAACACAAATTAAATATTTTACTTCAAAAATTACGTTAAACAATATAAATGAGATAATTGAATGCGATACACTTAATGACGCTCACAGCCATCGCATGTGCATTTATAAGCTACGTCTTGCATTGTCAGCATCAGCAGTTTTACACGTGCGATGGGCATTTGCGTATTTCCTGGGAATTGCTATATCGTGTAATATGACACCATGTGAACGACTCATTTGACCGGTTACACGGTGTTGTCATATTATTATTCTAAGTATTGTTTACGACGTATATAACATATATATATGTTATATCACACTTCTCAAATTAAACTTTTTAAAAAAGATTTTTATTAACTTTAACAAAATAATAACTTTTTAAAATACAAAATACAAAATGGAAATAATGACAATAATAACTAACAACAGACTGAGTAATAGTGAATAACAAACAAGAGAGATTTTACAATATATAACCTAATGAATGCTGAATCGGCACTGCCGACACGGCGATTCCCACGGATGCTCGGCGGGGCTGTAATCTGACACTGCACGTGTTCGCTGAGTCAGCTGGGAACGATGAAATACAGTTGCTACATAAGTTCACCCAAAGTTCATGTTATAAACTTATATAACAACTCCCATCCATATAAAAAAGTTGATGGTATATCATCAACTTTTAGGGGAAGTTCTGAAGTTCCATACATTGGGCTGGATCTAGGAGGCTGTGCAGCTTTCCCGTGGACTTAGGCTTTGATGGGCCTGGAAGTGGAGCTGACTTGGCATCGAGGCTGGACTTAGTGGTTTTTCTGAACCTTCTCTTGATTGGTTTGATACAAAGGAACATAATCACAATTACTGTTAATGTGATTGTGGTAATTGTGAGCCATGATGTATGCTTCTCCAATGGTGGTTGATTCATGAGCTTTTCCAATTCCATTGAATATTGGGCAAGCTTATGGTTGGCAACATTTAGATCTGTTACATCTAAATCCTGCAATTATAGGGGTTTTAATTTTGGAAGTTGATTTGCGACAGGCATGCCGTCACAGCAGCTATACGGGATGTTCACTGGATGATTTCTGAAGGTGATGTTCTGGATGTTCTTTGACGTTCTCGTAGCATGTACCCTGATGTTGTCAATAAAGGCATTGCAATCGGACTTGATTTGCAACAGCGAATTTGTCGTGATGGTCTGCGTTACGACATCTTGTCCCTTACATTTGATGGCTATAGGTAGTGGTCTGGAGATTGAGATCAACCAGAGGTTTATGTCGATCTCTTGTATATTATATTCTTCCGCATAGAATATAGAAGTTTTGCAGGTTGCTGGGAATGTGGCTGGCTGTCTGAGAAGCTGACTTTCGCAGATGGCATCTTTGTCTATTGGATGTGATATAGCTTTGGAACAAATCTTATGATGTTTAGTTAAAGGCTTGCAGTCACCCAGGTCTTCGAAGGATGTGTATAATAACGAATCGTCGTCTCTCGCGATAAATTTTGTCTTTATTGAAAGTATATGATGAAACCCTGTTCGATCATCCAAAATTGGGATCGGATAAAGGTAGTAAAGGGTGTAAATCTCAGGATCAACTAAAGGAATTTTGAGTACAAAAATGATTTTAGTGTTGATTTGAAAAGCTTCCAATTCTATCAAATCAATGTACTGAGCAACATTTGAACTGTAAATAGGAAGTGGTAAATTATTTTCATGTAGTGACTGAGAAATCTTTTGAAGGGAATCGACCAAATCTACTGGGGTTATGATCGAACTATGTAAAATTTTTAAGCGGGCGAAAGAGACTGCAGTTAAAACATCATCGAGAGTGTTTCGATAAATATGTAACTCTCCATTAGGCTTTCACACAGATCCAAGATATTGATTTGAAATTCATGAAAATCAAGATCATTTGAAATGTATAAAATTGACTGCCTTATTTTTTCAATGTTATTCGAGAATAATTTCTCCTCGGATTGAAATTTTTGTAAAGTTTTGTTGAGGCTTGTAATGACTGAGGTTGTTACAGATATTTGTTTCTTTACTAAGTCCTGAATTTGGTGTTGGTCTTTAGTAATTTTAGTTATACAGTCATTTATGTATTCACCATCTGTTGCGTCTAAGTTTCCTGAAATAGCTTTCCAAACTGATCCCAGTCCGTTAATAAGTCCGCGTTTTTTTCTGTTAGTAGGGTAAGTTTGAGTGTCAGCGAAGATGTCTGTATATTTAGAGTTAACGGATTTAGAAATTTGTTTCAAGAGGCTAACATGTGTTTGTATTTTTGGTTTAAATGATTTTGTATTAGTTGTGTTTTCGTTAATTGTCTCTAAAATTCGGTTTAGTATGGCGTCGTTATTTGAAATAGCACCTCTGAAAGGGCTGAGGTCTTTGAAGACAAGAAGTGACCATTTGTCGTTTGAAATTTTAAGTGTGCCTTCTTCATGGAAGAAAACTCCTATTGTATTGTTAACGGGTGTAAGAGAGTATTGTTGGAGGTTCACGACTGAAAACAGTCCACAGAATCTGAAAATAAGGGATTCATTCAAAATATGGTTTTAGTCTGTCAAAGTTAATTTTACTGATTTGGTTAGTCTGTAAGTTTATAACTGTGGCAGAGTTTTTTCTGATCGCGGTAATTTCAAAAGGTCCATTGAATTTGTTTTCAGATTTGCTTTTAATCTGAGATTCTTTCACGTAAACTTTGTCGCCTACTTTGTATTCTGGTTGGTTAGTCGAAACATGTTTGTCAAATCTAACTTTAGATTTTTGTTTTTGTTGGTCGGTTTTTGCGCGGGCAAGTCTATAATAGTAGTTCATTCTGTTGTTAAGGTCCCTAACATATTTGGAAATGAGTTTTTCCTGATCGTATATTGTTTCGGGGGTCTACTAGAAGTGTGCCCAAAGATGAGTTCGTAGGGCGTGAAACCAGTAGTCTTGTTTTTAGTGTTGTTGTAACAGATAACTGCGTAAGGGAGGACGTTGAATGGATGTTCGTCCGGATGTTCAGATGTATTTGCCCTTATCATTTCCGCTAAAGTCGCGTGAAACCTTTCGATAGAACCGTTTGATTCGGGATGGTGGACGCTTGAAAAGGATAACTTTATGTCATATAGTTCGCACAGGTCCCTTATTAGAGTATTGTCAAATTCACGTCCATAGTCGCAATGGATGCGAAGAGGGGTACCGTAATGTTGGAAAAATACTAAGAGGGTGTTTACGACTGTTTTAGCTGTTTTGTCACAATAGGGTAAGCTTGAGTAAATTTGGTGAGTTCATCCCTAATAGTCAGTGCGTAGTTTCTCGTTGGATATTCGAAAATATCAATGTTGATACGTTCGAAGGGTGTTTTTGGTGTTTCGGTTATGACAAAAGGAGCACTTAAGTTTTCCTACAAAACTTTACCTTTTGGCAAGTTTCGCAAGACTTGATAAATTGCTCTACGCTTTTGATTAGTCCAGTCCAGTTATACTTTTCCCTAATACGTCGAATAGTCTCATTAATTCCACGGTGTAGGTTATTTTTGCCGCAGTGGTACTGTTGCAGTATAATGGGAATTTCGTCTTGAGAAGGGGTTGTTACAATGTTTTGACAAATCTTTAGTTTTATGTCTTTGTCTGCGAGTATGAAAGATAGTGTTTCGAGAATAGGTAGTTTGACGTTGTTTTCAATGCAGAAGGTTTCTGATTCGTCGAACTGATCTTGGTTATTATAGAGGATGTTAAAAAGATGCGAGACAACAGTTTCGGGATCGAATGGTAAAGGGACAATTAAGTATTTTCTATGCCGGACAGATTTGCTGGCTAGAATGTTTAATGTGTCGGTAGTGAAATTTGGGTCTTCTTCGAAAATGTCTTCGATGATTTTGTCATGCAAGTCATTGAGTTTATTTTGCCAGAAGAAAGTGACTATTCGTTTGTGAGATTTGTCTAGGAGTTGGGCGTTAGAAATTTCTATTTTTGATTAATCGATTATCGACTCGGTTTTATATAATTGAACAAATCGATTAAATTCTCTTGTCATTCGTTCTTCATGATCATCGGGTTCTTGATCATTATCGGAATCTGGTTGTTCTGGGTCGGTTTCGTTATTTGCAAAGATGTTGATTTTAGAAATAAAGTCGGTGCATTGTTTGAAGTGATTAATTTTGATACGGGAAAGAGCGTCTGCGTTCAAGTTTACCTTGCCGGGCTTGTATTCGATTTTATAGTTATACTCCTCTAGTTTGAGGCGCCATCTGGCTAGACGACTGCCAGGGTCTTTGATCGAAAAGAGCCAAGTAAGCGGACGGTGATCACACAGGAGTGTAAACTTTCTCCCAAAAGATACGGTCTGTAGTGCTTGACCGCCCAAACAATGGCTAGCAGTTCCCGTTCGATAGTGGAATATCGAGTTTCTGCACCGCAGAGTGTACGGGAAGCATATGCTATAGGAAGATCTTTTCCTACGGGGCCTTGTGAGAGAACCGCTCCAATTGCAAAAGCACTAGCATCAGTAGTGAGCAGGAATGGTTCTTCGAAATTTGGGTAGATCAAGATAGGGTCAGATACAAGGGCTTGCTTCAGTTCGTTGAAGGAAGACTTGCAATCTGCGTCGAAGATGAATTTGACGTCTTTCTGCAGGAGTTTCGTTAGGGGCTTTGAGATCTTGGCGAAATTGGGAATAAAACGTCGGTAATAACCGGCGAGACCAAGAAAAGATTTAACATCTTTAGGAGTTTGGGGTTGAGGAAAATTCTGGATGCATTCAACCTTTGAAGGGTTTGGTTTTACTCCTTCTTGAGTGATCAGATGACCTAGGTAAGCAACTTCCTTACGGAGAAACTCACACTTGTCAGGTTGAATTTTCAAGTTTGACTGTCTAAGACGCTTAAAGACTTCTGTCAAACGGGACATATGCTCATGGATGGTTGGTGAATAAACGATAATGTCATCCATGTAAACAAGGCAACGTTCGTTCTGGATGCCCAGAAGAATGTTGTCCATGACCCTCTGAAAAGTAGAAGGTGCATTTTTCAAACCAAATGGCATTCGAACGAATTCGTAATGGCCATTGTCAACAGAGAAACCGGTCTTGGGAATGTCTTCCTCAAGGATTTCCAACTGGTGGAACCCGGAAGCGAGATCCAGTGTCGAAAAGTATTGACACTTACCAAGTTGATCGAGGAGATCAGAAATGTTGGGCAGAGGATATTTATCGTCTACAGTTAGTTCGTTTAACTTCCTATAGTCGATAACAACTCGCCACTTTTGCTTACCAGAAGCATCGAGTTTCTTGGGGACGACCCATACGGGGGAGGACCAAGGAGAAGAAGAGTGCCTGATAATGCCTTGATCAAGCATTTTGGAAATTTGGGTTTTCACTTCCTCCTTATGGACTTGAGGATATCTGTACGATTTCGTGAAAACGGGCTTGGCATTATTGGTGTCAATAGAGTGTTTGACGGCGTTAGTAAACGTCAAAACATCGCCTTCGAGATAGAAAATATCTTCGAATTCTAAGCAGAGATTCGTGATAAGTTCTCGCTCTTCGTCGTTAAGATGTTCTGTCCGAATTTGTTCCCTGATAGTAAAGTTTCTGTCTAAGTTTGTAGATTCACAGTAATGGTGTGTATTTAGATTTAAGAGAGGGTGTGTATAGTCAAGGGGTTCTAAATGAAGATTGGAAAAGTTAACAGTTTTCGGCATTGCGTTCGCGTTTATTATCGAAGTCAGAAATTCTCCCTTTGAATCAACACGTACAACCGCGTTGGGAAGTCGTACTTTGTCAATTACTTGTGTCGGTAGAATTGCGTCAATATTTCTAAGTTCACATTTTAGTTTGAAAATTTGTTCGGTACGTGCCTGGATTGTTATGTGATTGTTATGTGATTGTTATGCGTATGAGGTTGTGCGTTAGTACTGGGGGTGTCTGTTGGTTGTGTATTAGATTGGTCGTGATCGGACACTTTATGTAGGGGGATAGTTTTAAAGTTAGTAATTAATTGTTTGGATTTTAAGTCGACGATACATTCATAATGCTCAAGAAAATTAAAACCTAATATTCCATCAAACTCAATATCTAGATTGTAGATAAAGACCTTGTGTGGATTGCCTAGAGCGAAAGGAATGAGGGTGGATTGTGAGATCGGGATTTTCTCATGAGTAATGCCTTGAATTGTTACTCTTTCGGGAGATCGTTGTGAGAAGTTTTTGACAGTGTTTTCTTTGAAAATGGAGATACCAGCTCCAGTATCAATTAGGAGTTTAAATTTTCCAGAAGCGTCGTTGATATAATAGAGGTTCTTGGAATTTACTGTCAGAAGGGGACTTAAAGAAATGTTTGTTCTGGGAAGTTTAGATCGGGGTTGAAGTCTTCCAAATTCAAATTCTGTATTTGAGTTTGGACTTCTGAGAGGGTAGTTGCCGTATCTAGGGGTTGATCTAGGCTCGGAAGCGCTAGAAAATCCTGGTATTCATTTGGGCTGAAAGGTACGACAGGGGTATTGTCTACCGTTTGTTCAAGCCCATAGCTTTCATAGTTTTGGGTGTTATCATCGAAATGCTGCTGATTATTATCAGTATAATAATCATACTCGTCTGCATAATATTCGTGATAGTTGCCATTTTGATGGTGATTAAAATGGTGGGTCCTTTCAGGACGGAAATTTGGGTTTGTCTGTATTACAGACGGTCGAAAGTTGTTCGGTTTAAAAGGAGGTCTTTGAAAGTTATTAGGTCTAAATTGTTGACCTTGATGGTTTGTGTTATTGTTGACAGGATTTGGCCTCGATGATTGATTCGGCCCAATGAAATTTGGTCTATTATTTTGGTTAAAAGGCTGAGGGTTATTTTGAAATCTTAACCGACAGTCCGCAGCAATGTGGCCTAATCGCCCACAATTTAAACATTTAGGAGGTGGATTTGGTTTTCTAGCCTGAAAAGATGGCTTAGGTGGAACGGATTTATTTACTTTTTGTTCCTCAAAATAGGATAATTGAAGTTCTCTTCTTATTCGTGAATGTGCCTCTAGAAGATCCTTCGGATTACTGGCACGGATAATTTGGCCTAATCGAGGTTCTAAACCGGTAAGTAGGGTGTTTAGGACCATTGTGTCAACAAGAGTGGTTTGAGCATCTTTCTGCTCGTTGCTTAGACTAGGGGCTTTTTGGATACAAGAGTGCATTTTCGCACTCAAAACCTGAAGTCTATTATAGAATGTCAAGGGGGACTCGTTTGATAGTTGTTTCAAACGTTGGAGATCGTGAATTAAAGAAGACAGATCCCTAGAGTCTCCAAAGTGTAGTGTTAGAAGCTGCTTTATTTCGAGGTACGACGCGGGGTTCCTAGAGTTAATTAACTGCGCCGCTTTTCCCCTTAATTTATTTTTGATGTGAATTACCAACAAATATTTTTGTTCGGTATTAGACATGTTATACGCGCAATTGCACGCATGTATAAATGTAGCCAAAGAAATTTGGTCGCCTTCAAACTCTGGAATTATTGAAAATATTTCCGACAACCTATATTTTTCAGTTTCTTCGGCAACAGTGTTGTTTTGTGCTTGTGCCATTTTGATTTAATAGAATTTTAAACGAAAGAGGTTCAATCAAAAATAATAAAAGGTATAGAAAATGGTATCAATAAAATAAATGGTATAAAAATCAATAAATTTGTAAATGGGGAAATACCAAAGTTATTTGGATGATAGAATGGTATTAATAAAATAAAATGTAAATAAAATCAATAATCATATAGTTCACTCAATTGAATGAATAAAAATCAAAGTAATCAAATAAATCATATAAAATATCAATGTAATCAATTAAATCAGTGATTCAATTCACTGAATAAAAAAATATCAAATAATCAAAATATTAAAATCAATCAAATATTAAAATCAATTATTAATAAACTTAAACGTTAGACGATTCACTACTACTCACATCAACAGGAACATTGGAAGATCCGTGTTCTCGTTTTTATCGCAGTTGGGACTTCTTCCAGGTTCTTTGCTCCGTTGAGGGATAGGAATCCGCCGCTACCAGTTAGAAGTAAGCTCGTGTTCTAGTAACGTTGACGGATCCTACTGACTGCGCCAATTTGTTATATCACACTTCTCAAATTAAACTTTTTAAAAAAGATTTTTATTAACTTTAACAAAATAATAACTTTTTAAAATACAAAATACAAAATGGAAATAATGACAATAATAACTAACAACAGACTGAGTAAAAGTGAATATCAAACAAGAGAGATTTTACAATATATAACCTAATGAATGCTGAATCGGCACTGCCGACACGGCGATTCCCACGGATGCTCGGCGGGGCTGTAATCTGACACTGCACGTGTTCGCTGAGTCAGCTGGGAACGATGAAATACAGTTGCTACATAAGTTCACCCAAAGTTCATGTTATAAACTTATATAACATATATATATATATATATATATATAGTTTGCATTTTATTACAAATAATAAAATAATTCAAATTCAACGAAGGCAATAACCAAAGATAAACGCAACCCCAACTGCATGTTGGTGAACTGATAAACAAGCGAAACTAGAGCACTGGTTGAAAGTGCAGTGGCTGGATGATTCTAAACACGGAAATCGTTAATTATAAAAGTAGATGCGGTTTTCATTGAAAAGATAATAGTAGCTAATAATGTAAAAAATAAATACGTAAATGAGGAATAATAATTGCGACTTGAATAGCTGGATTTTGTATCGAGCGGTGGGTAATTCGGAAAGAATACCGTTGGAGAAATGGTTGGAACCATTACAAATGATACTACGGGAACGTTTCAAATGACTAAAAAAGCACAAAAGATAGAAACGGGCTGTTAGAAACGACTGGGACAGTAGAAACGGTTGGAAGAATGGTTGGAGCCGCTACAAGAGCTAGAAATGTCCCGTAGAAACGACTAGAAACTTAGAAATCCCTAGTAGAAATGGTTGAAGCCCCTACAAAAGCTAGAAATGTCCCGTAAAAACCACTAGAAACTTAGAAATCCCTGGTAGAAATGGTTGAAGCTCCTACAAAAGCTAGAAATGTCCCATAGTAATGGTTTGAACCTCTACAAAAGCTAGAAACGTCAAGTAGAAATGACTGGGACAGTAGAAACGGCTGGTAGAATGGTTGGAGCCGCTACAAAAGCTAGAAACGTCCCGTAGAAACGACTGGGACAGTAGAAACGGCTGGTAAAATGGTTAGAGCCGCTACAAAAGCTAGAAACGTCCCGTAGAAACGACTGGGACAGTAGAAACGGCTGGTAGAATGGTTGGAGCCACTACAAAAGCTAGAAACGTCCCATAGAAACGACTGGGACAGTAGAAACGGCTGGTAGAATGGTTGGAAGCATTACAAATGACAGGTACGGGAACGTTGCAAATGACTAAAAAATTCACAAATGGTAGAAATGGGCTGTTAGAAATAATTGAAAGGTTGAAGTAGGACCTTACAAAGGGTAGAAATGTTTGAAACCGTTACAAAGGCTAGGGCCGTAGAAACGACTGCGACAGTAGAAACGGCTGATAGAATGGTTGGAGCCGCTACAAAAGCTAGAAACGTCCCGTAGAAACGACTGGGACAGTAGAAACGGCTGGTAGAATGGTTTGAGTCACTACAAAAGCTAGAAACGGCCCGTAGAAACGAATGGGACAGTAGAAATGACTGCTGGAAATGGTTGACGCCTCTATAAAAGCTAGAAACGGCCCTTAAAAACAACTGGAACCATACAAACGACTGAACCCATTAGAAATAATTGAATGGTTGAAGTAAGGGCGTTGCAAAGGGTAGAAATGTTTGAAACTGTTACCAAGGTTAGGGCCGTAGAAACGACAGGAACCGTAGAAATGACTGGTGAGTTTAAACAAAGTCACTACAAATGCTAGAAATTGTTGCTACAAATGGTTTGAAGCAAATTCCGTTGCAAAAAGTAGAGACCAGGAATGTTGGAAATGAGATAGTGGGAAGAAATATATAACTTTTTCTAAGCCAGCGGTAGGAACAAACAAATCTTTTCTAAGACAGGTACTCAAAGTGTTTTTTCTAGGTGCACAAAACTTTAGCCATCAAAGAGAAAACATCAATCTACTACAAACAAATGTTTCTCTCACATATAACTTTTTCTAAGTCAGAGGTCAGTACAAACAAATCTTTTCTAGGTACTTAAAGCGTTTTTTTCTAACAACACCGATACATAACATTTTTTCTAAGACGTATTCAAAGCGTTTGTTTCTAACAACAACAACACAGGTACCTAAGACAGGTACTTAAAACTTATTCATTGGTACATAAAAACTTTTTTAGGTGCACAATTTAGCCATCAAAGAGAAAACATCAGTCGTTTGCTACAACAAACAAATGTGTCTATCACATATAACTTTTTCTAAGACAGACGTCAGTACAAACAAATGTTTTCTAGGTACACAAAACGTATGTTTCTCTCAACGAATTGTTGATATGAGAGTAAAATGAACAAAGTATTTAAAAAATTTCACAGGGGTTTTACCTATATGTCTCTAACAGCACCTTATAAATGCTAGAAAACTGCTACAAATAGTAGAAACGTTATAACAGGAGCAAGAATGATTGAAATGATTGGTACAGAACTGATACAAAGGGTAGATAAGCAACAAATGCTAGAAATGACAGGTACAGGGACGTTACAAATGATAGAAAAGATATGAATGCTAAGAACAATCCCGGCGCAAATATCAGAAATAGCATAAAGTTGAATGGTTGGGATATGTTTGAAGTTGGTTGTTAGAACGGGATCCTTAGAAATGACATAGCAGTACGTTGGATGGTTGAAACAGGGACGTTACAGCTGGTAGGATGGTTGGAAAAAGTCATAAAAATGTTGGACATGGTAGGTTAGTTGGAAACGGGAAACAAATGCTAGAAACGGTCGGAAGGTTGAAGCAGGGACGTTAGAAAGGTTATAATGAGAATGCTGATAAAATTAGTGGAAATGGAGGGATTCGTATTGAGTGATTAGAAGATTGCATCGACAGAGTTACTAGTCAACCACAACTAAAAAGTGTTATTTAGTTAATAGTTTTGTCATAGAATTTGTCACTGGAAAAGGTTACTAGACACAGGCGCAACTGTCCTGAACCAAAACCAAATCAGTTCTATCGAAATGACATAGAAAAAATGTACTCATAGGATGAAGAGCGCCCAAGGATAGTTGGTTGAATCACAGATTTCAATGTCAAAGTGTTTATTGGGAAATAACACCACACTTTAAAGGAAATTGCTGTATATTCCAAACGTTTCGGGGTCTAACTTAGACCCCGTTGTCAATTGCTAAGAAACTACGGATTAAAAAGGTACAATTCCAAGATGTAAATTTAAATGACAGGTACAGGGACGTTACAAATGATAGAAATGATATGAATGCTAAGAACAATCCCGGCGCAAATATCAGAAATAGCATAAAGTTGAATGGTTGGGATATGTTTGAAGTTGGTTGTTAGAACGGGATCCTTAGAAATGACATAGCAGTACGTTGGATGGTTGAAACAGGACCGTTACAACTGGTAGGATGGTTGGAAAAAGTCATTATAATGTTGGACATGGTAGGTTAGTTGGAAACGGGAAACAAATGCTAGAAACGGTCGGAAGGTTGAAGCAGGGACGTTAGAAAGGTTATAATGAGAATGCTGATAAAATTAGTGGAAATGGAGGGATTCGTATTGAGTGATTAGAAGATTGCATCGACAGAGTTACTAGTCAACCACAACTAAAAAGTGTTATTTAGTTAATAGTTTTGTCATAGAATTTGTCACTGGAAATGGTTACTAGACACAGGCGCAACTGTCCTGAACCAAAACCAAATAAGTTCTATCGAAATGACAGAAAAAATGTACTCATAGGATGAAGAGCGCCCTGGGATAGTTGGTTGAATCACAGATTTCAATGTCAAAGTGTTTATTGGGAAATAACACCACACTTTAAAGGAAATTGCTGTATATTCCAAACGTTTCGGGGTCTAACTCAGACCCCGTTGTCAATTGCTAAGAAACTACGGATTAAAAAGGTACAATTCCAAGATGTAAATTTAAATACTTGACATGTTTATTATTTGATTTTTGACGTAACTAAGAGAATTTTATCTGTTATATACAGGGTAGCACAGAAATTCCCAAAGATCATATAATCATAAAGTACCTTTCAAATTGGAAGAATTTGAAAGGGAGATCTTCAGAACTTTATGTGGCGCTCCTAGGTGCGACTTTCTTATAAGATAGTGCATTCGCCAAAAATGCGACCAAAGAACTTTGTTGATTCAGTGATCCCATTAAAATCATAAGGGAAAACCTAGGAAAAACCTTATGAACTATCTCAATATTGGGTTGTTCACAAGGACATGACTATTAGCAATTTCTTCCTTAATCATCGGCAACCAGAAACGACTGAATTCTACGGAGGTAGTAGCGATACAATCGTTTTCATTTAACAAAATTAAAGCAGACTCTTTTAGTTTTCTTTTGGTGTTGTGTTCTTCTTTGTGTAATATAACTGAATTTTGAAACTGTATTTTATTACCAAGGTCCCAAGCATGTTCACAAATTTTGGATTTTTCAAATTGTCGTTTTTTTATGTAATTTTGTGTTCGTTTTTTCGAACATTCAGAGGTCTAGAGGTTTCTCCAATATAGAATTTATTACATTCACACGGGATTTTATAAATGAAATTTTTTGTATTTTGAGTTGTGTTATTTGGTTTGGTTATTGATATAATTGATTTTAGTGTATTTCTTGTTTTAAATGATGTTTTGATATTATATCTGTTTCCCACTCTTTTTATTCTTTCTGATAGACCCTGTATGTATGGTATAGTTATTGTATTAATGTGGTTATCTTGGGAGTCAGTGTTGCTTGGTGAAGTTTGATGTTGGTTGTTAGGGATTGTTTGGTATTCCATTTTGTTCAACTCGTTATTAATAAATTTATTTGGGTAATGATTGGCAGAAAGTATATTTTTTATAAACGTTTATAAAAAAAATAATAATTGGAAATGCAATGATAATAAAGCGTTTTTTCTAACAAAAAAACCGGTACATAAAACTTTTTTCTAAGACAGGTATTCAAAACTTTATCATCAATCGGTTATTAGTTATAAACTTTTTCTAAGAGAAAACAAGAAAATCAGCCGTTTGCTGCTACTCACTATAAATCTTTCTATCACATGGAACTTTTTCTAAGACAGGTACTCAAAACTTTAGCATCAAAACTAATTTCAGTACTTAGACAAACTTTTTTCTAAAAGAATATACCCAAGAAAATCAAGTCCTTTGCTGCTTTTTTCAAATGTTTCTACTAATGAATTGTTGATATTTGAGTAACATGTACAAAGTACTGTATAACATCTTATTCTTGAAGCAGCTGAACCTAAATTAGGTCGATCAGTTAAAAAAATATTTACCAAAGAACGCTGTCTTTAAGGAGGAAGCTTAAAAATGTTTTCTTACATGTCTCAAATTATATTCTTGGAATAACTTCGTTGATGTTCAAATTCAAAGTTTTGAAAAAAGTTATAAAAAAAACAAGATTTAACAAGATGTCAGAGAGACACCTAATGTTATTTTCAGAAGTACGTTGTAGCAAACAACCTCCTTTCTCAAAACGGAGATAACAAAACCATAACGTTAAATATAAAAATTTTCTTGATTGCTCAGGGGAACAAAAGTCCTACAACTTTTACTGCTATTTTCCTTTGAATAATAAACATAAATAAAGGTATGTAACGCTTGACAATGTTATTATAGAACAAAGATCGAAGCTCATACTTACACCCCTGCTTTCATGCAGGATTATGGCATGCTAGCTTTCGAATTTGTCACTGGAGAACGCTACTAGACCCAGTCACAACCAAAGCAACTCCGATAGCAGAAAAAAGCCAAGTTTAATTCATCATCATTCCACATACTTTTAACCCTGCTTCGACATATACAATGAAGATAAAACACCCAAAGCATTCAAAAGTTTGTAAATGGGGCCACAACAAAATTCGTAGCATCAAATTAACATGTTTTCAGATAATTATATGCGTATTAAATAAATAATCTATTCCAAGACTTAATGGTTGATATTCAAAATATTTAGTTCAAAAGGCAGCCATTCAACACCGCACACACACCACCGAAAAAGAAAATTATTTAAAAGAAATGTTGTAAAATACTGAGTAGAAATTCTTGTTAAATAGAAACTAATCATTCAAATATTCTAAAAATATACGATGTTTGAGCTTTATTTGATATTAGCATCACTATCATTCATTGTGGTTTTCTTAATCTTGAGTGAAGATGTTAGCGAAGGTTATAATTTGTCAAAACAGAAGTATCCATTAGAAATGAATTTATTCGTATCTTAGAGTTTCAATCAATCATTTGAAATACTGTAAGGGCTATTTGATGTAACAATATTTTTCTTCCAATAACACTTTGCTTTGAATGAAATTACTGTTGATAGAAAGAGGTGAAAATCCAAACTGTGAACTAAAAGTCATATGGTTTAAATATTTTTTGTTTTGAATCATGTAGATACAGAATTGAACATGGAGGGTCTGTTACATTCAAGTTTCGTTCGCCTTGATGGAGTTAAGCGTCATTCAACAGCTCAGAAAATCTTAGTCAAGAATGGGTGAACGTCGTTTTGCAACAAACAAAAGCCATTAAACCATGCGTTGGCATGTCATCCTTCAATATCAATGTGAATAACACTAATTTATTTGTAAGATGTATGAGTGTGAGATAATAGAAAACATATTCCTATGCACGAGTGTATACATAATGAATAACTTATAAGAAAACGTATCAAACATATTAAACTACACACAAACAAATTTAAGCTAGCAACCCACAGGCTTATAATTGTGAACACACTAGAAGCAATATAAGACAAAAGAAAGCAGTAACCAGGCCTCGTGTTATCCAATTATAATTATTGGTCAGTATCGATCTCCATCACACCAAATAACGGAAACATAATCCATAAGTTTATAAGCATATTGTATGAAATAGAAAAGTTTACTCCAGACACATATATATATATTGAATCAAAAATGTGCTATTAAACAATATTGTCATGAGTTTTAATTTCTGTGACGTCATCACTGTCATTGCCTAATTTATCAGCAGACTACCATTAGTATATATAACTCATATGTCTGATTTTGGATCATAACATACGAAGCATTTACCACTTAAGATCAAAGCCATAATTATCAGAGATCTAAGGAAATATAGTAATCCTTTTTTTTCTGCGGAGTCATTAGTCGGTCATTTCCTCTATATAACGAGAAACATAACCTGTTCAAGGAATATGATGTCTCACTCTTTCTCTTAAGTATCAATCCAATTGCTCTCTCATTGGTTTATTCAAACAGACCACGAGACCTCAACATATCAACCATTAGGGACGGAATTCGTACTAGGTCTCTAACACACCGTAACATATAATAACAAACGTTATTCATATAAGGAATACAATGTATGGAAAATGACATCTTTGACGAATTGTGTCAAAATGATTTTAAGACAATGAGAAATACATAAGACTAAATCATTATGCACTGTAACTACATTATAAAAGCTTTCGATTCAGCTTTCATGTAGAGAAAAAATTTCCCCTGCACGAACGTCACTCTTTAAAATAATTCAAGTGAGATTGTTCTATTTCCATTTAAATAATAAAAAAAGGCAGGTGAGTACTAGTTACCGAGAATATGTCTATAGCATTATACAAACAGTGTTTTGTTTGTAAAATTTTGAATGCAGTATAATCATTATTTACAATTTAGGTAGTTTGTTGATACCAAACACAAGCGTAAATAATTCGCTGGGTCTATAATAATTATGAAAAACCTTAAAATAAGGAATCTGTCAACGCATCGGAACGTCATCATGTGGTTCTGAACGTTATTTCTAACAGAATACCCTAACCTTAAGTCGTTCAATCGATCCTAACCTAACCTCAGTTGATAACATCTAACCGCCCTGTTTGAAGGGCCTCCCACCTCTTTTACTATGACGTCATAAGCTACTCATGTTCATCATTGGTTGATGGACTTGGGAGCTACACGATGAACTACTTCGTTCCTCAAGCTTTTCACTACATGAGATTGTATTCTGTTAGAAACAACAATTTTTCGATAGCACTGATTTGGTTGTGATTCACGACAGTTGCGTCTGTGTCTAGTAACCTTTTCCAGTGACAAATTCTATGTCAAAACTACTAATTGAATAACACTTTTTAGTTGTGGTTAACTAGTAACTCTGTCGATGCAATCTTCTAATCACTCAATACGAATCCCTCCATTTCCACTAATTTTCCCAGCATTCTCATTATAACCGTTCTAATGTCCCTGCTTCAACCTTCCGACCGTTTCTAGCATTTGTTTCCCGTTTCCAACTAACCTACCATTTCCAACATTTTTATGACTTGTTCCAACCATCCTACCTGCTGTAACGTCCCTGTTTCAACCATCCAACTTACTGCTATGTCATTTCTAAGGATCCCGTTCTAACAACCAACTTCAAACATATCCCAACCATTCAACTTTATGCTATTTCTGATATTTGCGCCGGGATGGTTCTTAGCATTCATATCTTTTCTACCATTTGTAACGTCCCTGTAATTTCTAGCATTTGTTGCTTTGTATCAGTTCTGTACCAATCATTTCAATCATTCTTGCTCCTGTTATAACGTTTCTACTATTTGTAGCAGTTTTCGAGCATTTATAAGGTGCTCTTAGAGATACACAGGTAAAACCCCTGAACAATTCGTTGAGAGAAACATACTTTTTGTGTGACGTCTGTCTTAGTAAAAGTTATATGTGATAGACACATTTGTTTGTTGTAGCAAACGACTGATGTTTTCTCTTTGATGGCTAAATTTTTGTGCACCTAGAGAAATGTTTTTATGTACCCCTGAATAAGTTTAAAGTACCTGTCTTAGAAAAGATTTATGTACCTGTGTTCTTGTTGTTAGGAACAAACGCTTTGAATACCTTCTTAGAAAAAATGTTATGTATCGGTGTTGTTAGAAACAAACGCTTTAAGTACCTAGAAAAGATTTGTTTGTACTGACCTCTGACTTAGAAAAATTTATATGTGATTGAAACATTTGTTTGTAGTAGACTGATGTTTTCTCTTTGAGGGCTAAAGTTTTGTGCACCTAAAAAAACACTTTGAGTACCTGTTTTAGAAAAGATTTGTTTATTCCTACCGCTGGCTTAGAAAGAGTTATATATTTATTCCCACTATCCCATTTCCAACATTTTGGTCTCTACTTTTTGCAAAGGATTTGTTTCAAACCATTTGTAGCAACAATTTCTAGCATTTGTAGTGACTTTGTTTAAACTCACCAGTCATTTCTACCGTTCCTCTCGTTTCTACGGTCCTAGCCTTTGTAACGGTTTCAAACATTTCTACCCTTTGCACCGCCCTTACTTCAACCATTCAATTATTTCTAACGGGTTCAGTCGTATGTATGGTACCAGTTGTTTTTACGGGCCGTTTCTAGCTTTTATAGAGGCGTCAACCATTTCCAGCAGTCATTTCTACTGTCCCATTCGTTTCTACCGGCCATTTCTAGCTTTTGTTGTGACTCAAAGCATTTCCAGTAGCGATTTCTACTGTCCCAGTAATTTCTACGGGGCGTTTCTAGCTTTTGTAGCGGCTCCAACCATTCTACCAGCCGTTTCTACTGTCCCAATCGTTTCTACGGGACGTTTATAGCTTTTGTAGCGGCTCCAACCATTCTACCAGCCGTTTCTACTGTCGTTTCTACGGCCCTAGCCTTTGTAACGGTTTCAAACATTTCTACCCTTTGTAAGGTTCTACTTCAACCTTCCAATCATTTCTAACAGCTCATTTCTACCATTTGTGCCTTTTTTAGTCATTTGCAACGTTCCCGTACCTGTCATTTGTAATGGTTCCAACCATACTACCAGCCGTTTCTACTGTCCCAGTCGTTTCTACGGGACGTTTCTAGCTTTTGTAGCGGCTCCAACTATTCTACCAGCCGTTTCTGCTGTCCCAGTCGTTTCTACGGGACGTTTCTAGCTTTTGTAGAGGTTCCAACCATTTCTATGGACATTTCTAACTTTTCTAGTGGCTTCAACCATTTCTACCAGGGATTGTTTCTAGTCGTTTCTACGGGACAATCTAGCTTTTGTAGGGGCTTCAACCATTTCTACTAGCGATTTCTAAGTTTCTTGTCGTTTCTACGGGACGTTTCTCGCTCTTGTAGCGGCTCCAACCATTCTGCCAACCGTTTCTACTGTCCCAGTCGTTTCTAACAGCCCGTTTCTTGCTTTTTTTAGTCATTTGCAACGTTCCCGTAGTGTCATTTGTAATGGTTCCAACCATTTGTCCAACGGTATTCTTTCCGAATTGCCCACCGCTCGATACAAAATCCAGCTATTCAAGTCGCAATTATTATTCTTCATTTATGTATTTATTTTTTACATTATTAGCTAACATTATCTTTTCAATGAAAACCGCATCTACTTTTATGATTTCCGTGTTTAGAATCATCCAGCCATTGCACTTTCAACCAGTGCTCGAGTTTCGCTTGTTTATCAGTTAACCAACATGCAGTTGCGGTTTCGTTTATCTTTTGTTATTGCCTTCGTTAAATCTGAATTATTTTATTATTTGTAGTGAAATGCAAACTATATCTATATTCTTCTATAAGATGTCAACTGTCTCTTTCGATAGTTGAATTTGTTAAACCGCCACTCTGATAACCTCCATCTAAATATCGTTTTCCTATGTATTTTTAAGCTTCCCGCCAAAATTGCTGTTCATGTATGGGACGATAACTTAATTATATACGTTTTCATATATAATTTAACCTTTTCCAAGTCTATTACTCACACAACATCACTGCGCATACATACATACAACCTATACTCTATTGTTCATATTAAAAATTTACCTTCAACACTCAGATACCTATTCTCCCGAAGAAACTCTTATATTAATAGCCATATAGCTTAGATGCTTGGAACGATCACTCCAATGCGAGAGTGCCGGGCTCAAAACCCTACCATAGCTTTGTTCTTTCTAACCACCACAACCAGATGGCGCGCACCCCTGCGACATACGCAACACACCAACGCTGCAAGATGGCACCTTTCACCAACACTCTCCTGTCTAACCTGTCAAGCAAACCCCGCGAACCTCTAACATAACCTAAGTCGCGGGCCCCCGACTACCGTCACTCTTCCAACATAATCTAAATCGCGGACCCCTTCGTTGACAGCCGTCACTAACATAACCTAAATCGCGACCCCCTCCGTTGACAGCCATCACTAACATAACCTAAATCATAGCCCCCGACTACCGTCACTTTTCTAACATAACCTAAATCGCGGCCCCCCTTCGTTGACAGCTATCACTAACATAACCTAAATCGCGGCCCCCTCCCTCGACAGCTGTCACTAACATAACCTAAATCGCGGCCCCCCTTTAGCCCCCACAGCTCCTTGTCGGAGCCCCCTTCAGCCCCCACAGCTCCTAGTCGGAGCCCTCTTCAGCCCCACACCTCTAGCCGGAGCCCCCCGCTGTCCGCTATAGTCCAAGAACGCGGCCCCCAAGTTCGTAGAACAAATGACACCCTCAAATGAATTTCACCCCCGCCTAATGTCAAAACGGCCTTAAATATGATGAAAACACCCTTAAATATGACACTTACACCCTAAAATGGCAATAATTACGCCATTTCTCGCCTCTAAACCACAAAATCAGGCTCGCTCACGTTGGCGATTTCAAGGTCATCGGGGTAAATTTTCGCTAATTTTAACCTTAGAATCTCTTATGGGAAATTACATGTATATTTGGTCGATTTTGGCCTAGAACATACATAGCCTATATACTCACGTAGTAGAGCAAATAGAAATATTCAAATACCTATTAACCATAATAATATTAATCTAAAGTTTGCAACCTTCTTGGGTCCAAAATTTTATAATATGCTGCCTAGAGATATAAAAAATACTCGAAATAGTAAAGTTTTTATCAAAGTATGAAGGAAATTCATCTTTACTAACTATAATATATTAAAAGAAATATTTAACATTTGGTTTTAGTTTTTATTATTATTGATATTTTTAATATGTTTCAGTCTTCTATTTTTGTCCGTAGGATAAGTTATGCCTTTATATTATTATTTTGCTTGTAATGGTGGGGATGATAACACATACAAGTGCAATAGCACTTAGGTGACAGAATTACCGATCAAACACAAATGTTGTAATAGTAATTGAAATAAGTATTATTGAAATTGTAATTGAAATTGAAATAAATAAAATTAATAATAATAATATTTGCTTCGCAAAAGAGCCGCTGTCTGAGAAGCGCCAGGGCATGTCTGGACCCGGCGCTGGACATGACAGCATGCGGGAAGTCGGTGCTAAGTCGTCCAAAGAGCTACAGCCCAAGAACCACAACAACACTCACCAATACGGTCACAGAATCAACGTGACCATCACCAATTGAGTCAAACGAGAACCAGAACTCCACCCGCAGAAAGTGTTGCGCAGGATCAACAGCCAGCGCTCACCCAAGCGGGACTGAAAAGACAGCGCATGAAATGAACTAGCGCCATGAATGAATTTATAATGCGCACGTTTTACCGATTTACGAACCTAGACCAGGACAAGACTGGATACCGTCAAATACTCCATCAAGAGTTCTGTCGTGAGTACCCGGAGCTTCAAGTTACCGAACAGAGAGTCGCAGATCAATACCGTATCATCTTGAGAAATGGCCATATTTCGCCTGAACGACTGGACACAATAAAGATCCAAGTGGAGCGCGAACTATTTGGTCGAAATACATTCGATCCAGAGCCTGAAATACCTTTGGCACAAAGACCGGATGAGACTCAAGAACTGCAACAAGAACAGCCAATCAACGCTGACCTGTTTGAGAAGATCCAATTAGAAATGGAAGAAGCTCTTATTATAGAGTATAGTGAAACAGATCCACTGACTAGACCAGCTCCTCCCAAACTAATATCGTCTAAGAAACTGGGTATCGTCTTGCAGGCTATCAACAAATTCATCTTGCTAAACTATGTTTTAGGTGATAATACGTTAGAGTCGCTACACACAATCATCTACTGTGCTGCAACTTCCATCTGCAGAACTATTAGGGTCGCAATAGGACCAAAGCAAGACCCTCCTCAATTTAGACAAAGCTCTCGAATACCACCTTGGCAAAGAAGGCTTGAACGAAATATCAATTCTCTTCGGAAAGACGTTGAAAGACTGACCGAGTACCAACGAGAGGTCAGGAACAACAGAATAGAAAGACTTGTTTAGACTATCAAGGACAATAACCGAATACACTCCCAGTGGGATAAAAAAAATCACATCTCAGCAGTGTCTGGACAGTCTACGACAAAAGCTCTCCGTCTACACAAGCCGGTTGAGAAGGACAAAACCAGTAACCAACGGAAACTAGACAACACACTTTTCCGACAATCAGAAAAAGGGTTTTATAAAAAACGTAACAAAATCAATAATAATGAAGCCCCTAGTTACCCCAGTAAAACAGACATCGAGGAATTCTCGAAAACACACCTTTCCACAACAATCTCCTATAACTCCAAAGCCACCTGGATTAATGAGGAGGAGGCTGCATTTCAGAACTGTGATGGCATGCAACACCTACCATTTACAACGGAAGACACATCGAACATAATGAAGCACCTCCATAACTGGAAAGCACCAGGACTAGATGGTGTGCAAAATTACTGGATCAAGAAACTCTACGCAACCCACGAAACACTAACAGCCCTTATAAATGACGTTATTACCCACCTACACAAGATACCTAGTTTCCTTACGCACGGTGCTACATACCTCTTACCAAAGGACAACCTATGTACAAATGACCTAGCAAAGTACCGACCAATCACTTGCCTTCCAACCTTATACAAACTCATAACTTCGTGCATTAATCATCGCATTTTCAAACATTGTGAGCTGAGCAACATAATTACTCAACAACAAAAGGGATGCGCGAAAAATTCGATGAGCTGCAAAGAAAAACAGATAATTGATTCCGTTGTCTGCAATCAAGCTCACGCCAAACGACGAAATCTCTACATGGCATATGTGGACTACAAAAAGGCATTTGATTCGGTTCCACATGATTTGTTCATTAAGGCACTGAAACTCTATAAAGTTAATAATTGTATTATTAACGTTTTAGAATATGCCATGTCCACCTGACAAACCAAAATCTCACTGAATGAAGCCAACTGTTCGATACAAATTCAAATCAGAAATGGTATTTTCCAGGGAGACTCTCTTAGCCCGCTGTGGTTCTGCCTGGCCATGAACCCTTTCTCAAACAAACTGAACTCCACTAATTTTGGGTTCAGTCTCAAACACAACAACGTACAAGCATTAAAGGGTTTTTTAGTGACATCCATATGAAATTTGGCCTAGACAAATGCCGAATTATTAATATTGTTAAAAAAATACAGCAGGGGCATTTCGAAATGGGAGATGGCACCTCAACTGAATCTTTGGAGGAGGTCATACTTATAAATACCTTGGAATAAAGCTGCCTCAACGTATTGATCACTTGACTATAAAAAAGGACCAAACAGAAGAGTTTTATTGAAGGGTACGACGACTGTTGAAAACCAAACTAAACAGTAAAAATCTGTTTCAGCCTATGCATGTTCATTGCTCAGTTACCCTTTCGGTATAGTTAATTGGTGCAAGACTGACATTGAAAAATTACAACGAAAAGTTCGAGTTTTACTAACAAAAGCTCAAGATTATCATCCAAAGAGCTCGGTTGATCGTCTAACTTTGCCACTGTATGAAGGAGGAAGAGGATTGGCAGATCTAAGCAAACTATTAGATAAACAAATTTTCATTTTGCGTAGTCATTTCCAGAATTTTCTGATCTACACAGAGTCATGTGCCAGGTTGATGACTTAACATCACTGCGACTGACACAACAACACGTCCAATTACACCACCAGACCATTGATCAGAAACTGCTGAAATGGAAGGCATATAAATGACTTCAACCAAGATTATGTCGACAGTGCAGCGTCGAACTACTGGTTGATCTCTGCTCATATGTTTCTTGAAACGTAAGGCTTTATATTGGCAATCCAAGATCAAGTAATCCCAACTAAGAACTATCTAACGTACATCGTTAAAGACCCTTCTATTAACAACGACAGATGTGGGTACGGTTGCCAAACATCTGAATCTATCCAGCATATCACAGGAGGTTGTCAAGCGTTCGCAGCAACTGAATACAAAGAACGACACGATGCTGTGGCTAAAATACTGCACCAAGAACTAGCACTGAAACTTGAACTATGACAATAGGTAAGATTACCATACTATAAATACAAACCAGAATCTGTTTTAGAAAATAAAAAACTACAAGCTGTACTGGGACCGCCCGATACTGACTGATCGGACTGTTGCTCGCAATAGATCAGATATAGTTTTGGTAGATAAGTCGCTCGGAAAACAACTTTAATTGACAATTCCTAACACCAATAATATAAATATCAAGCAGGCTGAGAAATAACCAAATATAGGGATTTGGAATTTCAAATAGAAACTCAGTGGGACATGAACAACACAAGAACTGTACCAATTGTTATGTCAACCAGAGGACTAGTTCCAGAACATCTATTAAACAATTTAAAATACCAGGGCGAACATCTTTACCAACAAATGCAAAAAATCCTCCTGTTAGGAACAACCCGGACGGTCAGGAAGTTTATGCGAAACTGCTGCCACGAGTCTATCCACGGGCCTGAAAACCTGGCAAGGGCTCCTGCAGAGCTAAACCCTTTTGATATCTAGGATATCTGGGGTTTAGTGAATTTTCCCCTAAAGGGAACGCTATGCACGCTATGCGTGCCTTAGAGGCAGTGTGCTGCCATACATTGTATGGTCAAGACGGGAAATCTTTGCTGTATAGACTAAAAGACGGCCTTTAATAGCATTTTGTGAGATGAACTATGGTCGATCCTGGTAGACGTGGGAACTCGGAAATATCTAATCTACCTTGCAAACTTCAATGGCCTCATGAACGTAGGTGAGCATTTGTCAGGACCTCTCAAAATACAAAAAGGTGTTAGGCAGGGGTATATTCGTTCGCCATTACTTTATAATATATACGGAGAATATATTATGAGGAAAACACTAGATAACTGAAAGGGCGGCATAATTGTTGGAGTAGAGAAAATAAACATTCAAAGATATTCAGATGACACTAGTCCTACCGAACAATCATAAACAATTTAACGCATCACTTAATATGTCAAATCAAAGGGCTCATTATGATGAATACAATTAGTGTTTGTTCATGTTTTAAAAATAAATTGTTTAAGAGATATTTTTATAAAATTTGTTCTCCGCCACTGGAGAAAACAATGCTCGGTCCGACGAAAACAAAACATTAATCCTTGGGAATAAAATAGAGAACGGCACTGCCTGGAACTTTCTACGAGGCCACAAAAAGTTGTGAATTTGAACCCTGGGCGAACACTAAAAATACCCTCGAGAACAGCAATAGAATCCCATCGAAATTGCGAGAAAAATTAATGTGACAATATAAACATTGGATCGTTCATGTAGTTTAGTTTCGCTAAAATAGTCCTGTTATGATTTTTGACGTAAATTGTATTCAGAATCAGTTGTTGTAAATATTGGATTTTTATGTTAAATAAAGTTCTAGAAAGTGAAGTGAATATCAGTTTATTAAAAGTTTTAATTTGAACCCACGAAGTTTATTGCAATTTGGAATGAAGGACTTACTGAAGATAAAATAATAAATTTATAACTACAACTCGCAGTATTGCAGAAACAGACGAGTTTACAAAATAACGCTGTCCCCGGTATTATTTTTATGTTTCATTGGATTAGTCGGCTCTCTTCCCTTTCCCTTTGTCGACTATATCCTGATAATTTCTAACGATGTCCCTCAATTTTGCTTTGGTTTTGGCTTTGGTTTTAAATTCCTGAAAGGATCTGCTAAGTTTTTCTAGTACTTTTGACAGTATACTTGGAGGTATTGCCAAATGTTGTGTGCTTCTGACTACAGAGGAAACTGGTGAACAGTGCCCCAAAAGTGTTCCGTTCTTTAACGCAACCGAGTAATGAGTCAGGTTCATTACTCTTACTGGTAGGATTCCTCCAGTGTGATTCTTCTCCCTACATTTCCGTCGTTTAGTTCGGAATCAAATACCATTCCTGTTCCATCTTTGGCTTTCCCCTCTAGGCAAGCATCTACAATAATTTCAGCTCTCTCCGGAACATTTACTATCTCTGTTAAGATTACTCGAAGCATTATGTCGTCTTTCCCATGAAGCACCGCTTCTTCGTCATTCACTCGCAGAATTCCATCTTTAATATCCGCAACCAATGCCCAATGATGAAATGTTGTATTTCCCAAGACCATTTCAACCGCTTTTTCACCATGGATCTCAGCTGCATCTTCTGTCGTCGTTTGCAGTTGCCATTTTGTTGGTCCAACACAATCTTGGGCCTCATATCATTTTCGTCGCACCTGAATACAGCAGCATTTCACTTTGCTTCTGGTTAATAAGGGCATCTACAAATACACTGTTAATGCGGTGTCGTAGCGAACTGACATGCGCGTTGATACTTGGGGTTTGGTGACTACAGATCGACAATGGTGCTTTCATATCGACCTTCCCAGAAGAGGAAGTCGGTGCTCCGTTGCTGTCGTTGCAACGACTCTGTACATGTTCTACCTTACCACACTTCCAACATCTTAGTTGTCTCTTTTCGCTAAGGACTTCTTCTACTATTTTCCTCACAGAAGCTTTGTCATTTCCGTGTCAGGCTTGTCTGACTTCGTGATCCCGAATTCCATTCAAAACTGTCTGCACTGCTAACATTTCTAACACATTTTCCTGTGTGGCTGGATAGGCAAGATGAATCAGACGAGCAATACCAGCTTCAAACTCCTGTAGGGATTTATTCGATTTCTGCTGGCGATTTTTCAATTGAGAGTGGTAAACTTGTTATAATTGGGCCTCCCTATACCTCAGTTCTAATTGTTTAAGCAGGTGTTCGTAGTCTTCTTGCTCCGAGGTATTCAACGTTTGCAATATATCTGCAGCGAGGGTTAATGCTATTGCCTTTTGTTCTGCCTACCATCCGTTTAGCTTTCCTGCAGCCTAATATTGGCGCCGATAATGTGGAGGTTTCATTTTGGATCTTGTTCCCTCGAGGGTAATTTTTGAATCCACTACTTCCGAACTGATTGTGCATTCGGTCTTTGGAGGAGTTTCTCCCCTTTGCATTGTAAGTACATGGTCTTTTATTTTACTGATCTCACCCTCCACTATATGTTTTAGCTCTTCTATGCGGGTTTTATTTTCAACTGTTGTCTGGTTTAGCCCTTCTATCCGCGTTTCATTTTTGACTGTCGCCTGATTAACCTCTTCGACCATTGTCTGCTTTAGCTCTTGCATCCGAGCTTCATTTTCGACTACTTTCTCTTCGAGCATTTCTGAATGTTTCTGTACCATGATTTAGAATTTTCCAGTAATTGGGCTTCTGAGAATTCTTTCAAGTGTTAAAATTTTCTAATAATTTGTCTTCTAGGGTTTTAGAGTTTTTTACTAATTTATCTTCTAAAGGCTCTTTCAAGTTTTTAGAATTTTCTAACAATTTATCTTGTAAGGTTTCTTTTAAATTTTCGTCCATTTTTTTGATAGCACACTCATATCCCCATTAACAGAAACTTCAAAGAAATAAGTGCGGGAATCTATATCCACCACTTTCAATTTATATTCACACAACTATTTTATCTAGAACATCCTTCCGTCTCTCTCGGTATTTATATATTTCTTCTCGGAACTTTAACAATACCACCCGCTGTCCTCGAGGCAACAGACGAACAACATTTCGGAGTCCATGAAATATCCGATGAATGCCGATTCCGCGAAATATCGGATAAATTCTCGTCCCAATATTAAATAAAAGTAATCAATATAAGAAACACAAATATATGTTTTTTCATAATTTTTAAATCATTCTTTAAAAGGTATTATTAAAAATATTAGTCATCAAATTTTTCCCCCTTTTATCACAGAAACTACATTACCTAAAATTTTTGATTGATTTACTCATTGGTGATGACAACTTAGAGTTGTTGAAACGGCGTTGAGTGTTTAAAATAAAGGTTTGGTGTTAGGGTGCAAAACTGTGTTTTTACATCTAAAATGAACTTTACAGGAAAAAATAGAAGAAACCCCCGATATCATGTTTGTGAGACAAATCACAAGATTAAATGAAATATAAAAGAATTTTTTTCAAAGGCCTCATGTAATATACCAAGTGGACGAATGAGGAATACAAGTATATGTTTTTCATATTTTAAAAATAATTTGTTAGGTTCTTAAAATTACATACAAAATTTTGCCCATTAAAAAAAGTAAAACAGAAATTCTAACAGTAATTTATAAATTTAAATGAACGGTAAAATTTTGTTTTTTAATCTGCACCCGTAACATATATCAAATGAAAGGAATCATCATAAAAATACAAATATATTTTGTGTTTGGTATTAAACTTATTTATTTAATAGATATAATAATTTATTATTTAAAACTTTACCCACTCTTTTCTTTATCTTCTTAATTACTAAGCCTAAAATTTGGGCACATTTTATATAGGGCTTCACTGGAAGTTTATTGGTAAAACAACGCGAAAATCTTAACCTTAGTTTTGTGAGCCAAATTAGATAATTAAATAAATAGTTTTATAAAGTTCAAGCGAATCATGTAGCAGAAAAAAAGAAAAAAGCTCTGTGTGAGAAATAAAAATGAATATTTTGGTAAGTTCAAAGCACTTAGTTTAAAATATGTTAACGTAAATATAAAGAAATCCACTCATTCCCTGCCTGTCTGAAACTGGAAAAATATTTACTTTTATTCACCTGCACTGTATCAAATCTTCAATGTGATACGAAAACTTTGGTATGAGAGTCCAACTAGCACTTGACCAACTTATTTAAATCCATTGATTGTTTATTCTGATAGTGTTTTATAAAAAAAATATATGACAATTTCTGCTTCAGTAAATTTATATACTTACATTCTGTAAATAATGTTGTCACAAGCATATATTTTTTGAAGGTTTAGTAAATGATAAAATAAAATTACTTGTGCTCCAGAACAGTGAATCAAATGAGGTTAACCTCTCACCTACAATGAATTCATAGAGATTATTTTTACAAAAACATAAAATCATAATTAGAAAAGAGAAAAACAAATGTGAATCTAATGATAAAAATGATATAAAATTAATGTAAATATCTACGGTGACATTTATAATTATCTATCTTTCGTCTACTTCAAGATTTTGGTCTTTCCTACTTTATTCAGTTAATATATCATTAAGGCGGCACTTCACTTGGCGTAGCGTATTGGTGTTTTGTATCGCTAATATTCAATTATTTGATGTTTTCGCAAATATTGCAAACTTGCCATCCACACATATCGCAAAATATTCAAACATACCAAATATGTTTGAATACCAGTAAACGCTTATTTATACCATGCTTCTTGTTATAATTACATGATATATCTACATAACCAAGAAGGTAACTAAAAACCATGTCGATGATTCCCTCTTTTTTTAAATCCGCAATTGTGCACGGTTGTTCCATATTATTGTTAATATCTATCAAAGCATCGTTTATTGGGTTTATATTTTTATGTCTATGTTTGGGATCCCAAATGCAAGCATGCATTGGTAGGGACAACTCCAAAAACTTATTACGTTTTGGTTCGACCAGCCCATTTTGCCATAAACACCACTTGTCATGAAAAACAAGACTAGTTGATCACAATCGAAGCGCAGCGTTCATCTACGTGAACCAAGTGTAGACGGTTAAAGCAAATATTTGGCTTATTTGAATCCTTTTATGTGTATTGAAAACCGACAAGTAGACGGTAATGCGTATTTGCTCTTAGCAGTATTCGACTTATTTGTTCCAATAACGCAAAAATAGCGAATAACTTCTCCACACATCGCCGTTTTTGGACAAATACGAATACGCTACATCAAGTGAAGTGCCGCCTTTATAGTTTGCTATCTTTTTGTTACTGTAAAAACAACATTCAATTGAACCGTTCACTAGTCTCTTATGACTTTATCTTTGTATATATTACGAGTTTCAATTACCATGACCTAACGTAATTAAGTAACATTTTGAAACTGACCGAAAATTACATGTTTAAATTAATTATTTCAAAATATAAAACATGTATACAACAGTTATACAAACTGTTGGTAGTTTCATGAGTAGTTCTGCTGCTACGTATTACTTGCAATTTGGCTGCATTGCCCAAGTATGTAATATTAACATAAACTCTCACTTATTTTGTCTGTTCATTGGGTTTTATTTCCTCCAAATTTTTTCCTACAACAGATAAGTATTTAAAAATTGTACATGTAGAGCAAAGTGTAGTAAGGCAATTTCGTAAAATTGCCCGGATTACTGGCTGTCCGTACAGAGATTCTTCCTCACAGTTATTCTGAGAGAAAGAGATGTCTACAAAATGTTCACCAGTATTCCTGTATATAAGTAATGTATTGTATATTGTGTAATACTTCTCTGTGTATGGAGACGTTTCAACTCCGAGACTGGAGTCGTTGTCAATCGTTTAGTGTTGTTTTCGAGGTTTTTTCTAAAAAAAATTCGCTTTGATCTTGATTTTGTTGTTTGTCAAAAAATTTGACACTGACAATTTGTCGTTTGGCGATCACTTGACGCTGAGGTTAACGTTTTTTTGTTCTGTTATCAAAAAATTCCTCCAGTCCAAATGAAGGTCGGCTGAAGGTGCTCCGATTTCAGTGGTGTTTATCATCATACAGCTGGCTTCTTTAAGTTTTCTCTTTTTTAAATTTTCTTCTCTCAACAAAATCTTTGTTTTATCCCAGTCTATCCTATGGCTGCCGGTGCTCGTTTATACATGATTGGCCAAATTTGATTTGTCCACATGTCTTCTGGAAATGTTATATTGATGTTCTTTTTTCCTTACTTCTAAAAGTCTTGAAGTTTCACCGGTATAAGAATGGCCACAATCACACAAAACACTGTACACACAATTTTTAGAACTCTGGGTTGCGTTAAACGGTTTGGTATGTGTGAGGATAGAGCGCAAGGTATTATTTGTATTAAAAACAGTTTTAACGCTGTATTTATTTCCTAACCGCTTAATTTTTTTCGATACACCTGGGATATATGGAATTATGTTCATAATTTGGTTGTCTGTTGGTGTTTGGTTGGTATTAGTGTGATGGTTATTTGTGCTGGTTTGTTGTTGCGATTTTCTTTCTAGCTGATTTATAGTTTTATTTATAAAGTCTTGGGGATATTCATTTTGAAGTAGATGTTCTTTGATAATATTGACTTCTTTGTTGAAGATTTGGGTGGATGAAGATATGTTTTTTGCTCTATCATATAAGCACTTTACAACACCTTTCATTACATTTAAGGGATGGTTGGAGTGAAAATTCAAATATCTATTAGTATTTGTCGGTTTTCGATAAGTACTTGTACTTATTGTGTTGTTTGTTCTATCTATAAGTACATCAAGATAAGCAAGTTTATACAAATTTTCCATCTCCATTGTAAATTTTATTGTGGGTTCTTGACTTTTGATGTAGTCTAGGAATGAGTGCAGTTCTTCACCACCATACTCCCAAACCACAAAAATGTCATCAACGTATCTCCACCACACTTTTGGTTTATTCTTATATTTGCATATGAATGTTTCTTCAAAATATGTCATGAACAGACAAAATAATTCAAGACCTCCTCAACAATCTTTTCGAAATTACTTATAAATTCTCACTGTTAAAATACGTTATTAATAAAAGTTCACAACCAGCTAACTTATATTAAGAAAGCAGTTTGTTAGAAAAAGGTGTCATGTGGCATCCTAAGCTTCCTGCTCACGGACTATAAGTATTAAAATCTCCGCAAATAAGTCAAGGTGCAGTAGAGCTAAAGTAATATTTTCAGACAACAGTCCAACAAACAACTGACCTTAACATCGTACAAAATATTGGACAATCAACAGACAAGGTTACTATAGAAGCCGCAGACAAGACATAAGGATTTCTTTCTTTCTGAGCAACTATTTATAAGACATACCTGCACATTATAGAAACGTTGGTATTTGGAAGTACATCTTTATACATAAAAATAACATAAATATATAAATATAAATATATATAAATAATAAATAAACTATGACTACAGCAAACAAAGTATAAGTAAATTGTTATAGACTCCATCATTTTTTGACCAATATCACTCTAACACCAATCCCTAAATCCAAGAGCTGTGCAATGATAGTGATTTTGTACAAAAGATGCCCCAGGATACATTGAAGAGACTACATCAGAGCATCCCTCCAAAGTTGAATATCAATTTTAACCATAGGCTTATAGAAGACGTCAAGGGAATAGTATTATAAACTGCTATCATTGATATTTTTTAACAGGAGTTTATAAGTATACCTGCTAAGAGTGCAATAGCTTCTACACAGGGTGTCTCACTTATGAACGGATACCAGCACTTCCTATAAAACCATAAGAGTTATAAACACGATTAAATGGAGAAAGAGTGACCTATAAATTGCAAAGCCAATTCGACTGCTAAAAGATATCTCTTACGTTTCTTGAGTTATACATCACATCTACATTACTACGTTTTATTTCTTCTGGTCCCTCATCAACTATTTTGTTAAATGAAGACCTCTATTTTTGTGATTATGTGGATAAAGCATTAAAAGGCCAATTCGTTGATATATAATATTGTTATTAAATTGTTCCCACTCAGTCCCTGCCGAAAATAATGTAAAGCATTATTCATCCCAATTAAACATCAATCGCTGGGATAGTAAAAAATAGAAGAACTAAAAAGTTCGGATGGGAAAAAACTGTGTATCTGGACACTGTGGGAACAAAGTAAGAACGACCAGAAAATTCCGCGTACGCTAGTTAAAGCAATAATAATTTCAATAGAGTCAGTTAGTTTATTGCGTTCAGCTTATTTGTTATTATGATTTCGATTTTAATGTATAGAATTAGCTGTTGGAAATTTTTGATGTTTTACGTATAAATAAAAGTTCTAGAAAGTGCAGTGAATAATAGTTTTTAATTTAGTGAACCCAAGGAGTTTATAACAATTTGGTGATCAGAAGTGAAGGATTATGTGAAGTTAAAATCGCAATTTGATTTATAGAAACTCGTAGTATGGAAAAAATGGACGAGACTACAAAAAAAATATTCAAACAGGATATGGATGGACTAGACGAAAAAATATCTTGGATCCTGGAAAAACATGACAAGAAGGAGAAACAATACCAAGAAGAAATTCAACAAAGGTTAGTGAAATCTTTTGATTAAAAACGTAAAGTAGAATTAGAAAATCTTGTCAAGTGTATCAATTTTGTGAGATATTTAAGTTTCGGAATGTTTATCCAACATAACTATTTGGATAGCTATTGCATTTAATGCTTTAGACAACAATAAACCAAACTTGACTTAGTGTGTCAGTTTGGAGAACGCAACGCAAGGATAAACAACATCAGCACTTTCAAAGATGTGAGCTCTTTAAATATATTCAGGATAGGAACACAATATGAACACAATAGTAACTTGTGCAGAAGCATTAGGTGTAACATAATGTATTAATGTATTACTGCATAAATGAATAGAATGGAAAAGTAGAATAGACAACCAACGTGTAAATTATACAATAAGATTGTGACTGTGTCGTAAGACCAAAAGAAGGTTATAGAGGAAATAAAAAATTATAAAGAGAAACAAAATGTGTAATTCTGAGTCGGGAATGCTATAGGAACATTAAGAAAACAGTAATAATCGGAATAAGCAAGTAATTTTATTTACAGAAGAAATACGCCAAAAGAAATGAAGTTTGAAACTCCTCAAGCGACGATCAAGGAAAAAGACACAATTGGAAGAGTGGTGATAGACATATAAAGAGCGCCGTAAACATGATGAACGGCAAGACACCGCTCAACGACCATATAACTGCCGTCAATCTGGATTACCGAGAAACATGGAAACGCCTGATGACCAAAATCTATATATAAATTTCGAAGAACCCACCGCATTCGAGAACAATGGAAATGACTCTACTCACTGAAATAGTGTACAAAACAATACAAAATACAGTGCACTAGATTCCTCTTAGCCACTGCTTGTTCACATACACACTCTAAGGGATGGCAAACCACTCCAAGAAAAAATAATTGAACAAAGTGTTCTTGCAGTGCTAGTAAACGGTTGTAAATCATAATTAAAAGAAAATTTCAAGTTTCCTATGGCCAGATATATGATCGGAGTTATAAGGAGAGACCCAATGAGAATGTAGTAGATATAAAACAATGCCAAAAGTTACATAGATTTATATCACTAAAGAAACTGTTATTTAAAAAACACTGATACTAACCAAATCAAAACCACACATTTTCAGACTAAAGTTTAATTTAAAGATATGGTTATGTCATTAACTTTTGCTTATTAATATATAATGCCACTATTAGTGTTAGATAATGTGCTGATTATTGAAATTATCTACCAGGTGATCAATATGAAGTGTGAGTTGGCAATACATAAATTTTTATGGCAACAGTGAGTAGTTGGTATTGAAAATAAAGACACAGAATAATGAGTTGGCACATTTGATAATTTGGTAATTATGACGTTCGAATGATATGTGTTAATATAAGTCATAATCTCAAACATTGCAGAAAATTCAACCAAGGAAATCACTATTTCTCTTAAGAAGTTAATTAAAGAATATAAAGTTTTATTATGTAAAAATAAAGTGTATGAACTTGGTGTAAATCAACAGATTGACTTTGATTCTAGAGAGCGTCTAGGAATCCTAATATTGAACAATCAACAATAATCTACTATTCAATGAAAATTATATTTGAGAAAGAAGTTTACATCAACTGATAATCAGCATCATGGCCAATTTGATGTTAATAATTTGCAAAACTCTCAAAATGTGCAAATAAAAAAGTGCCACATTAAACTGGAATAAGGGTTACCTGCACAAAGTATGATAAATATCAAATGCACAATTAATGAATGGCATTAAGGATAGGAATCATTGATATTCATGAAGTATCTTATTCTTAAATATAGACATTGAATATAGCTGGGACAAAACTATTGTGGGTTTTAATAGAAATTGATTTATGAATTTATGCTCATATTTCTAACAAGTGTAAGAACCTGCCTTTATTGTAATTTGCTCGAAGTTTCCTAGAGTATCCTGATGAATAATAAAACAATTTTGTAAACTACTGCAAGTGTAATAATAAATATCAAAATAAAAAAGGATAGACAACAGAACTAAAAGAGTAGATTTGTAATTAAGAACAAACTTTAATTCATGTTACAAGTATACTTTGTTACTGCATTCTTTGGAAATATATTGGTATAAAAATTAGTGTGGTATTGCCGTTTTTAGATTAAAATTTAAACCTACCTTACGCACAGGTACACCGTTAACTTAATCACTGATGTATACCATTGAGTAAATATATTAAAAAATAATAAATATGGATTTGTTTAAATACCATGTTTTATTAACATAGGCATTAAAAGGTAAATTGTTGTTATCTAAAAATAAAGGGTATGAGCTCCGGCTAAACAGACCGATTGACTGTGATAATTGTCACAAAAGTAACCTATTGTTAAATGACACATTAGCAAATCATGTTGGTAAAAGAAATTTACATTAAGTGATACATTATAAGCCTAATAGCCAAATTCATACTGTTATATTATACAAAAACTATATACAAAATGATTCAAATAAATTAAAATTGAATTTGAAGATTAAAAAAACGAGAATTACAGTTACCAATTGAGTATGATATATGTATGTTTACTCATACAAGCTTAATAAATGGCACTGTCTGCCTTTATTGTGTTGAAGGGCACTTTTGTAAAATATTGCAAATAAATAATAAACATCATATCAAGAGTGATAAAAGATAGAAAGAACTGAAAGAGTGTGTTTCTATATATTTGTGATTAAGAATAAATTCCAATAAATATAATAAATTAATTAGTACAATAATAAGAAATCTAACTTAGATCAAAGTTAAAATGTAACCAGTCTTACATACAGGTATACCTGTCAGTTTCAGTGGCATGAACAATTTAATTAGCTCATATATACTGCTGGTTAAATAATATAAGATGAATATGGATATGTGAAAATGTTTGTTTAAATGTCATTATACCACATGTCATGTTTTATTAATAGAGGTATCTATAAAAAAAGAACACAGATAAAAAATTTTTATTAAGAAGTAACAATTAATTTATTTAGCACAGATATGTTTTACTATAAACTACATTTTACAACAAATGTTTGATGTGACCTCCATTGTTTCCTATGTATAAATTGATATGTCATCTCATATTAGTAAATTCTAACATTTCTGCAAATGGATTATTTATGGTGCCATGTGCAGGATGCCCTGGAGCTCCATCTGGAAATAGTCATCTTTTAATTCATTATTATGTAAACTGTTATAAATGGTTCCAACATTTGATCTTATTTGTTACTATAATCTGTCTCTTTGACATTGCTACCCATACCCCTACCTTGATAGCACAAAGGTCAGGTTCAATAAATGTGGGGGCATTTTCAGTATACCATCTTCAAAAAATTTGACAATTAATATATCCTGATAAATGAAATCATCGGAATAAAACGTTAGATCCAAATCTTCATTAATAATTGTTTCGTTAAACCATAAACGATAATTTTGTAATTTCTTTATCAGTGCTGTTACTAAGAAATAAAACAGTAGTGAAAAACTCGCCAAATATCATGCCTTATTGGCACTTGACATCTCGAACACGTCAGTGGTAAACTCAAGGGTCTACAATAGATGAACTCAAAAATCCCTAGAAATAGGGGCAAGCGGGCTGCCAACTCAGGACACTTGATATTGATCACTTGGTATATATATATTGGATTGTCTTCGATGGCACATTACATATAATATCCCAAAAAAAATGTATGAATTAGATGTTGCGGTTTTAGTTCAATGCTGGTTCAATGCAAATATGTAATTGACGAAGGACCTTTAGCGGAACAATCAATAAAACACGTGCCGTCGCGTAAATGAAATCACCAAATAAAAGCCCTGCAGGTGGTGTTTTCTTGGTTCTTCTTTCTTCAGAGGCTAGCCCCGCAGCTGGTTGGAACAGTTTCAGAGCTTTGTCTGGACGACACGTTACACAAAAAATAGCGACGTAATGTTCATTGATAGAGCAAACAAAAAATGCGGATTTAACAAACAAATGATGCGCTTTTGTAAATACAAACAAACAAAATGAAAGCAGTTTAGCGGCCATCTTACGACGGAATCAAAAAAGCGTCCAAATTGCTCGGAATTCAATACACGAATCACGAATACTGTCTATATTTTACACGCAAAAAACACTTAAAATTAGCATTAGCGCGACGGACGGTTTTGGAAAAGGTGCAGAAGTTTAAAAATCAATGAAGTAATACAATCAAATTTAAACAATACACTAAATAAATTGCGGGAACGCAACATATATATTGTAACGTAATTTCCCTAACCCGGCTCTGGTATGACATCGATCGCTTTTGGGACAAAAAAATTGATCTCGAAATGGCTCGGTATTGTGATATTCGAATCAGCTGTTGATGTAAGTAAAAGTTTCTAGAAAGTGACAGTAAATATTAATAGTTTTTTTTAGGTTTAATTGAACCGACGGAGTATCTAACAAATTTGGTTATCAGAAGTGCAGGATTAAGTGCAGATAAAATCTTAATTTGATTCATGGAAACCCGTAGCATGGAAAAAACGGACGAAACTACAAAAAAAATAGTCAAGCAGTTTACGGAGGGAGTAGACGAAAAAATAGCCAATATACTGGAAAAACGTGAAGGAGAAACAACATCAAGAAGAAATTCAACAAAGGTTAGTAAAATCTTTTGATGAAAAAATTAAAATAGAATTAGAATATCTTGTCACTACGATGGAAGAAAAACAACAAAATTAATTTAAAATATTTGAAGAAAAACAAGGCAAAAAGGAAGAAAAAAGATAATTGCAATTTGAACAATTAATGCAAATAGTATCGCAAATTAATGAAACAGTTAATGAAAGAATGCAAATAGTGGAATCAGACATAAAAGAGATAAACGACGACATTAAGATCCTAAAAAGGAATGTGGAAGCTCTTGAAATCAAAGTAGATGATATCAATTCCATCGAGAGCCAAGTGAAATGTGAAATCAGTTCCATTAAAAACACAGTACAAAGCCAAGTAACTGAAGTACAAGATAAAGTCAGTGCCATCCAAAACCAGGTGGAAACCAAAATTAAACAATTACAACAAGATTTGCAGAGAGGGAAATACCAGCACACCATGAGTACCAAAGGTTCCTTTAGTAAACCACCCACATTCGACGACAGTTCATCTTGGCCCATGTATGAAGTATGAACGGCAATTTGAAGCGGTGGCTACAACTAATGGATGGGATAATCAAGAAAAAGCTACGTCTCTTGTAATTTCCTTAAGAGGTCCGGCCTTAGAACTCCTCCAAAGCATTTCAGTCGTTGAACAAGGCAATTTCGACAAGATCATCGATATCCTGGACAAAAGATAAGACAATCAATCCCTGAGCCAAGTATATCAGGTGCAACTAAGCGGAAAAATGCAAAAATCCGGGGAGAGCCTTCCAGAATTCGAAGCAGAGATTAGAACTTTAGTGCATTTGTGCTACCCAGACCTATCAGAGGAAACAAAAGATCAATTGGCCACACAGAGTTTCATAAACGGTATCAGAGATGTGGAAGTACAACGAAATCTAAGAGTAAGTTAGAAAGTAAGTTCGGGCCTTAGAAGTAGAGGCCGTCATGAACATGTCCAAGCCGAGGGTCCGAGCAGTCTCTTTAATCAGGAAGAGCCAGAGTCACCATGTCAAGCGCTGCTGGCTGGTCTGAACAAACTATTAGAACGATCACAAAGAACTGGAACTAGAGGAGCATGTTTCCGTTGTGGACGGACAGGGCACTTTCAACGTGATTGTCGAGTGAGGCTACTTGAACGATTACCGATCAGGGGTAACCAACATAACAGCCACATGTCCAGGGACCGTCAGCCATTCAGCATAAGTGGGCGAATGCTGACTGACCCTCCACCAGCCCCCAAAACACTATCCATCCGGGGATTTTGCAGAGATAGCAGAAGCCTAGTCATTATCAGGGGCACCATCAATGGCCGAGCAATAACCATCACCAACAACACCGGCGCCGCTGTGTCCATTGCCGAGTCCAGGGTTTTGAGAGAATCAGAAATCCGGCCAGTTACCAACAACATCCAGCTCAGAACAGTCACTGCGAGTCCATGTCAATACAGGGTGAGGCAGATATAGTACTGCAGATGGGGACAACAGAATCCGGCATAGGGTCTTGGTAGCGAATATTGCGGACGATTTTATACTGGGTATGGACCTAATCAGGCAGCATGGATTTATGTTCGACCCGAGATATGAGAGAGAGTCCTGAATTTGTCCAACAACGACATCAGAATTGTCAATGGTCAAGAGGTAGCTTGTTTCGAGCCAGTCGAGACCATCATGAATTGCGAAGAAGAGTGCCAGACTGCAAGAGGCAGGGCCCATTAATGAGTTCCTACAACAGTTTGCTGACTATTTGACAAACCTGACACCAGAGGAACAGAAGAAAATCAAGCAATTTATCACAAAGCACAGGCAAACTTTTAAGATGGAACCAACATCATCCAGCACCGAAGATATACCGGGAAGGCTCAACCCACCAGAATACCACCTAGGCGACTACCATTGGGGCAACAACAGGCAGTCGAGAATAACATCGAGTCTAAGTTACAAACTGGAGTTATTCAGCCATCCATCAGCCCATGGTCCGCTCCCGTCGTCCTAGTTAAAAAGAAAGATGGAAGCACCCGATTTTGCGCGGATTACAGAAAGCTGAACGACGTAACCAAGAACGACAGCTATCCACTATCCCGAATTGATGACACTCTGACCACAGTAGCAGGCTTCCGTTGGTTCTCCACACTAGACCTAAAGAGAGGATATTGGCAGGTTGGTCTACACGAAAACGACAGAGTGAAGACAGCTTTCTCTACGAGTAACGGTCGTGCCCTTTGGGTTATGTAATGCTCCCGCAACATTCGAGAGGCTAATGGAGTATGTACTGAGCGGGTTAACATGGAGGAGGTGCTTAGTATACCTCGACGACATTCTGGTCATGTGTCAGACATTCGACGACCATCTGAAGAACTTGGGCGAAGTATTCTCCAGAATTAATAACGCCAACCTTAGACTCAACCCGAAGTAATGTTGCGTGTTCCAAAAAAAGTAAAATTTTTGGGCCACGTTGTTTCCGAGTCAGAATCCGTACTAACGAGGACCAGTTAGAAGCCATCCGTGATTGGCCTGTCCCAAGAGACAAGCATGAACTCCGAAGCTTCTTGGGCCTCTATTCCTACTACAGGCGATTTGTTTAGGGATTTGCCACCATTGCCGCGCCTCTACATCGCCAGACCACTGAGAAAGAGACCTTCCGTTGGAATCAGGATTGCGAAACTGCATTCAGCCTAGCCTTTCCTACACAGTCTGGCAAGTTCATTTTAGAAACCGACGCCAGCAACACAGGTTTGGGGGCCGTCCTATCCCAGGTGCAAGATGGTGAAGAGAGTGTGATCGAGTACTACAGCCGTGGATTCTCCAAACCGGAAAGAAATTATTGCGTCACCAGAAAAGAATTTCTTGCAATAATAAGGGTTGTAGACCATTTCTATGGTCCTCATTTCTTAATCCGAAGAGATCATACCGCCCTCAAATGGCTGCTGGATATGAAGACACCCAAAGGACAACTGGCCAGGTGGATGGAGAAATTATAGCAATACGATTTGAAGGTGGAATACCAGACGACCCTGTAGAGCAGAATGCGGACATTGTGTGAAAACGGAACAGCGAGAGGGTATCTCTATCAGACATATCAGAGTTCAAGCCAATGAAGACTGGACAATGGAACAGTGCATCCAGGACCAAATGGCTGATCCAGACATCGAACCAATCTTGTAACTCAAAACGAGGGGGGCACCCAGGCCACGAAGGGACGAGGTAGCCAAATATTCGGACTTGCTGAAATCGTTATGAGCCCAATGGGACTCTCTAAGAGTCGAGAATGGAATGCTCAAGCGATTTTGGAAAAGCACTGATGACCGAGAAACCTAGTCCCAACTGGTAGTAACTAAGAAAAAGGTACCAGCCATCCTGACCGAAGTACATGATGGGATTACCGGGAGCCATCTGGACATGAACAAAACCCTAGACAAAGTTCGTCAGCGATACTACTAGGTCAATTACTTTGAAGACGTCAGAGCTTAGTGCCGGAAATGCGACATCTGTGCAGCCAGTAAGTGCCCGAAGACTCGGACCAAGGTCAGAATGCAGCAGTCCCATTTGAGAGAATTGCCATCGATTTCGCCAGTCGGTTTCCCGAGTCTGAGAGGGGGAACAAATACATTGTAGTCGCAATGGATTACTTCAGCAAATGGCCTGAGGCATCTATAATACCCAACCAAGGGGCAAACACGGTAGCGACTGTGCTAGCTAGTAGAAAAACTATTCAGCAGGTGTGGCGTCCCGATGGAACTACATTCAGTCCACGGGCGTATCCTCAAATGTATTTCAGAAGGTCTGCACAATATTGGGGATCAGGAAAACGAGAACAACACCATTGCACCCACAGTCAGACGGAATGGTGGAAACATTCAACAGGACCTTGGAACAACACCTATCCAAGGTCGTCAGAAATAATCAGCGTGATTGGAATGAGCATAATCCCCTATTCCTGTTGGCATATCGCTCAGCCGTACATAATAGTACAGGCCTAACTCCAGCCAGGGTCCTATTCGGACGGAATTTCGCTAAGCCAGCACTGGTTTCATTCCAGTATGACATCGATCGCTTTTAGGACAAAAAAAATTAACACTAAATGGCTCGGCAGCTGTAGAATTGATAATGGATTGTAGGAGAGTTTTCGATGCTGATTTTAAAAGGAGCAGCCATCATCGCAGTAGTTAGTTAGTGCAGCGAAGAGCTTATATTGAATTATTATTGTGATATTCGAATCAGCTGTTGATGTAAATAAAAATTTCTAGAAAGTGAGAGTAAATATTAGTAGTTTTTTTAAGCTTAAGTGAGTATATAACAATATATACTATTATAAAATTAAAGTTGTATGTTTTTTTCTTCAGGTATCACGTACGAACCACTGAACTGATTTTTACTTTTTTTTGTTAAAAAGCCTATAAGAAGACTTAAAATCTGGTATATATTTTATCCCGCTATATTGTCGAAAACAGTAGATTTAGCAAAAAAAAAATTACGATATTGTGTAAGACATACTTTCCTCGAAGTTTTCTTGGATTTCCGACGCCTTAAAATGATTGATCTCATAACCTCTCAATATCTTTGGATTTGCTATCGCCTTCAGGTGAATGATGACAATTAGTCTGTTGGTTCCACACACGCACCAAATATTACATACTTGCGTTAGCATAGTTTTTATTCGGAATATGCCTATGTTACATAATTCACAAGCACTTTCATATATAGGATAATTGAAAGATAGGGAGGAGTAGCCTATAAGCAGTTGGAGTTTGGGTGAAATATATTAAATATATTGAGGATAGGTGGATTTACAGTCAAACAGGGTAATACCAAGAATGTTATATTGGGCTCCCCATAAGCAGCTGCATATATAAGATGGTTGAAATGGAGAGTGGAGTAGAATTATAGTTCAACAGAGAGTATCACAAATTGTTTGTTATATAGGATACAATCGTTGAATATCTGAAACATTGGGCCAAGTAAAATTATAGTTATACATTGTGACTAAATAAAACATTGTTAGCAAATGTTGCATTTAAATGGTGGTTGAAATATAAGGTGTTTCAGAAAATGTTAGAAAAATTCTTATATAGCTTAGCCCATAATCGTGGTATAGAAATGCCAGTTGAAACGTAGGGTGGGGTAGAGTTATAGTTAAGTGTTCAAAATAACCCATAAGCATAATACAGGATGGTACAAAAATTTATAGGCAAACCATGTCCATAAGTAATTGTATACACAAGGTGGTTGAAATCTAGGGCGGTGTAGAATTTTACTTTACGACTATATGGAATACTGAAATATGTGAGGTCGAAGTAAAATTATAGTTATTCAGTGTTGCATATAAGTTGCATATAAAGCATGGTTAAAATATAGAAATAATTTTTATATGGCGTAGATTCCATGCAGTTTATAGCTGAAGTTTAGGGTGGAGTCGTGTTATAGTTAGGTATTAAAAAAATGTTATATTAGGTGATAAATAAAAAGCAGCATATACAGGATGTATGGTTGCACTATAAAGTGAAGTACAATTACGGTCATATAAAGTGGTTCCAAAAAATGTTAAATAAATCTGTTATATAGGTTGGCCCATAAGAACTTACAGTTTGTTTGATTGGTGGATTTATAATTATGTAGGATGGTGCAAACAAAGTTAGAAAAAATATTGTATAGGATAACCTGTTTGTTTCATAAGCTATTTCTTTTTGCAATTAAAGGTACATTATATAAGGTTAGTTATTTATAATAACATAAGTAGTCTAAAAAAACTATCGTTTAATAGTCTTTAATTTTCTCAAATGTTTCTTTTACCTGCGATGTAGATTTTCTGATTCACTATCCGTAACTTAAAAATGAAGCCTAAACTTTTAAAAGTTTTTACAAACCATCAGTTAAACTATAGAAAGTCCTTTTTAGAAGCCTTATTAGTTCGACGGATGAACCTATTTCTACAAATGGAAAAACAGAGCAATATTTTTACAAACGGTGTCACCGTTCACAGATGCATAAAGGACTCCTCCTATTTCCTTAGTTGTTCCCCAGTCACTAAAATTGTTCGCAAAATTTAGGAAAAACTGAGATGACGATAGTCTTGTGTAATTCTTTTACTTCACAACGCTATTTTACTAATGTATGAATGATGCCAGACTCATTTGTTGAAGGCCTTCTGTGGCATAAACCCGGCACCAGTTCCCTATTAACAAGTGCCGAGTCAACTTTGCAATGATAGAAAAATATCGAAGGGCCAAATATTGAAGTCGATATAGATCCCTTACTGTAACAAGTTAGTTATCCTGGTGTCTTTACTGACACCATTTTTGCTCTACCTAAGATGTTTGGCCTTACTGGACCATCGATGCAGCATTTAAATTACCTGCCTAGCAACATATTCGAATCGAATCAAGTTATATGTAGTTTGCGCGCACTGACACCACAGCGATGACAGAACGTCACTTCTTACCTTTGCCTCAAGAATACGGTTGTCGAGGACTAGTGGATATTGTCATTTGATATAGTAGAACTCCATTTAAAATCTCAGCCACCCTTGCCTCACCAAAAACGACCATTAAAGGATTCCTGTCCGCCAAGCCAAGATATAGTTTGGTAAGGGTGTTGAAGTAACCTGTTGTTTGGTTAATTTAATTTATTAATTCTTGCTTACTCAGTATTCAACGGCCAACAAGTACAATTTAATAATTTCCAACGAATTCGTGACAACCAAAAGATGGAAAAAGTTAAAAAGGGTTTAGAAAATTCTGACTTCTCATATATTTAAAAATAATTGGTACCGATAATATTATCTACCTTAATATTTACTATCCCCCACCTAAGAATAAAATTTTTTGACCCTGACTATTGACACACTAATAATTTCTTTCACTTAAAGAGCACCTAATGGCTATTTATTTAATATCATTGGTAAACATAGATGAGGCTGAAAAAGTACTCCTACTGTATACATTCTGGGGACAGGTTGAAGTTATTCATCAACTTTCCTGATCTAGTCCCCGAATAACAAGTTCAAACCTAAAAGTTCAAACTTAGGAGGTACAAATGTTTGACCTTTCTTAGTTCTCCCAACATATGATAGTTCGTTACTAATTACCACAGTGATACTTCCCTTTTCTAAAATTCAAGAGAAATACAACATTAATTAGTAACATATATATTTTATTAAAAAAAATCTGTAGAATATTCCAACTCTTAACATAACATTTTTGTCTATATCCGACAAAGCGTTAATTATTAGATCAGGCTAATTTCTTTGAACTTTAGGTACAATGGAATATTGGGTTGTAGAGTAAAATTTTTCGGATTAAAATCAATTGTTTTAGGTGTCTTTGGTGTCTTCTCTACTATAAAATTGCTAAGTACATGTATCAGAGCTAACCTCACAGTGATTCTTCCAAATTTTTCTCCTAAAAAAGAAAAATACAATTTATGCAATTTTATTCTTTAGAAAGTTCTTAGACAGTTAAAATTAATTTAAGACTAACCCTATATTATATTTATCAAATATTCTGAAATAGAATCAAAACTGAAAGTTAAATATATACCCTAATAGTTCAAAAATGTAATCAAAACGCATCTATGAAAAAAAAAAAATATATATATATATATATATATATATATATATGTATAAATAAAATTAATAAAAAAATAACAAGGTTATTATCATAATTAAATGATTCGTAACTTTGTGAACTTTACAGATACGATACTAAAATATATATTACCGATAACAATATCTAGGACGTATAAATAGTATAAACAATAATTAACTTTGATAACTAATTGTTATGTAAGTTCATTTGAATGCAAATCAACTTACATAACCATTATTTTATAAAATCCTTTGCGAATGTAATACATTTTATTGGCCTCAAAATCAATATGATATTAAAACTATGAGTGTTTGAATATTTAGATGTTTGTTGTCACTTTATCAGGCGAAAACGGCTGGAGGAAATAGCTGAAAATATGGTACAAAAAAGTATAGAAGCTGTCAAGAGAATGACATAAATGCCTATTAATTAGTTTTGATTTCAATATATATCTTCATCATATAAAGCTATATTCAACCAATATTTTATAGTGTCGCCTCCCTGAATAATTGAAAGATGTAGATGAACTAGAAGACCAGTCAGCTTGACTGGTACATTGAACCTTCAAGTTCGGAGCTATCGATCAACTTCCAATCATCCAATGATTCAGATCCGTTTCCATCATTTAAGAGGTAATTCATACGCTTCTAGCCTCATCCACCGATTAATTTTCAACACCCCTTGTATGTAAATGTAGTTAGGTCACGGCATCCCCATTTCGACAACTCAGAGTCTAATTCTATCAGTATGACAGTGAAATATGTTTCCATTCCTTAAACAAAAGAAATTACACAAAACAGTTGGCAGTCTGTTTAGCAAAATTAGGGATCAGAAAAACATGGAATGTCGTGTAATTTAGTATTATTAGTAGGCTACATATTGTAGCGCTATCCGACCATTTCGGATTCCCCGAAAAATCAGATGAATGCCGATTCAACGAATTCTCGTCACAATATGTTGACCAAACATCGACAAATCTTAAGGGAAAATTACTCTCCCACAAAAGTGATATCAAATTGCCAAAAAAATATAGTAGTGCTCTTGTCTTAGGTTGTCATGACAATAACCATTGAGTGGATTTCGATAGTACTGCCATTTTAGATAATGTAAAAAAATCGTTAAACCAAATTTTCTTGAGATGGTACACATAAGCAATCAAACTAATAATGGCATCAACAAAAGGACGCACTTACAACACCTTATTATTTATTGGATATACAGAAAAACAGAAAGACCATGGGCGTACCGATGTGGGGCAGAGGGCAGCTGCCCCACATGGACCTGAAAAACCTACCATCAGCCATTGAAGCTTCCCATAAAATTGCGGACTTGCCCCCCCCCCCTCCTCATAGGAGCCGAAACAATGTTGAAAATGAAAATCGAAATAGAATCATTTTACAAGCTGTCAATGGAAATTTTGTGGGCCTAAATCAATGGTAAAGATAGTGCTCAAATAGAATAAGCACTATCCATACAAACCATAATAATTCGGTGATTTAAGGAAATTGATTTTCCAAGACAAATGCGTTTCTGTGAGCGGTGTATTAGGAAGTGGGTTGTTTTTGTAAATCGTATCGTGTGGTCCGATGAGAGTTGGTTAACGAACTCTGTTGTTTGTAATAAGCATTATTGGGATTTGGAAGTAATGTTTGGTGTGGCGTCATTGGTAATGTAATGTTTTTATTTTCACACTACGAGTTAAGTTCAGTTCTTGGATTTATTTAAAAACACAGTCCAACACACTATAATTTATTTCCACCATCTTAATTTATATTCACATAAGTATTTATAATTTATCTAGAACACCTGATGTTTACTATATGGCAATGGAATACTGAATGAACCCCATCACCAGCTGTCAGTATTTATATATTTCTCGATAATTCGATGAAATTGATAGACCAACATATCGGGTTCCTGGAAATATCTAATGAATGCCGATTCCACAAATTATCAGACGAATTCCCGTTACAGTAATATAATCTAACATATCTGAGACATGCAATTTTGGAAATAGTATTAATACAAATACACAAATAGTCACTAATTGTCAATAATGTCTCGATGCAAATATACTAAAATTCACAATTCTGTAGATTAATACCTATTTAGGAAACAGGTAAGAATTTAATTAGATTTTACATTATGGGCATGAATGGGGCTATTACTTATTAATTCTAACTTGTTGAGCAGTCGTTATTTAGGTTCATATTCTAATGAAAATGCTTTTAAAATATTACTTATTAAGTTTTCTTGCTACAAATAAATCATGGCTCCTTTATTTACGTTCATGTTTTGTTGAAAATCCAGTGCGTTAATACATTAATTTCTTATTAATGTTGTTTTGCAACAAATAAATGATGGCCTACTAAGAAAAGTGTAGGCATAACTTTACAATGTGTGATATTTCCATGATTCTCAAATCTTTTGTGCACTTGTAAGACATCACTATACTGGAAAGTTTACGCTCTTTCCAAAAATTAAAAAAAACATTATGAAAGCAATAAGAATAACTAATGACGAGGTATTAACAGGAAAATAAACGATCATTGAGACATATTCGTCTTAAAAACTGTCCGAATAATGTAAGAGCTTGACAGCTATCAAATTAACCGATTCGGATTTACCAGCGAAAAATAAAATCCGGCATTTTCGGTTTTTGCCGATTATTTCAAAAACCAATTAATTGATCATAAATCCGAAGCCAGATATCAAATATACTCGATGTAGCTTTGTGGACAATCGGAACATGGTCGTACAAATAGGCGCGTCAACCATCGAGTATATGAACATTCTTTGTCAGTTCGCAAAAAAGATCCAACTTCAGCTCTTGCACATCATATCCAAACAGGACACTCTATCAACTTCGAGGACAGTAAGACTATCGTATTTCTTAACTTTCTTTGGGCATCTACTATTCGCGAAGCAATAGAAATAGAGAAAAGACCCCTCTGTCTAAACCGACGCGATGACAGCTCTCGCCTTCCCACGGCATGAACCTCCGTAATTGCCAGAATAAACAAAGCAGACACGCCCACCTCAACACCCATCCAATCACAACACAGCCTCATCACGTGACATTCCCTTCTAACACAGCGCTAACTATAAATATTTATTTTATTTAGCGTATGGCATAGTTATACACTGTACATTACTAAAAAATTACAGAGCGATATTTTGTTTATGAATATATTCAATCGACGCTGGTGTCGCGTGCAGGAAGTCTCGTGGGTCTCCGTCGTACTTTCTTATTGGGCACTCGGTTGTGATTTGGTGGATTGTTTGCCTCTCAGCTCCGCAGTCGCATTCGGGGCTTTGGATTTGGTTCCATTTATATCGGAAGTATACGCAGTTTCCGTGTCCAGTACGTATTCTGTTCAACGTGGACCAAACCAGGCCGAATCCCGGAGGGGCAGTGTCGATGCTGGGAATCTCTCGGATAGCTGGGATCGCTTCATTTTGTTGCATGCTGTGCCACTGGCTGGTTAAGTGGAAGTTTTTGGTCGTCAGCTGCTCAGCTGTTCTCGATGGCAGGTTTCTCGAACGCAGGCGGTTGTGGTTAGCTCCGGCTATTTCTTTATGGATTGGCAGGTTAGGGTTGTTTTGTATCTTCTGCGAAGTTTTCAGTAATGCGTTTTGGCGTTGCAATTCTGGAGGTGGTATGTGGCTTAGTAGTGGTAACCATTGGGTCGGGGTGGATTTTATTCTTCCGGATATTATTAGCATTGTTGTGTGCAGTTGCGTGTCGACTAGTATTGTATGGGTGCTGTTTAGCCACACTGGGGCACAGTATTCGGCAGCTGGGTAGACAAGTCCTAGGGCTGAGCATCGTAGTGTTATAGCGTTTGAGCCCCATGTTGTTCCACACAGCTTGTGGATAATGTTGTTCCTCGAATACAGTATTCGAGTAACTAGAAAGCGAAAGCTACGAGAATTATGCGAACCGACCTGAAGAAGGCAGATGTGACTCTGTCGAAACGTCGTCATTTTAAGGTATTTCTAAAATAGGATTCCAAACTTCTGACAGTAAGTATATAGCGTGTAAGAAAATTAGGTATAAGTAAAAGCAGTAGCACTCAGAGTAAAATTACAGAGAGTCAGTTTACAGTGTTTTACTAAACAGAGCTTTAAATACCTGGTATACATATAATATACATATTATTACAGCCGATATAAATGATTTCAAATACATTTTAAATATCCTTACCAACGCAAATTCTAGGCCCATCACCAAATGGAAAATATATAAGTTGTTCTTTGTTATCTCGTCCTTCAAATCTATCTGGATTGTATTTCTCGGGTTCCGGAAAATATTTTTCATCATTATGTATTCCAAGAATGGAAATGTATACAGCTATCCCTTCCTCTATAACTAATTCAGTTCCTGGAAGGTGGTAGTCGCTTTCACATCTCCTGTCCAAAAATGGCACTACCGGGTATTTCCTTAGCGTTTCTACAGTAATGCAAAATATTTATTTTAAATTTAGTTATTATATAAAATTGTATAAAAGTGAAAATCTAAGATATTTAGTTTTATGGATTATATTATTAATGTTTGATATGAAAATAGAGTAAAATTTAAAATCATCAGATATAATGACCAAATTGAATGAAATCAAAGTTATGATTTTTATAGCAAGCAGTTTAGAATAAAAATGTTTTTTTTTGTGTTCTCGTTGTGGAGGTAAAAATCTCTAGTGGTGACAAAGATTTTTTTGGTGATTTTCAAGACATAAGATTGAAATATAATTGTTTAAACAGTAAAACGGGAACACGAAGATGTATATCTGTATCACAATCTTGATTCGGTAGATGCTTTTCGAGAGTAGCATTAAAGTTTTCGTTTTTTTAAGCTCAGTAAGTCTAGAATCTAGAAGGAATCTCGCATTCCAATTTTTTAAAGCTCCGTTTTTTCAAGATTTTCGTGATATAGATCCAGAATTGTCATATTAGAGTTAGGAACTTAGCATTATTTTAATGCTATTTTTACAAAAAAAAAACTACTAGTGTTTTCCTCGTTTTTCTTGAAGTAGATACATCTGAAAACACAAAAAAGTTTTGTTAACACATTTTTAATTACGAAGTGCTTAAAATAGCAAAAACCGTAATTTTAGCAGTTTTTGTGATTTTTCAGCAACAGAATAAAAATTTATAGAATCAAAGGTTACTGTTTTGTATGCGTATTTTTAAAACCCACTAAATGAGATGTTGATCGATAGGATTGGTTAATTAATAAGTAAGTTATTCGCGTTGCCTAAAAAAATATACAACATAAAACCTGACAAAAAGTTTCATTTGCCTATCGAAAATAAAGGTTTTCTCACAAGTATGAACAAGTAATCCATATTTACTTTTTTGGGGTTTGTTCAACTGTATGCAAATTTAATTTGAACTGTGCATTTTGGTATTTGACAACGCATAAATATTAGTGGAAGGGGAATATCGTTTTCCCTCACGGTAGATTACGAATATCATGTTATCTCAAGGAAATTATTATTCTATACGAGGGTAAAACAAATATAAACCGTAATTTTACTATTCTGCTTAGAATGCAATTTCTAGCTAGATGATTTTGTGTGGAGTAGATGTTTGGTTTATGAGAAGTAGGGAAATGTGCCGGGTTCCCCATATGCTTGGCTTTGTCGTCAGTACCTATTGTATGATCAGTGGTCAGTCCAGAGTACGGCCAAGATTGAGCAAGAGGTATATTCGTGTGTTGGGCCACATACTCGTATTTTATAAAATTTTCAACCAGTGAAGGCGTTAAACCATCATTAAGTTTAACTCATTTGAAAGCACAGTTTGAGGATAATATACTGTCTCAAAATGGCGTGTAAATGTCTCTGAGAAAATTTAAATGTGGACGAGAGTGATAATAACGATCGACGCCCAAGGACAACCCTTACAGCTGACAATACCAGTAGCGTTCGAGAGCTGCTTGAAAATGACCGCCGATTAATCGTGGAATAATTTTCCTCCGAATTAGGTGTCAGCTATGGAAGTGTTCAGTCAATTATAATTGATCAACTCGGTTCCAAAAACATTAGTACTCGATGAGTTCGGAGGTTGTTGGCTGAAAATCAAAATCAGGTGAGATTAAAAATCGCTGAAAGTCTTACAATTGATTTCATCGAGAAGGTAAGACCTTTTTGAAGAGTATCGTCTAAAGTGGTCAGTAAGAAGTAGCGAAAACGAATAATAGCGGCCTCTCATCCGGAAAAGTCATTATATCGATTTGTTTTATGACTCTAAGGGAATTTTAGTCATCGATTATCTACATGACCCACTTACAGTGAATGCGGATTAGTACTGCCAGATGTTACGGGTGGCAAAATACAAGGAATACACTGCAAGAAATGAATTGGGAAACCTTCGAGCACCCTTCTTATAGCCCTGATGAGTCCACTTGTGACTATTTTTTTTTTCATCTCTACGAAGAAAATACCGGAAGGAAAATGACTTGGAAGAAATGGAGAAGCCGAGGAGCACCAGTGCAGTTGGCTTGCAACCCGCCCTGAAACATTCTGTGAACAGAGAATACTGAAACCCGCAAATCGGTGACAAAAGGGTGTAGTTTACGTAGAAGGGTATATTAAAACTGACTTGTGTGTAATGTTACTCAATAAATGTAAATGTTTATTTGCCTGATTTTAATTGTTAGAGTTTTGAAAATAAGTTACCACATTTTCATTTTCGTACTTTTACTCTATTACGTTTATCTAAGAATAATGAATTTAGCACTGAGCCATTCGACCTGAAAATACTTCTATTTCCTCTAATAAGGACATACCATAATCGCGAATTTGCTGTTTTTAAATTTTTTTGACATCTCTGCCCCAAAAATAGTATTCAACCTTAATCATACAGCCAAACGATGATATGAACATGGTTTGACTACATGAATCTTATACTGTACTAAATTAGGACCTTTAGAAAATAACATGGTCAAACTTTAAATAAATTGAAATGTTTACTTGCCTACCTCATGTATATAACAGAAATATAAATTAAATCTTTAAATTATGCTATGGACTATCAGCAGATAGTTTGGCAGTTGGCATGGCATTTATATTAGTGAAAGAATCAATGAATGTATAAATCTCGACATTTATATAATTGTATATGAATTATTATTAACAGTTGTTTTTTACAATCATTTAATTAAAAATAACGTATACATAACAATAAAAAAATAACCAATATATTTTTCGTAATGAACATATAAGTTTGAACGCAATAGTAAATTTAGCGGACGGGACTCCTTACCATTAAATTTTATTTCATTTCTAACACCCAAATGCAGGGTTTCAAACTAATTTTTCATAAGATAAACAAAACCAATAGAAAATTAACTTATGAGGGATTGTACTGAATGATTTGACAATTACTATTGGCTATCAGGTGGTTAAAAAATTAATTTTATCGCATTGTAAATTTCACGTAAAATCAAAAGTCCTGGAAAAGAAATCAGATCTGCGTGAAAACCTTATAAGCTATAAAGTTGAGATTCATAACAGTTCTTTATCTCGTAAAAATCAAACTTTCTGCTGAGTTTGAAAATGTCAACGTTTTTCAAACAATAGCTATGAACGATTGAAAAGTGAATATTTTTTAGTTTATTCCAAATAACTCAATAACTAATTATTCAATCGGCTAAATGAACCAATCATTTAGCAGTTATTGAAATAGGTATAGATTAAACTGATTTTTGACACTAGAAATTTTTATTCAGTTGCTGAAAACTGCAAAAATTGCGACTTGTACGAATTTAAACACCCCGTACAATTATTTAAGGAACAATAATTTGTTAACAGCATTCTTTGTATGTTAATCTATATACTTTCTCCTACATTTCTCTGCAATTGAAAATACAAACTTCTCTAGAGTATAAAGAAGCACTGAAGTTTTCTGATAGGTTGTAGTATCAGGGTGGCATTTAAAGTATTTATTCGACGGTCATTTATTTATGTCGGTCAGTACCATCTTAGGTTTTAGAAATCTAATAGTCATCTAAAAGGGAAAGCCTGGTCTAATGCTGGTTCATGACAGGCCATTTCTTGTCTCGAAACTACCCCAGAGGCAGGATTATTTTATAGCAAATGTTCAAATCCGTGTAAATGCTCCCCTTCGTGAACTTAATCGATCATTTCAGAGTTAACTTACAAGATTCACTCTAGTACACTTTATTGAGAGTTCAATTTAATTCACATGACTTCAATTTACTGTCTATTGGCAACAGAAAATTATCTCGTATAAATTGACCCAGGAACAACCAGCATCCAAAAAATGTAGTTTTACCACAACAAATTTTGTGCAATGTTGATTTCTCCCCTGTATATATTTTCTGGCATTTTAATTTTCATCATGATCTTCACTACGTTGATTTTGTTTACGGCTACCTCGATTTTGTCTTCGGCTTCTATGCTAATTAAACTTCCGTTTTTTGTTATTATCAGTTTTGTTTGCACACTTCATTGTCTGCAACAATCTCTTAAGGACCGATCTCTGCATATTAACTATTTCTAATTGCTCACACTTCATTGATATTGTTATGTCCTGCTGTTGGTCTTGTCAACTTAATGGTTCTTTCTGTGATATTCTCGTGACTGTTTTGTCGAAAAATATACTATAGAGATAAATTAAACTTACCTGCAAGACACATATTAAGGTACCTCATTTCCTTTAACGTATTGTATGTTACAGAACCTGACTTCTCAATACTCGAAATAATTTCAGCTCTTGCTCTCTCTTGAATATCACTATTTTTGGCCATCTCATATAACGTGAAGGCAATTGTGGAGGACGTTGTTTCAAAACCTCCCGCAAAGAACTGTAGACCTAACGCCGCTAACCTGTTGTAATCTGAAATGAATGTTTGCATAATTGTTCACTATGAACACCTGAAACCTCAATTGATATTGAATATTATATGGTACTATAAATCGGTACAATCAACTGCAGCTGTGCTTCTTTTGGATCTAAATAAATAATTTGGATTTACTGACTTTGAATAGTTAACATCCCGAAGAAAACTGTGCAACATAAGAGCATTTCTTTGGAAATTTACTGTGTATTTTATCATGTAATGTTATCTTGCAAATTGTCATTACTTGTTACCGCCGTTCTACAAATAATGTTTCTGACTTGTTCCATTCCGCACATTTCTGTTTCTCCAACAGTCTGGCACTCTAAAACTGCATTATATCTTAATTGTGCTAAAGTATTTGGCTTGTTAACAACACGCTCGTATTAAAATATGTTCAAAAGAAAAAATCAAATGGTGCCAAATCGAGTGTACGTTTACAACGATAACATACGACTCTAGTTCCTTGTTTCTGTCTGACCTTAATTATTCTGTTCATTCCAGACAGAACATCCAAAAGCGTCGGCTGTGATTTTTCTTAACGATGGAAGAAACTTCTTGTACTTTTGATTTGATATGTTTATGAGAGCATTTACTTCCTTATTCCAGTAAGTCTCAAATTTTGTTCATCCTCGACAAATCAAAGGCTGTGATTCCGACGAGGCCGCCCTAAACAATAAAAACATTTTAAATCGCACCATAATAAATCATAATAAGTTCGTCATATTTACATCAGCAACAGTGACTAATACCGAACAGATGTTCACTGCGATTCCATTCTATCAACTCCATTTCTCCCATCTTTTAATCGCAGTTACATATCCTCACAGTGAATTGAGATGTTTCTCTGTCTTTTCTGTTATCCAAACATGTATAGTTACAAATTGCAGAATTGATTTGAAAACCGTGTTTATTCGAATGATTTTTACCCTTTATTTATTCAAAAAATTAGTATTTATTTAACATGATTAATTTCTAGAATGCTTCTTATATTGGCAGTGTATAATGAAATGTTATATCAAGTCTGTAATTTAAAATAGCGCAAACCCAGATTTGGAATATATATTAGAATGAAAAGTAAATTTTGTGCTGCTATTGTATTTATTAGGTGATATGTTGATTTATTTATTGATTTTCTATAAACGAAGAGAAATATACACTTCCTGTTTCTTACCCAGAAAACTAAGTTGTATCTAGGACATGGAGATAGGTTTTAAACGTGTCAGGGTGGTCTTCCGTTTAGAAACTTTTCAAAAACCATATATTTCCTGTCGAACGTCATCAATAATAAAATATATAAAAAGCTACCATGAGAATAGTAGTTGTCGAGTCTTTTGGTTTTAAATTTAGCTGAATTCAAATTACGAAAACATAAATTAACTTGGATGTGTGTTGGATCTATCAATTCTAAAGGTAACTAGTAACATAGATTACAAAAAAACCTACAAGGAAGTTGCTCAAGGAGAATTAGTAAATTAGAAAAACAGTTTTGTGATTTTGGCCATATGCAGCAATTAAAGACATAGCTTGTCTATACACTAATAATAACACCAAATTGGATGTAATGCTCTAGTATAAAAAAACATATACATTAAGTCGATCAACAGATTCATAATTTGCAGTTAACAATTCATCGACTCTACGAGTGTTAGAAGAACATAAAATGCACTGGGCAAAATACTACCAACTTAGGTAGTGCATAGACACCAATTTTGACATGAGAAATGAATTTCGTGAACAAATGATAGAAAGGTTTTATGACAATAATGTCTATCTAGTTCTTCGCGTTCATGCTAATCCTGAAAGTTGTCACTGCTGGTCACTGAATTTTTTGTGCAGGGATTGTTGGAATCCGGATAATTTTACCCTTATTTAAGCTTTGCAACAAAAAAAGATTCAGCAAAATCATTTCACTACTACTTATGCGTGATGCCCGAACAAACAAACGAACAGACAACTACAATTTTATAATAGTATACATACATATATATATATTTGATTGAAAAATCTTGGGTTTTTGGGACCATTGAAATAGTTCTAATTTTGTTTTTCGTGGTAATTATTATATTTTACGTACGTTTCGATAAATTCTTGGTCTTTTTTGTAAATTAATGACAACCTATGAAATATATAAATAAACAAAAACCTAGTCAAATATTAAAATACTATTACTTACATAATTTTACACACACTTAAACTCTGTAAATAAAATTAACATATTTGAAAAGTATTGCACCACTACAACCAAATTTATCTGTCTGTCTCATTATAGTCAAAATGCAAGTTGTGTTTGCCTTTTCGAGCCGCAAAGAAATAAATCACTCGTCCGTTTGAAATTTTAAGTGTTTGGTCATATACGAGGGCGGTATAATTATTTATCAGTTTGTTTCTTTAAATATATTGCTGTATATTGAGCATAGATTTTTGGTATCACTTTTTGCATTTACAGTACTTGGTTGTTTCTGTATATATATCATTTCATATATTTCCCGTTTAATTTGATTTGATTCACTTTGCAAAATTTTAGTTTTTTCATAGTCAAAAGTGTGTTTTGTTTCCATCATGTGATTAGTTAAGGCGGTTTTTTTTTGTCGTACTTATGACCATTAAGTCTATTTTTTAATAGCTGCGATGTTTGACCGATATATGTCCCTTTACAATTTTTACAAGGTATTTCGTATATGACATTACTCTTTTTTTCTTTCTTAATTTTCGTTTTTAATTTGAGAAATGCTTATTTAATGTGTTGTATCCTTTATGACTTATAGTAATATCCTTTTTTTAAAAACATTTTTTATTTTTTCTGTTAACTTAGGAATGTATGGTAATGTTAGGAATTTTATATTTTGTAGAGGTAGTTTTGTTATTGCATGTCCTTTAGTATAAAATTTATGTATTCTTGTCTTAATTCAACAATTGATTCAACAAGGTCAGCTGGATACTTGTTTTCTTGAAGGGCTTTTTTGCTTTGCACATTGACTCTGTTTTATATTCTGAGTCTGATAGAAGTGTGGATTTGTCCGCTAAGTTTGTAAAGACAGATTTTTTGTGTGATATTGGATGTGATTTAAAATGTAAATATCTTCCAGACCATGTACATTTTGTATACCATGACGTTCTAATGCATTGACCCCATCTTTTTCTATTTCTATGGTGAATTTCAGTTTTTCGTGATAATTATTGAAGTGGTTTAATATTAATTGAGTTTTATTTTTGGGAATTGCCAATATGCAGCGAACCACATATCTGAAAAAGAAGGGAAGATTAAAATCCAAGTTCCCTATTACTGTTTCCTCTACGTCTTCCAAGAGTAGCTGGGCAATTATACTTGATATTGACGCACCCATTGCGCAACCACTAAATTGTTTATATGTTTTGTTTTCGTAAATGAAATACGTTGAGTTTAGCGTTGTTTCGATTGCATTTAATAGGTCGTTTAATGGGATGTCAGTGTACTTTATTAACTTGTTTCAGTTTTTTTCGATCAGTTTTTTTGCCAGCCCTGTTGGAATATTGGTGTATAGGGAGATTACATCTAGAGATATTATTATATAATCTTCTGGAATCATTATGTTTTTAATTTTATTCCAACGCTTGGCCAAAACATATCACACTACTTCAAAACAAGACACATAACAGAACAAATAAATAGCCCGGTCATATTATTAATCCATAAGAAAAGTAGTAATGATTCATTGACTACAAAAAAGAGTTAGTCAACATTTATCCTCAGGCAATCATCAATGCATTGAGTGAACAAGTTGTAGGCAAGCCATATATAGAAACTTAGATACATATACAGGAGTGCCAGAGCCAAAACTATGATAGAAGAAGGCATCCCTGAATTTCGCACTAACAAAGGAGTCAGACAAGGAGACGAAATATCACCCAAACAATTCACAGCGGCGATAGAAATTATCTTTCGGAAGTTAGACTGTAATAACAGGCGAATAGATATGGACGGAGAATATCCCAATCATCTGAATTTTCGATGGTATCTCTAATAATTCGGATTTTGTATTTGTCGATGTTCGTCAATTCCTGCTGCTAAAATCAATATCGTGACCTGTTTTATGTTCGTGTTTCAACAATGCTGATGTAGTTTGTTTGTTTTTTTATATTTAGTTTGTGCTCATCTCTACAAACAGATATACGTCTGTTTGTCTCTCCGACGTAGGATTCTGGACAGTCTCCACACGTTATGGTGTATACACGGTGGTTCTCCACTGGTATTTTGTCTTTTGGGTTCCCTATCAGCTTTCCTAGTGTTATGTCTGGTCTGTAGGTTGTCTAAATGTTATGGTTTCTCAGGATTCTCTATATCTTGTCGGTAGTGCCTCTGGTATAGAGTAAGTTGACTTGGACCACATTGTCTTGGTCTTCGGTTTTTACCTTTTCTTTTACTTGTCGCTTGGTTACTGCCTTTTTGCTGACATGTTTGCTATAACCATTTTTCTTTAGTGCCTCTTTCATGAAAGCTAATTATTTTTCTTTTGTTTCTGCATCTGTTAAGTGTAATGATCGTGATATAAGTGTATTTGCTACCCCTTGGATCTGTACCGGGTGGTGTGGCACCTAATAATACCTAATGAGTAATACTGATTATTTGGTAATAAAAACCAAAAAAAAACAGTAGTCTTAACGAAATTCAAACAACAATAGCACTGAAACTGATCACCACTGTCATGCAGTCACACTATAAACAACAGTTTTTTTTCTGAATCAGTAAAAAGGAACGCAGGGATAATTTTTGCTTACTATCTCCATATCAACAGCTAAATGGAAATTCAATATTGAGTGTAATGTAGCCACTTTGTGAAATATATTAAATTTCTTTTTTTATATTTTTAAATCTGAAAACACTTTATATTTCTGAAACAATTGAAGATAGGTGTAGGACATTGTACATGAATGGTGTTTTAGAATTTTCTGGAGTATCCAAAAAATAAATAATATACAGGCACTTGAATTTAAAATAAGAAAGTTGGTATGGGCCACAGTCACATGACACACCCTATATATTTTTTTGATGAAAAAATGCCTATTTAAAAATAAAAATCAACGGTGCCAAGCGTTTTATTATAACCACAAATTGGAAATAATAAATTAGGAACAAATACTGTTTTCACATCAATTCATATGAATATATTTTTCATATTTTTTCAAGGCCAGGGAATACTACGCAATATTTTTGACTCCCGTTATTTTACCACGAAATAGTTCTTCTAACCCGTATGCTTTGTGGCCTAAAAGTATTTATAAACAAACGACTTCACAAAATTGACATATATAGGGAGTACTTCTGCGACAACTGCCGATGAAAATCGTATTATATCGTATTAGTTTTTGTTTAACAATTTCATATAATATTGCTCATTGTTGATCTTTTTCACACTATAAATTTGACAAGCTGGAGGGTGGGCATTATGCCAAACGTCTTAATATTTTTATAGGGTTGTTATTAACTTTCGATTGTAGTCAATAACAAAGAGATCCAATACCTCATTACATTAAAATTTACGAATCTATAAAACTGATACTAGTATTATTGATTTCTAAAAAAGGTTTTTGTCCTGTGGACTATAATTTTTCCATTCTCCATAGTTTGAAATATATGTATAAATACATACCAAAATTTGGATCTTCTTTCTTTATGTCAATGAGAGTAGTTATAAAGTCGTTTATGGGGTAATTTGCTTCTTGTCTTTTTTCTACGGTTTTGAGGAATGTGTTAACAAAATAGTTTTGACACATTTCATCAAAAAATCTTAAATGCAGGAAATCCACCAAAGCACTTTTGAAAAAATAAATTGCCTGTGAAAAATTATTTCTGAATGTAGGTGCAAACAATGCTATTCCAATTTTTTTAAAATGAGCATTCTTGTCTCCGAATGAATTGGCATTAACTCCGAAAAAACACCTTGCAGTCACATCTATTGAGTAATTGATGGTTAACTCTCTAGCATCATGGGTACCTGGATTATTTTTTATGAATACAACAAAATTTTTGCCTATTTCGTCCAGCATGGAAAACATGCTTCTTATCTTGGCTGCAGTGAATACATGTGTTACTTTTTGCCTTGTTGTTTTCCATAAGGTACCTTTTTGTGAAAATAATAGATTAGCAGCTATTTGATCATGTTTTGGCGCTGCAATTGTTCTATTCCTGAAGTGGTGAAAATCTTGTATTAAAATATTCTTGATGTGTTCTGGTGAATTAATAACCAAACACGGCTCATCAAAAATAAAGATTCCTAAATAGGGATTGTCAGTTGAATTGTATAAATCTTTAAAATAATCTCCTAAACTAGATTGCAAACTTAAAGTTTTCCCAGTATTTCCAATAATTGGTAGAGGTTTTGGACCTGGAACATTTCGCTTTTTCCAGTAGTCGAATTTTCTAACACTTTGCTTCCAAAGTAGTGCAATAAGTAACGCCAAGAAGACGATTAAACAAAGTATAATTTGTAAGGACAGCAACATCTGTAAAAAAAGTACTATTTGTTAAGAACATATAAAAAGAAAGTTATAAGAAGTTAAACAACGAGTTAAAAAGTATATAAAATTGTTATAATATTATACGTTATAACATTTTTTATAATTATGGAAATATAGCAATCATTGCAAACAGTGCTACATTATTTTCTATTTCCGGAATTATATTACCACGGAAAGTTATAACAACGCCCCAATATATACACACTATATGGCACTGTCAACAAATGGTAAATAACAGTTCTGGAGAATTCTACTGATTTCTAGGTTAGCACCATGAAGCACTCTAGAAAATTCAGGAACATCAAATAGTATATAATGAAGTGTTCCCAAAGACAGGTGAATTAGTGCAGTTAAGTGTTGCGTTCAGTTGTTCAGTTTTAGTTTGAAACTAAACATCAAATTGTTATGTGAAATTATAAGTTGTGTTGCACTTCCTATTTAAAAGTTGTTTTATTCGTTGAATAAAGTTAGCATTAATAGCGTAATCGAAACCTACAGTCATTCGTTTCTACCAGCAGTAATCGAAGTATACCTCTATTTATTCCAGAATTTTCTGCATACAATTCAAACTAAATATATAACGAGACCGACTTGAATACGACTATCAAATTTGGCAAAATGACTTAGGTATGCGTTCTGTTTAATTTTTATATAGGACTAGCCGTTACCCGAGGTTTCACATGCGTACGGAATGTACAAGTCTTTGCAAAAAGAAATAACTTATGAAACGTGGGTTATCCTATTTAACTTTATTGAAACACCCTACTTAACTATAAATCCACCAATCTCAGATATATTTTACCCAAACTGCAAGTGCTTATGGGCTGCCCTAAATAACAATTTTATTCGACATTTTATATATATATGTATAGCTGTAACACTACTTCTGCCTATGGTGCAACCATCCTGTATATGATGCTATATAACCATTTTTTAAAGTATAATTTGTCTCCATCTTGTATTTCAACCACCCTTTATAATGAAACTTGTTCTAACATTGTTTTAATCACACTGTATAACTATAATTTTACTTCGATCCATGTTTCAGATATTGCACATATGCAACAGCTCATGTTCCATCCTGCATTTTTTTTCTCCAACCTGTTTAAATATTATTGTAATCCATCCTCTATTTCAACCACCTTATATATGCAACTATCTATCGCCCACCCAGTACAATATATTTTGTAGACTCTGTATAACCAGAAATCCATCAATGCCCAATATATTTCACCAAAACTGCAACTGCTTACGAGGCCTTCTATATAACAATTTTGTTAAACATTGTTTCACATTGTATTTATTACGACTACCCTGTATACGCTGCTGCATATTGGTCAACCAATATAACATTTGTTAAATACTTAACTATAGCACTTTTCCACACTATTTTTTAACTATCTTATCTGTGAAATTAATTATGAGCTACGGTATTTCACAGTTTTTCCTAATATTCTTTGAATCACATTATAAAGTATAATTTTCTCTACACTTCATTTAAACAATCCTTCATTTGCAACTTTTTGTAACCTTGTTTGAATCACACTATTTAACTATAACTTTACGCCGCCCCATATTTCAGATACTCCATATATGCAACTGCTACATAACAAAATTGTTCTACCATTTTTCCCACCCTTTATAGTTATAATTTTATTCCATCTCATATTTCAACATCCTTGTATATGCAACTACTTATTTGCCACCCAATATATCATTTTTGTACCACCGTGTATCCTTAGAATTACACTCCCCCCTATATTTTAACCATCCGGTAAATGGAACAGTTTGTAGATCTAGACACTTGCATCAGCTTTGGAATATGCTAATGAAACATGTTTCGATTAAAAATAATCAACTGATATATCAAGGGTAATTTTGCAGGGTTGTTCTATATATAGGAAACTTAGAGCGGAGTAGAGTTACATGGATTTATAAAATATTATATATAATTATTAAAGTTATATTCGGTGTCCAATAAGCAGCTGCATATATACAATATGGTTGAAATAAGGGGGAGTTGCAATTAGTTATACGGGGTGGTGCAAAAAAGTTATACTGAGTGGGCCATAAATAGTTGCATATACTAGGGGGTTGAGAAATTGGATAAGTAGAATCAAATTTATACAGGGTGGATAATAAAATGCTATATTATTTGGCTCATAAGTAGTTGTACATACAATATGCTTGAAATCAGGGTAGAATATTTATACAGGGTAGATGAAAAGACCAGTTCCTACCGAACTGATTTTGCACAATCTTTTTCTAACGTGAGGCCCGAACAAACAAACAAACAAACAGACAAACTTCAATTTTATAACAGTATAGATAAGATAGATAGATAGCTTCGAATAGTTTGTGTGAATTCACGTTACGAACACCAGTTATTTGTCAGATTTGTCTGCAGATTATCAATTTCGACCTAAATGTGTTCAGGCTCACATATACGCATTGATCTCACTGTTAAGGTTGTATCAATTCCCGTTTCCCGTCTTTCCAAATTTCCTATTTCATAGCTTCATACCACCAACGTATTATTCAAGGAGAGAAGCTAGAAATTGGGTTCTTGAGGCTATTATTTCAAACGTCTCCATGTGTTGGAACAGGGTGGGGATATCTTCTTGAAATTGCAAGCTGCTAACTTCCACCGCTTGTTGAAGGAGATAAAAAGCTTACCATTGGCAAGGAAAACATCATCTTGTACTAAATATCGGTAAAAAACGTAAGATATGTGAATTTTGGGTATTCCATTTAGTCTTGGGGCAACAGTTTCATTTTTTGAAAATTGTGACTTCATGGTTGGTTTCAATGTTACGAATGAAGCTGTGCTAATTTTTTAGTCAGAAATTGCATGAAGATTTCTATGCACGTTTATGACACTGTCTTACTACCACATATGTTTAAGTACTTCTTAGGAAATAACACCACCAAGTCACGAAAAATTCCTGTGTATTCCAAACGTTTCGGGGTCTAGGTCAGACCCCGCTGTCAATGGTTAAGAAACTATGTAAAATGTAAAATAAAAGTGTTTGACAATATCTATTATTTTACCTCTGGCGTAAATAAGAGAATTTTTTTGTAATTTACAGGGCTGCACAGAAACTTCTAAAGATAATATAATTATAAAGTTCGAATTTTATGTGGCGCTCCTAGGTTCGACTTTGTTATAAGATTCGACAAAAATGCGACCAAAGAAATTTATTTATTCAGTGATACCACTAAAATCATAAGGAAAAACCTTATGTACTATCCCGAGATCGGGTTGTTTACAACGACATGACTATTAGCAATTTCTTCCTCACCCATCGGCAACCAGGTACGACTGAATTCCACGGAGGTTGTAGCAATACAATCCTTAATAAAGTCGCACCTAGAAGCGCCACATAAAATTCTGAAGATGACCCTTTAAAATTCTTTCAATCTGAAAGGAACTTTGTGATTATATGATCTTTAGAAGTTTCTGTGCTACAAGTAAAATTCTCTTACATCAGAAGTCAAATAATAGATTTTGTCAAACATTTTAATTTTACATTTTATAATTGTGCCATTTTTATTCATAGTTTCTTAACCATTGACAAAGGGGTTTGACCTCGAAACGTGTGGAGTATACAGCAATTTTTCGTGACTTCTAGTGTTATTTTTAAAAAAGTACTTAAACATTGAAAAATATGACACAAATATCATTCAGAAAACTTACTACCACATACATTAAAGGAACCATGTTCCCCGAACAAATAGTTTTAGTAACTATCACTAGTACACCAAAACCAATGACAGTCAATCTCTTCATGGAGAAGTTCGAACAGCAGTATGGTCATCTACTTGACGGCTTCGCTACGTGGATGACGTTTATATGGAGCCATGGAAACACAAATTTGGATTAGCTCTCAAACTAAGGGGTGGTTCATAAAATGCGTTCTCATACAGAGGTCTAAGCAAACATGACATACGTAATGGAAACATTAATTTTTTTTACTAGGTTTTTGTTTGATATTCCTGTTAGGATAAATAAGTAATTTTACGTATATATTTTATTTTTATGATTTTTTGGGCAATAACACCATAATAGAAATAAAACGACATATATTGCAGGAATACCATACGTTTCAAAGTCTATCCTGACTTCGTTGTCAATGGCTTTATATTTATTGATGTAGATTGCAAAATGAAATTTTGATTTATGACATTTAAAATTGACATTAGAAAATTTGTTGTTTTTAGATATACAGGTAGCACAAAAAATTCTAAAGATCATGAATTATAGTTAACCAGCTTTCAAATTAGAAGAATTTGAAAGAGTTGTTTTTAGAATTTATAAGTGGCGTTCCTAGGTACGACTTTGTTATAAGATAGCACATTCGCCAAAAATGCGATCAAAAATTCTATTGTTTCAGTGATCCCATTAACGCCATAAGGGAAAACCTAGGAAAAACCTTATAAACTATCCCTATATTGGGCTGTTCAAAATGAGGTTAACATTAATAATTTCTTCCTTAATTGTCGGTAACCACAACAACGTTTAGAAGACAGGTATATATTTTAGTCACAAGAGCTTCACAAGAGCTTAGTACTTGGTATAGTTAATTATGTTTTTCTTTCGACATTGGCGGTAACTTTTAAAACGCCTCCACGGATTCTGAGCTCTCTGTTCAATACCAAATGACTTTACACGGCCTATGATTAAATAAAGTTACATATATATTCTTATAGACACATCATTTCACGTATTTCTCGTATACAATAAAACCTGGTTAACTCGAATTTGAATGAAATGCTAAACATTTCGTATTTCTAGTATCGAAAACAAAGAATAATATACTGCAAGATTGTTACTATACATATTCATTGTAATAATGTTTGTGTACTATTAGTAGAAAATTTAGCGTGACGTATTTTATGAACGAGCACTTACCGCATTATAAAGTTCACAGTGGAGATTATGGAAGATTCAACAGTTGCTTTACTGGACTGGTTAAGTGCAAAAAACAGTCTCTGGGAAATCACTACCTCGGGTCTATTGCACCAACCTATACCTACATAAGATATCTAACCGCCATCCAACACAGAACCTGGGAGTTATGAAATCTCTAATAGTGGGAGCTATGTGCATATATGAACCCAAACCTTTCAATTTTAAATTGGCCATTCTTATTCAACTTTCCTGATTAACGTGTATTTAGAAGATTAATAATTTTTTTAAATTTGTTGAGGCGGATAGATTTTTCCATGATGGTTGCTCTATTCAGATTTTTCGTACAACAACAAATTATTTGTCCATATTACTGTTTGTCTGGAGAGAATTTTTTCCTTACATTGTACTAAGAGAAAGAGATGCATTCAACTTAATCAACTAGTATACCTGTATATAAACAGTATTTTGTTTATTGTGCTACTTATCTATGTTTCTCGCTGTCGATTTTTTTTGACGAACAATAAAGTATTAAAAAATAGACAAAATACACATGGATTGATAATTACTTCAGATTTAGAGCTGAAACACCTCAGAGCACAAATAAGTATCACACACTATATAATACACTATTTATATATAGGAATACTTGTTGATCATATTGTAGATATCCCTTTTTCTCAGAAAATCTGTCAAGAACAATTTCTGTACAGGCAACCAGTGAACCGGACAATTTTTCGAGATTGCCTTACTACATTTCGTTCCCCATTTAGGATTTGAAACACTTGACTGTTGCAGGAAAAACCTGAAAGGAGAAAACCCTAACGAAATGTACAAAAAGTGAAAAAGCATTATCATCATTATTGCTCTATATAAAGGATGAACGGGTCACATTTTCAATATTCTTTTTCCATTAACGGTATATTACCGTCACTTTAATTTCCTGGATTTCCTTCTGCTTCTGGTGTTCTTGGCTGTCCTTCTATTATCACATCATCAGAAATTATTTGAATGTTTTGCTCTTCTACTTGTTCTGCCATTCTGCCCTTCCTGCCTGTCTTCACTTCCTTGTCTGTTCTGCTCAATTTCTTCAGACATATGTTCATCTTGAGTTTCCAGAGATGTCAAATGGTTCATTTCACCTCACTTTGGGCAGCAAAAATGTAATTGAATATAAATTTTGAACATGTGATATGGATGTGTTTAAATAATGTTTTTTTTTAATTTCAAAGTTTAATGTATATCGTTTTATTCTTGGGTTCAATGAGCACATTGGTATTAAATAACTAAATTTTGTACTTATCTCATGTAGATCTACATCAATAAATATAAAGCCATTGACAACGAAGTCAGAATAGACTTTGAAACGTTTGGTATTCCTGCAATATACGTAGTTTTATTTCTATTGTGGTGTTATTCCCCCCAAAAAAAAAACATAAAAGTAATCAAGAATATGCCACAAACAACGTTTAGAAGACAACTTATCTCACTTTCTCTCAAACTATTTTCTTTCTGAGCTCACAACCGGCTTTAATATTACATACGCTGTTTTCTTTTTCAATCAAATTTATAAATCAGATACTGAAATCTATTTTTGAAAACAATTTACCAATTTATTGAGCACAACACAGCACAAATACTTTATAAACATTAATCAAATTAAACTCTTAAATCTTTTTGTTCATGAAATAAATATCACGAAAATTTCCTTAAAATTAAGTCAATTTAACTATTTATTACTATTTTAACTAAGATAATGTTAAATTTAATTTTAAGTAAATTTTGTGGTAATCTTAATTAAACTAAGATTACATAACATTGTTGGAACTATCAACAAAACATTAATGCTTATTTTATCTAACGCCAAATATCTGTTCTATTTCCTTATCAATTTCTAATGATTGTCTCATCCAATATTATCATTGTTTATATTTTTTAACTAGCTAAATTTGACATATATTGCATAAGGAACTTCGGCAAATTTACTATAAGGAAAAAAGTGAAAAGGACACAACTAAATGGAGGACTTGCAAAAATAATGCTGAAATGACAACCAGACAGGTAATTGCCATTAGGCAAACCATCTAAAATATTAGAATACTTCTGAATGTCAGACAAAACGCCGAACTCCTTCAGAGGGTAAATTTACTGCCAAAATAATGGCTTTGTCGCACACGTGCAAATAAATTTGTATTTGGCAGTAACTGGAAGTTTTGCTTCTGAATTTGATTGTTCTTTGGCATTACTGTATCCAGCAACCGTACATAGCTTGTACGGTTGTTTGTCTTAGGAGTTTATAAACATCGTCGAATAGAATGTGATAAAAATAAATCAAAGAAACCTCAAAAATAGACTATATTTATTCTTTGTGAGTTATCCTGAGTATGCAATAAATAGCTAAATCACTACGTAAATTGTACCATAATTTTGAACTACCGAAAATTGTAGTATTGCTTTAAGTAGCAAATCGTAATTCAAGAATGAAGATGTAGATAAAACATTAAATTATATAAGCCTTATTTACGTTCTTCTAACAACGGTTAGAAAGAAAACATAAAATTTAGATTTCATGGAAGTTGATCAGCTATTCTTGTAACTACAGATAAAAAGTAGTTTAGTTTAGTAGTTACGAGAACATTTATTCATATATAAATACACAATTAATGATATGAGAAAATTTAACTGCCGATTAATTGAATATTTTTATGCAAAAATTCATGAAATATAGAATTAACTGCTCCACTTAGCTTTGATTATCAAAACAAGTAAAAAAATTAAGGATAATATGCCTCAAAATAACCAATCAGATTGATCGAAGAACTATATGATTGCATTCATATGTAAAAATGTTATTTAAATACTCACATTTAATGTAAAAAATGTTCTCGAAATTAAGGAAGTCTACAACATTCTTACACAAATTTGTACCAAAATGTTTTTACGTATTAGAAGAAAGTAACATCGAACTCTGCCCGTATTTATTTTTATCTTGTAAACATAACAAACATCGCTGTCAATAAGCCTCACATCATTTGAAAAACAAGTTATCTTTTTCTTTAAATTTTCCAAGGACTTACCAATTTTTATTTTCTTTTATCAGAATTGATTTGATTTGTTCTCTAGCTTCTAAGAACATTCGACGTTTGTTATTAAATTTTACAAATGGAAATTTCCAATTTGTATAAATAAATAAGTTACAATAATATTAAATGAGAAAATTTACAGATTATTTATCAGCCTCTAAAATAATGTACGCCATCTCTTACAATTTTCAAGCTTGATCGATTACTTCTATTCGTATTATTTGAAGGCAAAAACAAGAGAAAAAGTGTTTTGATATGATATTTTAATAAGCTGTTCTCTTCAGGACCATTATCAACTTTATTCTTACACATATTAGATATTTAATTGTTAAAGTAGTTTTAGGATTCGTCCAAGGGATGTGAAAATAATCTATTTTTTGTTTATTCCCGACTTGACCATACAATGTATGGCATCACACTCCCTCTAAGACACACATAGTGTGCCTTTAGGGAAAAATGCACTAAACCCCAGATATACTACATATCAAAAGGGTTTAGCTCTGTGGGAGCCCTTGCCAGGTTATCAGGCCCGTGGTTGGCGTCGTGGCTGCGTTTCCCCATGAATTTTCTAACCGTCCGACTGTTCCTAATATGACGGCTTTTTGCATCAGTTATCAGTTGGTAAAGATGTTCGTCCAGACCGAGGTATTTCAGATTGTTTAATAGATGTTTTGGGACTACTCCTGTTGTTGATATTACAATTGGTACCGTTCGAGTGTTGTTTATGTCTCATTGTTTCTGTATTTGAAATTCTAAATCCCTATATTTGGCTATTTTTTTCAGCTTGCTTAATATTTATATTATTGTTGTTAGGGATTGCTATGTCAATTAAGACTGTTTTTCTAAAGACTTTATCTACCAAAACTATATTTGGTCTATTGTGAGCCACAGTCCGATCGGTCAATATCGTCCGGTCCCAGTATAGCTTGTAGTTGTTATTTTCTAACATAGATTCTGGTTTGTATATATAGTAGGGTGTTCTTACCGACTGTGATAGCTCAAATTTAAGCGCTACTTCCTGGTGCAGTATTTTTGCCAAAGCATCGTGTCGTCCTTTGTATTCAGTTGCAGCGAACGCTTGGCAACCTCCTGTGATATGCTGGATAGATTCAGGTGTTTTGGCAACCATATCTGCATCGGTCGTTGTTGATAGAAGGGTCTTTAACGATGTACATTAGATTCTTATTTTGGAATTACTTCATCTTGTATTGCGAATATAAAGCCTTCCGTTTCAGGAAACATATAGGCAGAGATCACCCAGTAGTTCGAGGCTGAACTGTCGACATAATCTTGGTTGACGTTATTTATATGTCTTCCATGAAGCGGCTTCTCTTTCCAGAAAATTCTGCGAGTTTCTGGAAATGATTACGCAAACTAGAACTTTGTTGATCACGTAACTTGCCTATATCTGCCAATCCTCTTCCTCCTTCAAACCGTGGCAACATTGAACGTTCGACAGAGCTCTTTGGATGGTGATTTTGAGTTTTTGTTAGTAGAACTCGAACTTTCCGTTGTAGTTGTTCAATGTCCGTCTTGCACCATTTAATTATTCCGAATGAGTAACTGAAACAAATTTTTACTCTTAAGCATGTTTTTCAACAGTTGTCTTACCCTTCTATAGAACTCTGTTGATAGGTCGTTTTTTATGGTGAGTGATCAATTCGTTGAGCCTGCTTTATTCCAAGGTATTTGTAAGTCTGGCCTTCCTCCATTGATTCAATTGAGGTGCCATCTCTCATTCCGTAGGGCCCCTGCTTTATTTTGCCTTTTACTATATTGATAATTCGGCATTTGTCTAGGCCAAATTGCATATCGATGTCACTAGAGGACCTTTCTACTATTTTAAGCATATCATGCAGCTGTTGTTTCGTAGCTGCCATCAGCTTTAAGTCGTCCTTGTATAACAAATGGTTTATCTTTAGTGCTTGTACGTTGTTATGTTTGAGACTGAACCCAAAGTTAGTCACGTTCAGTTTGTGTGAGAGTGGGTTCATGGCAAGGCAGAACCACGGCGGGCTAAGAAAGTCTCCCTGGAATATACCCCTTCTGATTGGGATAGAGTCGGTTTGTATCGAACAATCGGCTTTACTCAGAGAGATTTTGGTTTGCCAGGTAGTCATGACTTATTCTAAAAAGTTATCAATACAATTATTTACTTTATAGAGTTTCATCACCTGAATGAGCCAATCACGTTGAACTGAATCAAAGGCCTTTTTCTAGTCCACATATGCTATGTAGAGATTTCTTCGTTTGGCGTGGGCTTGATTGCAGACAACGGAATTAATTATTATTTGTTATTTGCACCCCATCAAGTTTTTCGCGCATCTCTTTTGCTGTTCGGTAATTATGTTGTTGAGCTCACAATCTCTGAAAAGGCAATGATTAATACACTACGTTATAAGTGTCTATAAGGCAAGTGATTGGTCGGTACTTTGCTGGGTCCTGTGTACATAGGTTATCCTTTGGTAAGAGGTATGTAGCACCATGCATAAGGAAACTAGGCATCTTATGTGGATGGATAATTATATCATTAATAAGGACTGTTAATTTTTCGTGGGTGGCGTAAAGTTTATTTATCCAGTTGTTCTGCACACCATCTGGTCCTGGTGCTTTCCAGTTATGGAGATGTTTCATTATGTTGGACGTGTCTGCCGTTGTAAATGGTTGGTGTTGCATCCTGTCACAATTCTGAAATGCAACCTCGTCCTCATTAATCCAGCTCGCTCTGGAGTTATGGAAAACTGTTGTGGAAAGTTGTGTTTTCCAGAAATGCTCGGTGGGCGTTTTACTGGGATAGCTAAGGGTTTCATTATTATTGATGTTGTTGAGTTTTCTATAAAACACCTTTTCTGATTTTCGGAATAGTGCGTTGTTTAGTTTTCGTTGGTAACTGCTTTTGTACCTTCTCAATCGACTTGTGTAGACGGAGAGCTTTTGTCGTAAACTGTCCGGACACTGCTGAGATGTGATGTTTTCTCCACCCCACTGAGAGTGTATTCGGTTATTGTCCAATGATAGTCTTGACAAGTCTTTCTATTCTGTTGTTCCTGACCCCTCGTTGGTACTCGGTCAGTCTTGCAATGTCTTTCCGAAGAGAATTAATTTTCTCTTCAAGTCATTTTTGCCAAGGTGATATTCAGGCTGTTTGTCTAAATTGCGGAGGGTCTTGCTTTGATCTTATTGCGACCCCAATTGTTCTGCCGATGGAAATTGCAACACAGTAGATGATCATGTGTAGCGACTCTAACGTTTTAGCACCTATAACCTAGTTTGGCAAGATAAATTTGTTCATAGCCTGCAAGACGATACCCAGTTTCTTAGAAGATCTTAGTTTGGGAAGGTTGGTCTAGTCAGTGGATCTGTTCCACTATACTTTTTAAGAGCTCCTTCCATTTCTGCTTGGATCTTCTCAAGCAGGTCAGCGTTGGTTGGCTGTTCTTGTTGAAGTTCTTGAGTCTCGCCCGCTCTTTGTGCCAAAGCTGTTTCAGGCTCTGCTGGATCGATTGCATTTCGACTAAATTCTTCGCGCTCCATTTCGCTCTTTATTGTGTCCAGTTGTTCAGTCTTGTCCTCGCCAAGGTTTGTAATTGTGTAAAACGTAAATTCAGTCATGGCGCTAGTCCATTTCATGCGCTGTATTTTCATTACCGGTTGAGTGAGCGCTGGCTGTTGATCCTGCGCAACACTTTCTGAAGGCGGAGTTCTCGTTCTTGTTTGACTCTGTTGATGATGGTCACGTTGTTGTTGTGACTGTATTGGTGAGTGTTGTTGTGGTTCTTCTGGTTCTTGTGCTGTAGCTCTTTGGACGGCAGGGGCCCGCCTTCTCAGCACCCTGCCACCGACTTACCGCATGCTGTCATGTCCAGCGCCGGCTCCAGACATGCCCTGGTGATCCCCAGGCAGCGGCTCTTTCCGAGTCATCTACTCCGTAGCTCCATTTTCATGGGTGATATCACGAATTTACAATGGTGACCCAGCTAACTCGGACCCTTGGGGTTGTCACTTCCCACATGAAATGATTTAAACCAGAACATCCCGTGCGGATTGTGGGGAAGGAAAGAAAGCTAGGTAGTAGGTCAGCGGACAGCTACCCCTTTAGTCGCCTCATACGACAGGCGGTGGACACCATGGTGCTATTCTAACCGGGCCACCACACTGGGATTGTTTATTCTATTATTCTTATATCAAAATCTTATGTTTTCTTAGTTCAGCCACTAATATTTTGTTACCACATAGTGTCACGGCATTTTCGATTTTTTTAAATCACAGCCGCCATCTATCCTGATGTTGAAAAACTATCATCAAATTTTAACCACTTTTATAAAAAAACTATATCGTTTATTGATGTGGTCACTTTTGCTGAATATTGAATTGAACTTTTACTTCAATTAACTTCAATATTTATAATTGTTGACGATTGTTTGTTGTGAAAATTTAGAAAGATTTAGTTATGCAATTAAGAATTACTTATGTGAGTATTACTTGTTTTTGACATTTAATAATTGATAAACTAATGTTTACAATTTACAATGTCAAGACCTTAAAGCGAATGAAGGGATTATAGCAGTATGAAAAACAGTGACAACTGATGAATGCAAGTTTTGGTGTAAGATATACATATATTACACCGTCGTTATGTACAAAGAATTAAAAACATGCAGTATTACCACTTTTTTCAAAATCAGTAAATATTGTGTACAAGACATGATGTCGTTAACGATTGCCCAATCTGTTGTTTCTTAATTCTTCGTCTAGTGATTTTTAGCCGTAGATAAATTTATTTAGTTTTATCAGTCTCAAGATATTAAGAATGATTAGTATTATTGGTCTCAAATTATTTAAACCTGTTCTTTAGTTATAGTTGTTGTTTAGTTTGTTTATTTTGGTCTAGTCCACAAAAATTTACTTTTCTGAGTAGACCAAGCGGAGAACGACCTAGCCGACAATCTCGGATACGAAGTAGTCCGGAAAAGTCCGAACCTGCAGCCACCCTTCGTGTTGGAAGAAGAGGAAAAGTCTTATGGAAATGCCAAGTGAGATTTTGGCGAAACGTCAGGCGACCGTTCCTTTACAACGGACGAACACCCGGACCATCAAGAGAGCTACATATACATATATATATGAATATATATATATACGGGAATACATTCGTTCGTTATATTGATTCATATTTGAATCCTGCAGACGTGTTGCCAAGGTCTCACTTGGCATTCTCAATGCGTAGTTGTGCCACTTTCAAAATTTATCTTTTTAAAAAATATTTTATTTATAGTTGCACAATACTTTTAATAAAAATAATAACTTGAAAATAACAATGAAAATAATAAAACTTTATATAACAATTAAAAAGACAAAATGAGTGTTAAACTAAACTAGACAAATCTGTAAGTAATAATGAATGATGTTACAATGAAAAAGTATAATTTATAAACTAAGAACGCTTACTAAGGTGTCGCAGCGCTTGCAGTTCTCACGGATGTTCGTCTGCGGGTAACTGGAGACGACACGTGTTATGCTGACTCAGCTTGGGAACTGTTGCTAGGTTGTTTCATATAAGTCGATGGAATAACTTATATAACAACTCCCATCCATATAAAAAAGTTGATGCTACAGCATCGACTTTTAAGGGAGGTTCTGCAATTCAATATCCTCGACAGGACTAAGGAGGCTATGGAGGTTTACACTGGGTTTGATGGTTGATGGACCTGGTGGTGGTGCTGGATCGGCAGAAGGGCTAGTTGTTGGAGGCTTCTGGAATTTCTTCCTGATGATGTTGATGGAAAGGAAGGCAACCACAATTACGGTTGTTGCCATTGTGATGATCGTAAACCAGGAGGTGTGTTTCTCCAAGAATGGTTGGTCCAGGAGCTTTTCCAATTCCCTGGAGTATTGTCTAAGCTTATGGTTAGCGATATTCAGGTCTTTGGCATCCAATTCCTGTAGTCTCATGGGTTTCAACTTTGGAAGGTGACTGATGGTTGGCAGGTTGTCGCAACAGTTGTAGGGGATGATGACTGCGTGACTCTTAAGTGTGATGTTGTCAACGTTGTTGGTGGTCCTTCTGGCGTGGACCCTGGTGTTACCGATGAAGGCATTGCAACTGGGTTGGATGGTCAATAGAGAATTTGTCGAAATGGATTGGGTAACGACATCTTCTCCCTTGCACTTGATGTTGATGGGCAACTGTCCGGAAATCAAGATTAACCAAAGGTTCAGATCAATCTCTTGAATATTATACTCTTCGGCATATAATATTAAAGGCTTGCAAGTTGAAGGAAGGGCTGCTGGCTGTCTAAGAAGCTGTGCTTCGCAGAGGGCTTCTTTGTCTATGGTGTGTGGAATAACTTTGGAACAGATCTTATGTTCTTTAGATAATGGCTTACAGTCACTCAGGTCTTCGAAAGATGCGTACAATAGCGAATCGTCATCTCTCGCGATATAGTTTAATTTTGTTGGAAGAATATGGTGAAATCCTGTTCGATTATCCAAAACTGGGATAGGATACAGGCGGTACAATGTATAAGTTTCAGGATTGACTAAGAGAATTTTTAGTACAAAAACAATTTTAGTGTTGATTTGAAAAGCTTCCAATTCTATTAGATCGATGTATCGAGCAACATTTGAACTATAGGTTGGAAGTGGTAAGTTATTTTCATGAAGTGACTGTGATATTTTCTGAAGGGAGTCGACCAAATCTACTGGGTTTATAATTGAGCTATGTAAGATTTTTAGACGGGCGAAAGAGACTGCAGTTAATACATCGTTGAGGGTATCTTCAATGTATACGTAACTTTCCATTAAGCTTTCACACAAATCCAAGACATTGGCTTGAAGTTCATAAAAAGCAAGATCGTCTGTAATGAACTCAATTGACTTCCTAATTGTTTCGATATTTTCCGAAAATATTTTCTCTTCGGACTGAAATTTTTGTAGTGTGGTGTTAAGGCTCTTAATGACCGAAGTTACAGATAATTGTCGTTTCATTAAGTTTTCAATTTGATGTTGGTCTTTAGTAATTTTATTGATAGAGTCACTAAAGTATTTTCCGTCTGTTGCATCTAAGTTACCGGAAATAGATTTCCAAATCGATCCCAGTCCATTAATTAGTCCGCGTTTTTTTCTGTTGGTACTGTAAGTCTCAGTGTCAGTGAAAATTTCTGTATATTTGATGTTAACAGATTTTGACATTTGTTTCAGGAGGCTTACGTGAGTCTGTACTTTTGATTTGAAGATTTTAATGTTAGTTTTGTTGTCGTTAATAGTTTCTAAAAGTCTGTTCAGTATATTGTCATTGTTAGAAATAGCGTCTCGAAAGGGGTTTAGATCTTTGTAAACAAGGAGTGTCCATTTCTCATTAGAAATTTTAAGGGTGCCTTCTTCATGGAAGAAAACTCCTATAGTATTGTTAACAGGCGTAATGGAGTACTGTTGAAGGTTCACGACTGAAAACAGTCCACAGAATCTGAAAAAAGGGATTTATTCAAAATAGGGTTTTAGTCTGTCAAAGTTAACTTTAGTTATTTGGTTTGTTTGTAAATTTATGACGGTGGCAGAGTTTTTTCGTATTGCGGTAATTTCGAAGGGGCCGTTGAATTTGTTTTCGGCTTTATTTTTGATTTGGGATTCTTTTACGTAGACTTTGTCGCCTACTTTTTAATCGGGTTGTTTAGTAGAAACGTGTTGGTCAAATCGCACTTTAGATTTTTCTTTCTGTCTTTCGGTTTTAGCACGGGCGAGTCTGTAGTAATAGTCCATTCTGTTATTTAGGTCTCTTACGTATTTCGAAATCAGTTTTTCCTGATTGTAAAGGGTTTCTGGAGGCCTACTTGAAGTGTGCCCAAATATAAGTTCGTAGGGCATGAAACCGGTGGTTTTATTTTTCGTGTTATTATAACAGATGATGGCATAAGGGAGGACATTAAATGGATGTTCGTCTGGATGTTCCGCTGTATTTGCCCTTATCATTTCTGCTAAGGTCGCGTGAAATCTTTCAATAGAACCGTTTGACTCGGGATATTGAACGCTGGAGAATGTCAGTTTTATGTCGTATAGTTGGCATATATCCCGCATTAAAGTGTTGTCAAATTCACGTCCATAGTCACAATGGATGCGAAGCGGAGTCCCGTAATGTTGAAAGAAAATCAGAAGGGTGTTTACGACAGTTGAAGCTGTTTTGTCGTTAATGGGGTAGGCTTGCGTAAATTTCGTGAATTCGTCCCTAATAGTGAGTGCATGATTTCTAGATGGGTATTCAAAGATGTCAATGTTAATACGTTCGAAAGGAGTCTTGGGTGTTTCCGTAATAACAAAAGGTGCACTTAAGTTTTTCCTACAGAACTTTACCTTTTGGCAAGTTTCACAGGATTTGATAAATTGTTCTACAGTTTTAATTAAGCCGGTCCAATTGTATTTTTCCCTAATACGTCTGATGGTTTCGTTTATGCCACGATGGAGGTTGTTTTTACCACAGTGGTATTGTATTATTATAGGAATTTCGTCTTCGGTAGGAGTTGTAACAATGTTTTGGCAGATTTTGAGTTTGATTTCTTTGTCGGAGAGAATGAAAGATAAAATTTCAAGAATGGGAAGTTCTATGTTATTTTCTATGCAGTATGTTACGGAGTCGTTGAATTGGTCTTGGTTGGTATAAATAATTTTGAAAAGATGTGAGACGACAGTTTCAGGGTCATAGGGCCAAGGTACAACTAAGTATTTTCTATGCCTGACAGATTTACTGGCCATGATGTGAAGAGTGTCATTACTGAAATTAGATTCTTCTTCGAAAAAGTCATCAATAATGTTGTCGTGTAAGTCGATAGTTTTGTTTTGCCCAAAGAATGTAACTATGCGTTTGTGGGACTTGTCTAGAAGTTGAGAATTGGATATTTCAATTTTAGAATAATCGATTATTGACTCAGTTTTGTAGAGTTGAACAAATCGATTAAACTCAGCGATAATTCTTTCATTATGTTCGTCGTCATTGTCAGAGTTTGCAGGTTGTTCGGAGTCAGTTTCGTTGTTAGCGAAAATTTTGATTTTGGAAAGGAAATCAGCACATTGCTTGAAATGGTTGATTTTGATGCGAGAAAGAGCATCTGCGTTTTGGTTTACCTTGCCGGGCTTGTACTCAATCTTATAATTGTATTCCTCTAACTTAAGGCGCCATCTGGCTAGACGACTGATAGGATCTTTGATGGAAAAGAGACAAGTAAGCGGACGGTAGTCACACAGGAGTGTAAACCTTCTCCCAAAAAGATACGGTCTGTAGTGCTTAACAGCCCAAACTATGGCCAACAATTCTCGTTCGATGGTGGAATGTCGTGTCTCTGCAGCACAGAGGGTGCGAGAAGCGTATGCAACAGGGAGATCTTTTCCCACGGGGCCTTGAGAAAGAACCGCTCCAATAGCAAAAGCACTAGCATCAGTAGTGAGCAGGAAGGGTTCTTCAAAGTTTGGATATATCAGGATTGGGTCAGATACAAGGGCTTGCTTCAGTTCATTGAAGGAAGACTTGCAATCTGCGTCAAAGATGAACTTGACGTCTTTTTGGAGTAGTTTTGTCAGAGGTTTAGAGATCCTCGCAAAATTTGGTATGAAGCGTCTGTAATACCCAGCGAGACCAAGAAAAGATTTGATGTCTTGCGGAGTTTGGGGTTGAGGAAAGTTCTGAATACATTCAACCTTTGAAGGGTTTGGTTTTACACCTTCTTGTGTGCTAAGATGGCCAAGATAAGCCATTTCTTTACGAAGAAATTCGCACTTATCAGGTTGAATTTTTAGGTTAGACTTCCGAAGTCGTTTAAAAACTTCTGTCAACCGGGAAACTTGTTCATGGATGGTCGGAGAGTAGACGATGATATCATCCATGTATACGAGACAACGTTCATTCTGTATACCCAGAATAATATTGTCCATGACCCTCTGAAAAGTAGAAGGTGCATTTTTTAAACCAAATGGCATACGAACGAATTCGTAATGACCATTTTCGACAGAAAAGCCAGTCTTAGGAATATCTTCCTCTTGGATTTCCAACTGGTGGAACCCGGAAGCGAGATCCAGTGTCGAAAAATATTGACACTTTCCAAGTTGGTCGAGAAGATCGGAGATATTTTCAGAGGATATTTATCGTCTACGGTCAATTCATTTAATTTCCTGTAATCGATAACAACTCGCCACTTTTGTTTACCAGAAGCATCGAGCTTCTTGGGGACGACCATACAGGGGAAGACCAAGGAGATGAGGAGTGCCTAATGATACCTTGTTCGAGCATTTTTCCAATTTGGGTTTTCACTTCCTCTTTATGAACTTGAGGATATCTGTATGATTTAGTGAAAACGGGCTTTGCGTTATTCGTATCAATCGAATGTTGAACCTCGTTAGTGAAAGTCAAGACGTCACCTTCAAGATAGAAAATGTCTTGAAATTCCAAACAAAGATCAGTGATCTGTTCCCGTTCTTCGTCATTTAGATGTTCAGTTCTAATTTGTTGTCTAATAATCGAGTTTCTGTCTATGTATTGGGATTCATGATAATCGTCTGTATTGAAATTCAGAAGAGGGTGAGTTTTGTCAAGTGGTCCCAGTTTTAAATCAGAAAAAGTTACTGTTTTGGGCAAACGTTAGCGTTGATGATGGAAGTTAGAAATTCGCCATTTGCGTTAATGTGTACGAGTGCGTTTGGTAGTCGTACTCTGTCAATTTCTTGAGTTGGTAAGATGACGTCGATGTTAGAAAGATCGCATTTAAGTTTAAAGATCTTTTCTGTTCGTGCCTCAATAGTTATTTTGTTTTGTGTGGGTGTTTGTGAGTTAATATTTGGCTTAACATTGGGTGTGTCGGGTACATCAGTTAAGGGTTGATCGTTATCGGGAACTTTGTGTAAAGGGATGGTTTTAAAATTTGTTATTAGCTTTTTAGATTTTAAGTCAACTATGCATTCATAGTGTTCGAGAAAATCTAATCCTAATATGCCCTCAAACTCAATGTCCAAATCGTATATGAAAACTTTATGTGGGTTACGTGGAGCGAATGGAATTAGGGTAGATTGTGAAATAGGGATTTTTTCATGGGTAATTCCTTGAATCGTTACCCTTTCAGGAGATCTTTGGGTGAAATTCTTTACGGTATTTTCTTTGAAAATAGAGATACCAGCTCCGGTATCAATAAGTATTTTGAATTTAGAAGAAGCGTCAAGAATGTAGTAAAGGTTTTCAGAGTTAACTGTAAGAAGAGGGCTTAAAGAAATAGTTGCTCCGGGAAGTTAAAGTCGTGGTTCAAATTGTCCAGATTGAGGTTTTGAATCTGGGTCTCGACTTCGCACAAAGTTGTTGTCGAATCGGGAGGTTGATCTAGGCTCGGAAGCGCTAGAAAATCATGATATTGATGACTATTAAAAGGCTCGATGGGGGTATCTTCAAAAGTTTGTTCACCGATAGGATAATTTTGAAGATCATCCTCATAATCGTTAGTGTTGCTATCCTCGGTATAGTAATTGTAGTCTGGATAGTGGGAATAACCATCATTTCAGGACCGTTGTTGGGATTGTTCTGTATGACCGAAGGTCGAGAATAATTCGGGTTTTATTTGAGACCTAAAAGGGGGTCTCTGGAAGTTTGATGGGCGAAATTGTTTTCCTTGTTGAACGGGGGGAATGTTTGTAGGAAAATTTGGCCTTGTTTGTTGATTAGGCCCAACAGGATCTGGTCTATAGTTTGGATTAAACATTCGAGAACTATTTTGTGTTTTCAAACGGCAATTTGCGGCTATGTGGCCTAATCGACCACAATGAAGACACTTAGGAGGTTGTGTCGGCTTTCGTGTTTGAAAGTTGGGTTTGAGAGGAACAGATTTGTTCGTTTTTTGGTCCTCGAAATAAGAAAGTTGAAGCTCTCTCCTAATCCGGGAGTGTTCCTCTAGAAGGTCTTTTGGGTTACTGGCACGAATTACCTGACCTAAACGGGGTTCTAGTCCCGTAAGAAGGGTGTTCATAACCATTGTATTCACTAGAGTGGTCTGGGCGTCTTTTTGTTCTGGACTAAGCCCAGCCGTTTTGTGGATGCAGGAATGCATTTTCGCACTCAGTACCTGGAGTCTATTGTAAAACGTCAGTGGAGATTCGTTCGAAAGTTGCTTTAGACGTTGTAGGTCATGAATTAATGACGAGAGATCACGAGAATCTCCAAAGTGTAGGGTCAAGAGTTGTTTGATTTCAAGGTATGATCCGGGGTTCCTTGAATTTACTAACTGCGCCGCTTTCCCTTTGAGTTTATTCTTGATGTGGATCACTAACAAATACTTTTGATCCGCGGTAGACATATTATATGCGCAATTACACGCATCTATGAAGGTTCCCAAGGAAATTTGGTCGCCTTCAAATTCGGGTATAACGGAAAATATTTCCGTTAACCGATATCTCTCGGTTTCGGTGGTAACCGGAGTTGGTGAAGCTTGTGCCATTTTTATATTAATCAATATAAAAGAATTGGAACAAGGGTGTAAAAATAAAATGTTAAAAGATGTAGAAAATTAATGAACTGTAGAATACGTTAGTGGGACTTTGAACGATAGAACAGTATGGTATAAAATGTAAAGCAATTAAAATCAACAGTTCAAATAAATCAGTTAATCAAATGGATAAATAAATCAATAAAATATGTAAATCAAATATATCAATGTCAATAAAAAGAAATCAAATAAATATATCAAATAATTCAAGTAATGAAATAAGATCAATATTTCATTCAAATCAAATATATAAAAATCAAATAATAAAATCAATAAAAATCAATCAAATCAAATGTATTAAATCAAATTATTAAAAATCAATGATCAATAAAATAAATCAAATAATATTTACTTAAAACGAATGACGATTCACCATTACTTACCTTTTCAGGTCGGTTCGCATAATTCTCGTAGCCTTCTCCTTTCGCTTCTAGTTACTCGAATGCTAAGGAGCGCTCACGGTGTTATATAGTCGCGGCTCGGCGCCTATCGGTTGGCACCGTGAACGGCTGCTTGTGATTGGCCCTTGGCGCTAAGTGGCCACGCCTCCCGCTTGCTGATTAGTTATGTCGGGTTGAGTTGTTATAGGGCGGGTCCGGGCCGGTACTGTGTTTAATAGAATTTTCCAACAATTCGATAAGTTCTGGATTTCATTGCGTGTGTTTAGACTGTGGGGCCTCTTCGCTATTTCACTTGCCTCTCTTACGAGTGTTGATTTCGGGTGTTCTATATTTGCCAGTACTCTTAGACTTAACAAAGCACTCTCTGATGTACACCTATTTTGTTTACGAGAACCAACGATACAAACAAGTGGAAGGAGCTCCAATGGGATCACCAATCTCACCTGTAATAGCGAACTATTTTATGGAGAACTTTGAGGAGTTGGCTCTAAAAACAGCAACTCTTAAACCCAGTTTATAGTTGCGATATGTGGATGACACATTTGTGATTTGGCCTCATGGGAGGAAACACCTAAACACAATTTTAGACCACCTTAATGGCATCTATCACAAAATAAAATTCACCATGGAGGTTGAAGCCCACAATCAACTGCCATTCCTTGATGTTCTCATAAATAGGAAGGAAGATGGAACCCTTGGCCATACGGTATATAGGAAAGCAACTCACACCAACAGATACCTTCATGCTAATTCTCATCACCACCCAGCCCAACTACAAGCCGTCGTCAAAACTTTTGTAACTAGATCACAAAGATTAGCTCACCAGGACAACATCAAACAGGAAATGGGCAGTTTAAAAACAGCTCTGAGACAAAACGGATTTACAGACCGAAATATTCAAAGAGAACTAAAGTCAAAACCGAGACGAACAGACGAGGAGCATGAGACACCAATAACCAAGGCATATTTACCAAGGGTACCACGGACAGTATTGCAAGAATTCTACGGAGACACAATATCGAGACTATTTTCAATAAAGACAGAAAAATAAGCACTGTGTTGAGGACTCCGAAGACGAGGATCCCTTTAGAACAACAGGGAGTGTACGATATTCCATTTGCAGACTGTCATAAAACTTATGTAGGGCAAACTAACAGAAGAATTCAAGCTAGACTTGATGAACACCAGAATGCTATAAAAAAGCAGGAAAAAACAACATCCATTACGGAACACGCCACCACGACGTCACACCGAATAGACTTTGAGAACACCAGAGTACTGACAAATATAGAACACCCGAAATCAAGACTCGTAACAGAGGCAATTTAACTAGCGAAGAGGCCTCACAGTCTAAACGCACGCAATGAAATCCAGAACTTATCGAATTGTTGGAAAATTCTATTAAACACCGTGCCGACCCGGACCCGTCCTATAACAACTCAACCGGACATAATTAATCAGCAAGCGGGATTCGTGGCCACTGAGCGCCAAGGGCCAATCACACGCAGCCGTTCACGGTGCCAACCGATAGGCGCCGAGCCACTACTATATAACACCGTGCGCGCTCCTGAAAATATTAGTATTCGCGTAACTAGAAGCGAAAGCAGAAAGCTACGAGAATTAAGCGAACCGACCTGAAGAGGGCAGATGTGACTCTGCCGAAACGTCGTCATTTTACCATCGATCTCGGCAGGGATCAGTTATCAACTGCGCGGAATCCACTTAACACACACACACACATATATATATATTGTTTCTTGACGGTAACCTCTTGATCAGTTACGTTTTTCTCAACAGAATGTTGTTATTTGCCCATATCAATTAAACGATTCCCAGTATAACAGAGTTCTTTTAATTCAAATCTCTGCACCTTTTTTTATTAATGTAATCGTGTGACAATTATTGAAACTGTTCGAAATTGCATATACTTTTGAGTTTCGATAAAGACAACACTTAACGTGTTTAATCTCGAGGTGTACTAGATTATCTGTGAAATTAAGACAGCTAATTACATGTTCATTAAACACTAGAAAGTGGTCAACGTCCAGTCATGGCCACCAGTATCTCAAAAAATAACTTCCGTGAAGCAAAAGACTCATCTAAGATACTTTAGTGATTACATATATAACAACCTTGCAGTTTTATTGTATGTTCTCAATGAAATTGATAAATTTTACTTATTACTATTTTTACATTTTCAGGAAGCACAAAACATTTCTTAAACTTATTATTATTTGCTTTATAGTCTTTAAACCATTCTGTGATGAGTTAGTTACACTTTAAAAACAATTTCTCCATACTCGTTGACTAAGCTTCCTTCAATTCGCTTTTACTTGTGAACTATTGTTACAGTGTTGCAATATCGGCTATATCAGATATAGACACTGCCTCAATAAGTCTGGTTCGTGGAGACAGATTAAGCTTTGGTCGAATATATCGGGACAAATATGTTCTAAACTAAGGTTAAACAAAACGTTAAATAATTTGTAACTTTTAGTTAATCATCCATTTATTTGTTACAATAAACACCTTTATAACAATTAAGTAATAGTAGATAATAAACTACTCCACTCTAATTCCCTCGCTGTGCTAACTTGCAGTCTCACTTATGGCTTTGAACTTAAGGTACACAGGACCCCTGTGTTGTAAAGTAAAATTTTTCGGACTAAAATCAATTGTTGTAGGTGTCTCTGGTGTCACCTCCACAAGGAAATTGCTTAGTACGTGTATGAGAGCCAACTTTACAGAGATCCTTCCAAATTTTTCACCTAAAATGTAAATTTACGGTTTATCTAGAAAGATTTGAGATGTGAAACCAATAGAGTATTCTTTTAATAATAGTTTTTAAAATACCAAACATTTTCCAATCAAAATGAAATTGAGAATCGAAGGGTAACAGTGAGCGCTACATTTACCAGGCAACCATAATTAAGACAGTCAAGAGAGCTATGCTAAAATTTTGATGAATTGGCACTTGGACTCGCCTACTAAGCATTCGACACCGCCTTGAAGGTAAATGTTAATATACTTTTTATTTTTCGTTATTTCAATCTCTGTTAGAGCGTTATACGCATTTATCACCATGCCTGTCAATTCTGCCAAAAGTTGACTAGATTTATATCTGACATTGTTTTGGTAATATTGTGTATACATTTTATATTTTGTATTTCTGTCGAAATAATGAACTCGAATAAGGTTATCTGCCTATCGACTAGCAGTTGCTGAAATAAATAACTATCTGAAATTTTAATAATGTATAAAGTTTACAGAAGTTTTCTTCGCAGCTGTTCTGTAAAAAAGTTAGCAAAACCGTCAACAGATTTTCCAGTATGTATATACCTGTTCAGAAAAAAGGTGGCTTGCTGTTATTTATTGTGCAGGTTAGCTGAACTTTCTTTCTTGAATTTCTTAAGATTCCACACTTTAATTAATCAAATAAATTTGGTGCTACAGCTTCACAAAATGTTGTTCCAACCCTTGGCCAGATCTATTGAATGTGTTCTGGATTTTGCATATTAATTAATGTTGCTTGATTCCACAAGTTTCAGTGTAAACTTCTGAGACCATGTATATCTCGGCTGGATCTTAAGGTATCTGTAAGTTGGGCATAAGCAACATTTCTTGAGAAATATTTCTTGTAAAGAATAATCACATCTTTATCATCCTACCCTTAGTTACCGTTACAAATGTCGAAATGAACATAAAATAAACAAGGACTCCATCAAAAATCAAGTAGTATGAGATAGAACAAACTAGTGGTTACCTCAATGATGAATTTCATATTGATACTAAAATTCATCGGATAGATGGTGCAATCGGCTTTCATCTGATATTTCGTGGAACTCGAAATAGCCTGTCGACCCGAGGCCGGCTGCTGGCTTTAACAAACATTCATGGAATTTTCTCGCATCTTCGATAACATATGAAAGAAATTTCCCGATGGCTCGTTGACCTACTATAGAATTCCGAGAGAAGTATATAAATACGAATAGCTGCTATGGGATTCATTCAGTATTCGACTGTAGTATGTGTTCTATACAAATTGTAAATAGTTCTGTGAATACAAATTGTGTTAAAGTAGTAGAAATAAGTTAGAGTGAGTTGGACTGTTTTTAAATAAATCCAAGAACTGAACTGAACCCGAGTGTGAAAATAAAAACATTATAGTGGTGACAGGTGTAGGTGTATTTGTGGAACTTTAGAAGTGAAAAATAAATAGATTTACAATGTTTAAAGGGTGATTTTGGACCAATTGACAGTGACGGTTTTAAAAAAAGAACTTGAAGAGTGGGATTTATAAATTAATGGGTAGAAAAGTGAATTATTACAACGACTATGAGATGCCCTAATAAATGAAGGTAGTCCCGATACTTATGTGTTTGACATTTCTGATAATGGAGACATCTGTATGCTATTAAAAAAATAGAAGATAAGCTACAGAAATTACATGAAAAATTGCAAACCCTAGAAGACAAATTCTGAAAACTTGATGGAGGCTTTAGAAGATAAAATACTAGAAAGTTCTTCTGGAACTCTAAAGGGCAAATTAATAGAAAATTCTAATCCCTAGAAGATAAGGTACAAGAAAATTCTAAAACACTAGAAGACAAATTATTAGAAATCTCTAAAACCTCGAAAGAATCCTTGGAAGCGTGGTTACTAGAAAATTGCAAATCCTTAGAAGAAACTTTGAAAAACATGGTACATAAAAATTCAGAAATGCTTGAAGATAAAATAGTCGCGAATGAAGCTCAGATGGAAGAGCTAAAGTAGACAATGGTCGAAGAGCTAAAGCAGACGACAGTTAATAACGAAACGCCCATAGAAGAGTTAAAGGAGATAATGGACGGAGAGATCACTAATATCAAAGAGCAGGTATTGGCAAAGGGGAGAAACTCCATCGAAGACCGAAAGGAGAAACAGTCTGCACGTAGTGGATTCGAGAAGTGGCCTCGTGGGAACAAGACACAAATATATGGAAAATTCGAGGCTGCAGCTAAGCTAAACGGATGGTCGGCAGAGGAGAAGGCATTAACACTAGCCTAGAGAGGGGATGCTACAGATATCTCACAAACATTAAATACCTCGGAGCACGAAGACTACGAACAACTGGTCAAACATTTAGAACGGGGGTATTAGCAGAAACATTTGGAGCACGTTTATCACTCTCAACTGAAAAATCGACATCAGAAATCGAATCAATCCCTGCAAGAGTTTGAAGCTGATATTGGACGTCTGGTTCGCCTTGCCTATTCAGCCACACCAGAAAATGTTATAGAGAGTTTAGCAGTTAAAGCGTTTTTGGATGAATTTCAGGACCAGGAAGCTAGAAAAGCATTGATACGAGCTCGACCGATTCATTTAGTGGATGCCCTGGCTTGAGCTCTGGAACTCGAGGCTGCGAAAAAAACCTGTAGAGGTCAGAGCAGAATCGGAGAATCAGTAGATGGCGGGAATTATAAAGCCTCTGTACAAAGTATTTTAAAGGAAGTCCTTACCGAACTAAACCAAGTGAGAGGTTGGAAGGATGGTAAGGTAGGACATATAAGGAGTTTTTGCAAGGGTAGTAATAAGGTACCGACTTCGTCGTCAAGAATAGCGCGTTGGAACGAGCCATATGAACGCTGATGTCTTATCCCTGATAATTGTTAACCTGGTCAATGAACTGAAAAATAAAGGCTGTTCTTTGTAGAAATACGACAGTAGATGACCATTGGCAATCTAAGGAGATCCGAAAAGACCAGAGAATAGATCATGAGTTAAAGAGGTTATCCGAAAAGACCAGAGATTAGATCCTGAGTTAAAAGAGGTTATCCGGTGGGAGGAAGCAAACCTATGTGGCAGGAGATATCCCATTTCTCACTCACCATAAAGTCATACTGGGCTCAGTGGAACTCCTTCATCCTAGAGAATGGACTTCTGAAGCGCGCCCTGGAATCTCCAGAGGAGGGCAAGGACAGAAAATAGATTGTGGTTTGCAGAAATAGCAGACCAGAGGTTTTACGAGAACTACATGACGGTACAACTGGGAGTAACGTAAACCCTGGGGAAGATGAGAGAACGCTTCTATTGGGTAAACTGCAATGCAGATGTTGAGGATTGGTGCCGGAAATGTACGGTTTGTGCAGCAAGTAATGGGCCTCAGAAGTGAACAAAAGCCCCCATGAAGCAATAAAACGTGGGCAGCTCATTCGAAAGAGTAGCTAATGATCTTGCTGGTCCATTTACTGAATCTGACTCTGGAAATAAGTACATTGTGGTGGTGATGGACTATTACATTAAATAGGCAGAAGCGTGTGCCTTGCTGAATCAAGAAGCCCTGTCCGTTGCTGATGTCCTTGTCAAGGAATGGATCAGTCGTTTTGGTGTTCCCTTGGGGTTGCACTCAGATTCAGGTAGAAATTTCGAGTGTACTCTTTTCCAAGACGTCTGTCTCTTGAAGATCACTAAAACACGGACGATAGGATTACCCCCGCAATACGATGGAACTGATGAATAGGACCATTAACCGCCATTTGTCAAAGGCAGTCTCTGAACTCCAAAAAGACTGAGACCAGTATCTTCACTTGTTTCTAATGGCATATCGTTCGTCTGTGCAGGAGTCCACGGGTCAGACCCCAGCCAGTATTATTATGGGACGAGAGTTACGACTACCTTGCGATTTAAAGTTTGGATGTCCCCCAGCAGAAGAGACCGCAGGTGAAGACTATGTCAGTCAGTAAAAGATGAACGACATCCACCAACGAGTCCGGTTAAATATTGAGGCAGGGAATTCCAAGTTGATGGTCTTGTTTGGTTTTATACACCCAACGTCGTCGTGGATTTTCGCCCACGCATCAGAGATCATGCGAGCGGCCTTACAAAATTGTAAAAAAGACCAACGATGTTGTCTACAGAATAAGGAAACTACCTCGAAGAAAACCAAAGGTGGTACTTTTCAATAGGTTAGCCCCTTATGCCGGAAGTCATGATGGCAAAGTTAACCAAGCCCAAGTCCGCAGCACCAACCACCCGATGACGAGATGACATTCGAACACTGTACTCTGATGAGCAGAAAGTGCAGCAGGACATAACCAGATAGGAACCCCGAGACCTGTTTGAGATGCCCATAGAATATGCCCTGGCTCATTGTGTGGCTCGAGATCTCCGGATGTACAGAGGAATACCTCAAATGTTTGTCAACAGGTGCGGCCAGTTCCAGAAGCTAAGGGAGCGAGATCCAGTGGCAGGGAAGGTCCTTTGTCTCGAAGATAAACAAACGATGGGTACCGGAGATATATTTTATTTGCTAACGAAAACATTCTTGCGGGACAAGCCAACGTCTCTGGAAGACTGGTAGAATTGAGGACTGTGATCATGGAGAAGTGCCTAATGGTTGGCGGTCCCGAAAGTAGCCTGCTGGTTAGATGGACTGAATTGGAGGGTGGTGAGAAGTATGAAGAAAAGAATCTTTCGATTCAGTGGCATCGACATCCTTGTATTTTGTCTCAATATGCGCAGCCCAGATTCGAAGACCGTTGACTGTGACTTCCACCAAACTTCCCGTTGTAGAAATGGAGAGTTGTGCAAATATCGTCACACCAGGAAGGATTCTGGGATATTCCGGGCCGAAATTGTCATCCGATAGCTGGTGCAATCGGCCTTCATCCGATATTTTAAAGAACTCGAAATGTTGAACTGTCGACCCGAGGCCGGCGGCTGGCTCTAACAGACATCCATGAACTTTCCTTGCATCTTCGGAAACACATGAAAGAAATTGCCCGATGGCTCTTTGACCTACTAGAGGAATTCCGGAAGAAATATATAAATACGGACAGCTGGCTATGGGAATCATTCAGTAATCGACTGTCGTATATTAAAAGCAGGTGTTCAATATAATTTGTATATAGTCCTGTGAATATGAATTGTGTTAAAGTAGTGGAAAAAAATTAGAGTGAGTTGGACTATGTTTTTAAATTAATCACAAAACTGAACTGAACCCGAGTGTGAAAATAAAAACATTACAATATCATTGAATTAACCAGGTAATACTTGTAAATGGCAGAAATTCTACATATATATTTAACTTATATGGGAAATTCTACGTCTGATTGCGGGCGAAGCCGTTGTGGGATTTCAAATAGAAGCTGCAAAATCTCTTTGTATCGAAAAACATGTATATAATGCACTTGCCCAGGGTAAACACTATTTCCACTTAGCGTATATTTGAATATATTAACGTAACACTATAGCACTATATGAAAGAACTTTAAATAAATTTTAAGCATTCTTACCAACGCAAATCCTGGGTCCATCACCAAATGGAAAGTAAATAAGTTGTTCTTTATTTAGTGATTCCTCAAATCTGTCAGGATTATACTTCTGAGGTTCCGGGAAATATTTTTCATCATTGTGTATCCCAAGAACGGAAATATAAACAGCGATACCTTTCTCTATGACTAAGTCAGTACCTGGAAGGTGATAGTCAGCTTCACATCTTCTGTCCAGAAATGGCACAATAGGATATTTCCTTAGTGTTTCTGAAGTAAATAATATTTATTTTAGTATTGATGTCTTAGAAAATGATTTATTCCAATTTTATTCCAGTCGTTTTAAAATAAAATTGTTTACTTAAAAACCCCAATTGTCATATTACAAAGACAAAAATAATTAAATTACATAACAAAATGAAGAGCAATTAATAGAGCACCAAACAAATTGGTGGTTAGAATGAGAAATTTTATTTTTTCGGCAAATCATGCTCTGCATTAGTTTCGTTAAATATGCCTCTTGTTTATTGAATATTATTCTAAATTAGCAATGCGTCCACATACTTCTCATTTCATCAGCGATCAATATCATTAATCTCTTTAGGGTGTCCATCTTGTAGCATGTAAATTATTCACGAGTGTTTCAGAAAAATAAATAAATATCTGGGACCAAGAGAAGGTCAATAAAAAGCAGTCAAAGGAGACAGATTCTAGATCCGTGGGAGTGAGAGAAACCTGAACGACCCACCCGACAATATTGTTTTAGGAACAACGTGCAGATACTTTCTCGAATAACTTGACACAAAATGATAGGGTTGGAATCCTTGAATCTGAATTCAGATACTCAAACAAATGCATGAAGAATGGCAAAAGTCCGGTTCAGTCGAGCTCGATTTTATCAAAAACCCTTTGACAACGTAAAGCACGAATGCTGCTAGAGAGACTGTGAGACATATCAATATATAAAAAACAAAAATGATAGTGAGCAGTAGATAACACCATGCAGCAAACCTACACATCAAGGGGAGAACATTAAACATATTACAATTTCAGTGAAAATATTTGGAGTCCAGACCTGTCGAACTACGTACCGTCGGCAAACAGCTTGACAGTTCGAATCGTTTTAGAATTTTTCTTTGGGTAAAACAGCAACTATTTTCATAGTGCTTTCGCGTAGAATGAATGTATACCGGTCTTGGTCATCGATTAATTTTTATTTAAAATTTTTTTGAATAACTAAACATTTTCATCGTTGAAAAATCACCCGTAAATAAGCTTCATTAGTTAGTTAAAGCAAATGGAATTATCCCCACTCTCTTCCTTTACTAGAGATCGTGAAATGTGCTCAGATCTCTCTCTTGCATTTTGACTTCCGAAAAGAAAGGTCGTGAGCTGCTGCCGTGAACAGTAATTTCAGTCAAAATTTTTAGTAATTTAACTTAACTGCTATCTATATTCTAGGTTAAATAATTTTTTTTCTCTTTTCGTTTTTTTTATTAGTAAAGTTCAATTGCCGAATAGTAATTTTAATTATTGCTGTATTGCTAGTTAACTTACTTCCCTGTGTGCCTGGGCTACCGTAGTGACACTCTAAACTTCCCAAAAAAAGGATAGTTTTATTGAAAATTCTCATAACTATATGCCACGTGGCTATTTTTTTGTTTCTTGCCTGGCCTGCTTATTGCTTAATGGCTTAACTAGCCCAACTTTTTTATGTCTTGTATAAGACTTATACTGCCTTTCTTTTGAACTTTTATTAGAAGAACCCATGCAAGACGGGAGCATTCCTGTGGAAGTGATAAAGCCATTAAAAGGAGAAGAATTACCGTACAATAGAGGAGCTGATTTCCTCCTAATCATTAATAGAGTGGACATCTCTAAAGAGTGTTGCGGTAAAGGAGAAAAGCCAAATCAGGGGTGATTGATTTACTTTTTTTATTTGTTAACTTAATTTAAAGGGTGCAACATATACGTGAGTATATCTGCAAATGGCACTAGTTTTTTTCGTTATCTGCTGCTTTGCTGTTTTTCTATAAGAGTTTTGTATCCAACATTTTGAATTGAAATTTTAAATACACCTTTTTTTATTGCTTCCATTGGAAAGTTCGTCTTGAAGAGTAAGACAAGATCAGATAATTATTTTAAAGTTGCCGCTTATCGCTTGTTTACCTAGAGTCAAATAAATACCTCAAGTATACATAGTATATATTTAATTTTTGTATCGCTTGTTGAATTTGGTTGAACCAGAAATTACCAGACCACGGTGTTCACAGTACAGCCTCTTTCGTTATTAAGTATTTAATTTCTCTGTTTTGAAGTTAATTTGAAAGAACCACTAATTCATCTGAGATCCCCTATTGTATTCATATTTAGCTTAAATTATCCTGTTGTAGATATTTAATTAGTTTTGTTATATTTTGTATTTTTTTTGTAAATGCTTAATTATAAATACCTCTGATTTTCCTGTACATACAGTCAATTAAATTTATTTTTGTAACTGTAATGACACAGAGATTACCTCATTCATAAATTGAGGAATTAAGGAAATGCGGACAGATCACTGATTGCTTTTAAATCATATCATATTCGACTGACACCGGCTCTGGAAGCTGTTTCCAAGTCCAGCAAAGGGGGCACGCAGCCTCAAGATATTCAGTGAATCTACCATTGGTTCCGTCGGGGGGGCTAATCCACACTAAGACAGTCAACCATCCAAGTTCCCTTACGACCCAGTAACCATACCAACACGAAGCCATCTGTCCATAATCCCATTTACATCAGAGGGTGGCAACCATTGTGCCGAGTGGGTCTACTATTGGTCCCAATTGGCTAATCCACACCAGGCCGACCAAATAACCGATTACCGCTGATAGTCAGCAACCAGGCCAAATCAGAAACCCTTCGACTATACTCCTATAAATATAAATATATAATATAAATTGAGCACATTTTGAAAGTACTTGTTCATTTCTTTTCTCCCTTTCAGGGAACCATTTTTAAATTTTTCTACCCCTTCAGGGAACGATTGTATTTTTATATGAATATTGAAATAAACTTGTATTGAATTTAGTATCTTTTCTCTTTGTGTCCTGCCAGCCTGGCGTTCTAAAAGTGAGTGTTCAAGCTAAAAACATAGTACCCGCACCCCCCGGAAAATATACTGAGCAGCTCATAGGCACTGTTATCGCCCTTGACTCTTCAAGCCAGAGGGATCAAAAGCAAGCCGTTACACTATTATCACGCTTCACACACCCGAATACGTGTGGTTTAGTGCTACGTGTGGTTCAGTGCTACGTAGCATGTGATGCAATATGGTGTTGAAAATTGGTCACTCAAACTTGGGACGCTAAACCGACGACAAGCTTTTGAGTTGTGGATGCGTAGCCGTCTGCTGCGTCTCTCGTGGACAGAGCGTGAAATAAATGACGAAGTTTTACGAAGGGCTGACTTAGACAGTTGATATACACAGTAAAACACCTCAAAGTATAATGTCCAGGCTATATAATTCTGTGAGGATCTACTTACTTCATACCAAAAATGATTCTACAATATAAATATCGAAGGAACATGGGGAACAGCCGAAAACAACACTCTTGCCTAGGACATATAAGAAACTGCTGTGGTACTCCGTAAACCAGGACTATATTTAGACGAGCTGTGGAGAATTCCCTGTTGATAATATCGCTATGAAATGGACAAACGATCGCAGATGTGCGATACTCCACATGGTAACAGTAGAAGAAGAATCAGTATTAACCTTTTTTGTATTTTTTGAAGAAGGATAGGCCCTACTTAAGGAGTAAAAGTTTTATCGCTAGAGCTGCTGTTTTGTGGTTTCGCTAAACTAATTATATACCTTAACTTTTATAGGCCTTTTCATCAGGTGATTGCGCAAGCGCTGCAGCCATTTTGAAATAGCCGTAATTTAAAAGTTTCGTACTGTTTTAGTTAACAATGGCTGGGAATGCAATAATATCTCTGCCAAATAATAAATTACTTGAAGAATTAATTGATGGTGCTTCACTTATTTATAACTCTGTGGAAGCACATAGCTGTGAGCAATTAAAAAGATGGTTAAAATGTCACGGACGTTCACAGCAAGGAAAAAAAAGTGTGCTGGTTGAGAGGTTAGGTATCAATACTTGTATTTACTCTTGTAAAAAATCAGAAAAAATAAATAAAAATCATGATTTCATTCGAATTTGCATGTAAAAGCACCTTAATTAATATAAAAATTAACAAATATAACTAATGTCATAATAAAATATTTATAAAATCAACAAGACATTTAAAAAGGAGTTGAAAATTCTAAGACTAAAATAATGTTCATATATGCAAGCTAAATTCAATAATTGTCATTAGTTATATCTTATAATTAATTAAATCGAAGATGTATTCAATAAAAATAAGTATGTTGAATATAAAATATTAAATATTATTTTCAGGGTAAAAATTGGTATAAGAAATAATATACCTGTCGATCCAAATGTTGATAAAGGATCAGGATTTTGTTCACTTGGACCACTTTCTCCAGAAAAATGCAATGAACAAATATAAGTGTCCTTAGTAACATCATCAATAGATTTAAATCCTCTGTCACTTCGGCCACATTTTTGCACCCACGAATCACATTTAGAACATTTTTGACATGTTTTAATATGTATTTTTTTGGATGACTTAATTACTTTCTTGCGATATTCCAGGCAAGGCTTTGGAAAGTTTATAAAATAATAGGTATTTGTTTTAAAAGATTTATACCGTGTATCACTTTTGCATACTCCATAACAACACCGCTTTGTTGTACCTTTTCGTACAGACAACATAATTATAGTTTACAGCAAAATTGCTGTATTGAATCCTGACACTTACTACTTTACTTTTATTACTTTTTTAAATCATAAACACATTTATAATAGTATTTATTAATTTTAAGTTTTAGTACGTGGGCACTTTAACACGTTTGTTTACAAATAACAGTACGAAAAAAATGGCTGATGCGAACGCATGCGCACTGAAAATGAAAAGGCCTATTCACTGCATCAAAATAATATGATCGTAAGTTTCCTTGGCATATTTGTTTCGTGGATATTTACGACAACAAAGGTACATTCATATTATCTGAGAGATATTCAGGTTATAATGAATAGTTAATGGTAAATATTTCATATTTCATGTTTCTTATTCGAGTGATATACTAAGCCGGAAATGTTGGGTTTTAAATTGTCATAAATTTAAGGTTAAAAGTTGATAAACTGGTTCTCCGTATTTAGATTTTTGCGTCTTCAATAAATTCACTTTATTTGCCGTCAACAGGCTCCGGTGTGAAAGAATTTTACGGTCTTCTAGTAAGGGGCAATCGGAGTAAATGGTATTCATGTATTAATTATAAGTACACAATTCAATAAATTATTTGGTTTTATTTATTCTTGAATTATAAATAGTTTCTAAACTGGTCTGAAGTAAACATATTTCAAAAGAGGAATATTTAAATATATCTAATTTAATAAACTCACCTGCGAGACACATATCAAGATACTTCATTTCCTTTAACGAATCGTAAGTTACAGAACCTGCCTTTTCAATAACCAATTTTATTTCAGCTCTTGCTTTCTGTTGAATATTCACATTCTTGGCAAGTTCAAATAACGTGAAAGCAATCGTGGAAGATGTTGTTTCAAAACCTCCAACAAAGAACTGAATACCTAGGGCAGCAAGTCTGTTGTTATCTGAAATTAAAATTCACTAATATCTCTGCCAACATAAAAACATATTTTGTTTTTATAAACTAACTTTATGCTTTCGGTTCCGAAAAATTATAGAACCACTCGATAGTTGTGCCACATTTGAATGTATATATCTTACCGAATTTAAGAGATATTACTAACCTATATATAAATAAGCAAAGACAATACGGTTAGGTACCATTTTCTCCTCTGTCACTCAACCGATTTGCTTTATTTTTGTATGGTTTAGTAGCTACAGACGACCTTTAATGCAGAATGCTAAAATTAATTTATAATATAAATACTAAAAGAATCATTATTTACATGCACACTGTTAATGCCAGACAGTGCCGCCAGATTGCTTCTAGAGAAAATCATAAGATAGATTGACTCCAATGTGAAAGACAAACTAAATTAAATGTAAAACTAAAAGTTTTGGCCCTTCACTAAAGTTAGCCTACATAGTCATGCTATTGAAATAGAACAAGCGACAAATTATAAATACAAAATAAGCGCTCGCAAGTTTGCAGTTTGCAACTTTCATTGCATTATAAATAGGGTTTGTCAACTAAAATCAGAATTATGTTGCACCTCATCAATTTATTTCTGATATCATCTTTATGTTAACCTTATACTATTAATTTACAGTCCTTTTATTTTTGTCAGGTAACTTTCATATAAGTTTAACTAAGATTACAGAAAATTGTGAAATTATGCAGAAATTCACGATAAATAGGTAGATCTGACAACACTGAATGTTTAGCCATCTGCCAGAAATTTGATTTAAATTTTAACATTTCATTACTTTTGTAGCGATTACAGTGAAAATTTTCAATTCATTAAGGCAATGTTTCAAAGAATTTTCAAGGTTTCAATTTCAATTCACAGAAAAATATTCTCAAAAATAGGTGTATTTAACTACTATTAATTAACAGTATGTGATTCCTATTTCTTTATATTTTCTACAAAAAACAGAAATCGTCATGGGTTAGATACTACTCTGGTAAGCAAATATTTTATATTGAAAATCATACTGAAAATTAATATTTTCTGACAATGTGGGAATCTTATATTTCATTAATTTTATATTGCTGCAAAGTTCTGACTGTTAAAAATATTTTTAAAAATTGTACACAACAACAGAAACCACTGCGTAATTATATATGCTGTGTTGGTTTTCAAATGATAAACACGGCAGTGGCTAGATAATGCTCACTCTGACCAAGTGATGACCATCTTTTACTATCTTTGGAAGTTGCCTATAGTTCAATAGGAAAATATTTAGTGTTATAAATTATAGATCAGTATTGATTTTTCGGACAAGTAGTACTAACTTTCGCAGAAAATAATATTTGTGGTTTTTTGTTGTGATTATAATTCAGTCATTAATATAATATAATTTTCACAATATTCCGAAGATGTTGTGCAACAAATAAGCAATCAGCGGATAATGAAAATGTTAGAGTTTTCATTGAGTTGTTTGTCACCTCTATTTTTAAAATCGGAAACAGAAACTTTTAGGTTAGAAAAAAAATCAGCCGATAATTAGATCTAACATGTTGCATAGACATATTTATGTAAAAATAATCCTACAGATACATACATAAATAAAAAATATTTCGTAAGTTATTTCAATAAATACAATCCAAATCAAATAATAGGGATAGCAAAGGCCTGGCCTACTTTATTAATTTCGCCTCAACTCTATATCTTATACAGACGAAATAACGTCAATAATATTCAACTCATAATTTTAATGAATTTCGACCACTGGGCGACCGCTAGTATGCATTAAAATTTACATCTCATTTTGCAACATGATGTCGGAGTGTCAGTGCAATTCCTATGTTAAAAATTGCCTTGTGTTTAAAGTAGGGAAACACCAAAAGTTGAATTATGTTAATTATGTTTTGCTTAACAAACAGGCCTAAAATAGTTTTATGCTGGCAATGGTTTAAGGCGCCTCAAGTTTTATCAATTAATCCTTATAATTAGGGTAGGCACTAATTAAACGGGGATTAGATGATTAATCCATTAAACCATCCTAACAAAATATATGGTAGGAAGCCTATAATAGAAAATCTGCAAGATGTAGGGGAAATGGGGTATAGAGAATGAAGTACTACACAGAATTCAATACAGTTCAACATGGAAATCCATTTACTATTCATACGTTTTTTGAATACAAACTTAATAAGTTCAAAAGAGATCTGTTGGGCTAACGATGATTGAATCTGTCTATCCGGAAAACTCAGCAAAATAAATTCGATGGTTTTCGCAAGATATTAACATCTAGATATGAACAGCAGGTCTAGATAAATTTCTACTCATACCTTCTCTCCATAAATTCGGGTTTGGCACATATATTTCCCACTTATTGGCACTTCGGCTTAAGTGGCTAATGATTGGAAAAATATAGTAGAGGGTGTTCCTATGAAAACGAGCCAGCTCTTTTTAAAGCCTGTTTAAAAATTTAAGGAATTTACGAATTAAAACATTATTTCTGGATATGTTTCTGATCTCTGATGATATTGACGAATAATAACACAGCCTGACAAAAAAAATAAAGTCTTGTGCATCGGACCGGATCTAAATAGGCTCATGTTTTTGGGGTCGCAGAATCCGAATCCGGGGCAGTTTGACCTCATCAGGTCAGAGTCAAGGTCATTCCAAGGTCAAATTGCCATATGCTATTCAAAAAATCTGAAAAACTTCATACATCCGTTTTTTGGGTCGCTAAATCCGAATCTGGGATCAGCTAAAGTATTACACCAAAGTCATATTGAGATACTTCTAATGTCAATGACATCGAGTTTTTTTTTGTTCTAGTCCCCATAAGATATTAAAATACCCGCCGTTAAGGTCCTGATCCTATCACAGGTGAGTCCACCGTCCTGGAGGTGATAACTCTCAAACTCCCCAGGTCTAAGTATGAGAGCTTTCTCACTTTGAATTTCAAATATTTTCGGTCAAAACCCCAAAATACGAAGTGGCTGTGACAGTTACGTGACTTTATTTTTTGAAACTTATTGATTTATTGAATCCAACAACAGTCCTCATAATATTATAAACGAATGTTTAACTTGTTAACCACGAGGGCAAAATATCGTCTCCAACATAAAATTTGACCATTGTTTAAATCGAGTTTTTTCAAAAAAATAGTGTCTTGTTTTAAGAGTGTTTGGTGTAACATTTTATCATGTATTGTGATCCTGGGGGTATGTATCTGTGTTTCTGAAGTTGATTTTTTAATTTTTCAAGTTTGCTTGTAATAAACAGAATAACATTAATATACAACTTAAAGTTTATTCAAAGATTTATTTTATTAACTTAGAAAGTTACGAATTCATTTGATTCAGACAACATTATAAATATTGTTATCAACTTATATATCTTGGCTTAATATCTGTCTCAATTGCAGTTGCTAGATAACCGATACACAACGGTCGCGTACCTGCGCACAAGAAAAATAGCGTTCCTTCAAAACAAGAACCGTTTAGTGAACGGTTCAGTTTCGTATTCCAAGTGACACGGTGATTGATTCGCAACCAGTTAATGTACGGTAATTTCGATCACCGGCTTCAGGGTAGAATCGGTGGTCCATTCACCGACTGGTACATGCATCGAGTTGCGCAATAAACGGTTCATGTACCGATGCATTAACCAATTGCCGATCGGTCGACAATCGGTTGAAGGAACGAACCTACTATGTGCTACTCTCCCTTTTACTAAATAATTAAAAACATAAAATTAATAAAAGGAAAATATTTTTAAATTATTTTTTAATTTATAGGTTCATCCTCTGAGCATGTCATCATATGTCTTCGACAGTTAGTTGAATATTATAAAGGATGCAATTCGACAGATAATAAAGAAAAATTCGAAAATCTTCTCCATAAAGTAAAATTAATTTAAGACATAAACTAATTCTTTGTATGATTGACGGAAAAACTGTAAATGCTATAACTGACACGAAATTAAACCAACGATGTTACCTGTGTCAATAAACGTTAAACGACTTAATAATGTATCTCTTTGTTTGTCTACAAATATTGTTAACCGGGAATTCTTAAATCTTAGAATATCTCCACTACATGCCTGGATCGTTTTTTTTTAATGTTTGAATAATGTAAATTATAGACTAACTATATATAAGTGGCAAGTTCGAGCAGCAGAAAATAAAAATAAAATAAATATTAGAAGAAAACTTATAGAAAGACAAATTCAGAAAAAAACATGGGTCTCATAGTACATAAGCCTAAGCCTGGATTTGAAAGTAGCAATGAGGGAAATACGGCAAGAATTTTGTTCCATTTCTACCAAGAGTCAGCTAAAATAACGGGCATTACCATAGTTTATCTGTTATTTATGATCCTTTTGGCTCTTAGAAGTACCTTTCCAATTAATCTAAATAAGTTATTTTTTTTTGTAAGACAACTGTGCTGTTTATTATACATGGTTTCCCTTACCAGCAACAGTACACATAATTTTATTCCATGGCTATGAAATAATACAAAATTGTATAATGACTGGGATTACTCTCAGAAGAAGCTCACGAGTGTAAGAATAAAGATATAAAAATGTATACAGAACATTATTCTAGAAAACTTAGTAGAATTCAAAACATCGAAGATGTGATTACTTTTTGTTTTGTTTTGGGCAATAACACCACAATCAAAATAAAACGACGTATGTTGAAAGAAAACAAAGCGTTTCAAAGTCTATTCTGACTTCAATGTCAATGTGTTTATATTTATTATATAAATATAAAGCTATTGACAACGAAGTCAGAATAGACTTTGAAACGTTTGGTTTTCCTTCAACATACGCCGTGTTCTTTCGATTGTGGTGTTATTGCCCAAAAAAACAAAAAAGTAATCAAGAATATGCCACAAAAAACGTTTAGAAGACAATCGAAGATGTGTTTAATTACCTTCTAGCATCATCAGATCCTTATATTACGGACATTTCCAGAAACTATTACAAGAAAGATTCTAAAATAAACTCTTATGGATAAAAGTGTTAAAATAATGATGATAGTTACTGTCTTTACTTGATGAAAATTCATTTTAATATTATATTAAAATAAACACACTTATGTAATTTTAACTTAAATTTAGTTACTATTGACAATTGTTTCACCAGGTTACTGACTTCTTCAGAATACAAAGTAAGACTAGTTTCACTGTATGTTATGTTATGAGTTATCATGTTGTTATATGCTTTACCAGTCCCACGGGATGACTATTAAATTTGAACTAATGATCTCGACACTGACATAAAAAATAAAATTAAAGCAATATTCGGTTTCAGCGATTTAAAAGACATCTTAATTTACTACAATTTGTTTTCTTAATTTCTTTCAAATTAATTCGATCGTGCGTTGTAGTTGAACTAACAGACTAGAAAAAAAAACTCGATGTCATTGGCATTAGAAATATCTCAGTATGACATTGGTGTAAAACTTTAGCTGATCCGATTCGGATTTAGCGACCCAAAAGACAGATGTATGAATTTTTTCCGATTTTTTTAATAGCATATGGCAATTTGACTTTGGAATGACCTTGTCCCTGACCTGATGAGGTCAAGCTGACCCCGGATTCGGATTCAGCGACTCCAAAAACATAAGCCTACATAGATCCGATCCGATGCACAAGACTTTTTATTTGGGGCTGTGTAATTGAAATAGATAATTGGCTAATAATTGTGAAAGACTTTTTGCTATTAAGAAAAGGAAAATGAAACTGGCAATGGATTTTAAATCATTTTATTAAACATATGTTCGAATTGGTCTTCATCCACCTCAAGGCAGTCATATAATCGTGCCTTTATCTCATGTGGAGTAATTGGCCATATTCTTCTTGGATACGATATCTCAGATCACTAACACTGAAGGAGTCGTAAACAGGCGGGTCTTTAAATTCCATGAACAAAAATTCAAGGAAATGATATCTGACAACTTTGCTAGCCAATTCATCTATTAGTTAATCGATAATTCAGAAACTCCCTAACTCGCAAGACATATGGGGGGCACCGTCTTACTGAAAAAGATGTTGATCTTCTACTAGACGATCATCTACCTCCAAAACTTCAGTTATTCTTGGATCTACAGCATTTGCAAGTAACTGTAAATACTTAGCTCCATCTGTGAAAACCATCGATATGGTCACCTAGAATTCCTGCCCCCACATTTAGCTTTAGAGCTCGCTTAGTATGAGTCACTCTAGATAACTGTGGATTAATGTTACTTCAGTATCGGCAGTTATGAAGATTTACCTCACAATTTAAATAAAATGAGGCTTCGTCAGAAAATCAAATATTGCAAAAAAAATGGGACTGTTGTTTATGTGACCAGACAATGTTTCACAGAATTCTATTCTTCCGTTAAAGTCATCTTCATTTAATTCTTGGACCGGTCTCAAAACTGTAGAGTCGGAACTTATTACGTTTCAGAATTCTGTAAACAGTACTTCGTGGAATACCTGTTGTTAATGCAATTTCTCTTATAGATTTGTTCGGTTCCATTACATGTCCTAATACTGCTACTTCAACTTCATCAATTCTTATTGGCTCGCGTTTTTTGTTAATCAAGGATCCCGTTTCGTTGAATTTGCTTCATAGTTCACTAATATGTTTATGCCTTATACGTTTTTCTGGATGCCTCTCATTGAAATTACGAGCAGTTTCTCTAGCACAATTATTACTTTGAACATATAGAAGAATAATTTAATTTTTTTCCGCTAATATGTAAACCATTTTGTGGAGAAAGAAGAATAACAAAGTAAGACTTAACTACACTGAAGAGACTATGAAAAGAAACTAAGACATTTAGTAGCAATTTTTTTTTGTTTTTTATCGCATGGAAATCTTCAATTTTTTCTTACATGAGAAGTGATACACAGTAGCGCACCTAAAAGTTTGACGTCGAAATAGTATTCTTCGTCAAACAGGCCATACAATGGATAGCATAGCGAACATCTATACTTATTATAAAACAAAGTCCTCTGCCACGTCCGTCTGTCTGTCTGTTCGCGATAAACTCAAAAACCTCCACACCGATTTTCATGCGGCTTTCACCAGTGGATAGAGTGGTTCCCAAGAATGTAGTGATGACGTCACTAACATTTGCAATATTTCTAAACAGAGTAGTGCCAGAAAATTAAAGGGATTGCAGTTTGATTATTCGGATTGAGGCTTCTATGGCAAGTAAAGCTTCATTTGAGGCACTGGAAAGGACATTGCGAGATCTGCGTAACAGTAACTGCCCAATGGATGTTTGTGCTGTTTTATTCTCTAGAGATTTCCATCAAATTTTGCCAGATATAACTAGAGGACGTGAGCAGATAATGTCAATGCATCGCTCACAAGATCGCATCTTTCTCACATATAACGAAATGTGGACTTAAAACCAGCGAAGATAATTGTCAATTTGCTCCAAATAGGAAATGGTGAATTTCAATCAGGAAATGTCTATGTAAATTTTAACAATATTTGTGTTTTGGTACAAAATGTGGAAGAAGTTATTGAACAATTTTATCCTGATATTAGTAACATATCCATTAAGACACTAAATTGGTTTCAAATTAATATTAAAAATAGGTACAACTGGTTAAACTGTTTTTATACCAAGAATTTCAATTTCAACAGCTACAAATTCCCGTAAAACTAGCGTTCGGAATGACAATTAATAAAGCCTAGACTTAATCATTAAAAGTTGCTGGAGTCAAGGCCGTAGCCAGGAATTTTTTCCAGATTCTTGAATAATTTTTATAAACTACTCAATCAATTTTACCGAAAGCTGTATCTCCTCTGAGTAACATAGACTATTTTATATTTTATGTAAAAACTTGTGCGAAGTTGGGACGGGTTGCTAGTCTATTATAATAAAATGATTTAAAATCCATTGTCAGTTTCATTTTCCTCGTCATAACAGCAAGATTCTCTAAAATTATAAGGAATATTCACGGAATTCCAAAGAAACAGTGTTGTAAAGCGTCCGCATAATAGCTAGTTCTCAACATGTATCTGGAAAACCTCCTCAAACGAATGCAATTATCAGAGTGGATGTTGGTGGAAGAATATATACCATTATGTGAAAAAAATTTCAAATAAAATATTATAGAATTAGCGTAACAGTCATTTTTGGTCCTACTTCAACCTTTTTGTTACCTAGCCTTGCGAGGAGACCTGGAGTTTCAATTTCGTTTGTGCTACACAATTAGCACATGTTTGGCTTTATCGTTTTCCGAAGAATCCAAAACTGGTGCCTGCTATCAACACGTTCGAGAGCAGGATATCCTGATTCAGCTGAAAAACTTGGTGACTGCAGATGAAGTAACCATTCGGTCCCCGGACTTCATTTTGGGTGAAAGAAATACAAGTTCCATTTAATAAACACATTTTGCTGAAACAGTCTGTGTGTCTGAATAGTATTTCAAAATATTAATTAGCTCAGTGAAACTAAAAATATTTATTTACCACATTAAATATTCATAGAACTAAACAACCATATTTAGGTACTAATTAGACACATAAAAAATATACTAATCGGTTGAGAAAAGTTTTTTTTCTGAATTTTTACATTTTTTTATACGTATGTTAACTAAGGGATTTTTCCAAGTGAAAACTTATTATGAAAACCCTGATTATTATTGCTAAACTAAAACCTCAGATATTTGTCGTTTATGGAGTCAATTCTAAGTTAGCTATAGAAACGATCCTTTATAGAAATATTAAAAATATATATTTTACATTTTTATAAACACTAAAATATATGAAAATCCAAACAAAAATATAAAAATTATCTTCCCAATATACCGCTTATTTTATATTTTCTTTGATTAAATAATACCTGAAATTATTTTTTTTTTAAATTTACGTTTTTACGTTACGTTTAATGATTGTTATTACCCAGTGCATTGTTTGTGATATGTTAGTTTCTAATGCCTTTAAAAACAGCTTTTTAAATCTTTTTATATAGGGGATCGCTTCTATAGTTTTCTCAGAATAGTTTCAAGGGATCATAACTTTTTTTATCTAACATTTAAAGCTTTGAAGACAGTTAATTGATGAAATAATAATTATTTCCAAAAGTGCGGAAAGTATTTGTTAATATCTTTTAAACAATTTATTTTAAAAATATGGAAAAATACATTTATGTTCCTCATAATATGCCCTTTCATTTGACGTATTGCATGATGCGTTTAAAAATAGTTTATTTTTTGTTTTTCAATTCTGTGATTTTTTTTCAGAATTCGGAGATAAGGGGAGAATGGGTAATTTTTTTATAGTTTTGTTAGTATTTTTTAAATAATGTATTAAAAAATATGAAAATATATGTCTGTATACGTCATAATGAGCCATCTCAATTGACATATTATATGATGCGTTAGAAACAATTTTTATTTTATATTTTTCATTTAATTCTGTAATTAGCCTCCCAAAATTAATATTAGGGGTTTCACTTTATTTTTCCGGTAAAAATCAGCTGAATACCTATATTTCTCTATATCTGTAATTTTTTTCAAAATTTTACGTCTTATGGTTTCGAAGATATGGGGGGATGAGTAAATTTTGTATATTTTTGCTAATATATTTGAAGATAATTATTTTTTAAAATTTGAAGAAATATATTTGTGTTCCTCAGCCTTTAGATTTAATTTTTTTTTACAGGATGGGTTTTGAAGAATTTTTAATTTATCATATAATTCTATAATGTTTCCCCAAAATTAAATTTAATAATTTCTCCTTATTTATCCTGTAAACTTCTATACTCCCTATTTTTTCAAAACTTTAGGCTCAGAACTTTAGGAGATTTTCAAAATTTTCCCCATGGAAGTACCCCTTAAATTCAAATTTCTGCATTTACGATATGTTCTTTTGATCTTATGAAATGGTCGCTAATGCCAACAGAAATGAGGTACTAGTAAAGAACATGTGAATTTACAATTAAACAAGGAATTTCTGACGAAGTTTTAAAAGAATAGAACATTACATATATACTGGACATAGTATATGAAAATGGGTGTTTCAGACATGTATGGTATAGATTCCAGAAGATATCAGAAGAAAATAATGAACTAGAAATTGAAAGAAAAAAGAACAAAAGGAAGACCCAGGAATAGCTGATGAAGTCTTAGCCAGAAATAATTTGAGAACAGGACCGGACAAACCGTAAGCTGTGGAAATAGTATAAAACCGCGGAAATAATACATATAATATTATATTAACAACTACAAATGCAGGCACGGTCGCCAAACATCTGAATCTATCCAAGATATCACAGAAGCTTGTCAAGCGTTAGCTGCAACTGCACCAGGAACTAGGACTGAAACTTGAATTATCACAGTCGGTGAGATTACCATACTATGAATACAAACCAGAATCAGTTTTAGAAAATAACAACTACAAGCTGTACAGGGACCGCACGTTACTGACTGATCGGATTGTTGCTCACAATAGACTAGATATAGTTTTGGTAGATAAAGTCTCTCGGAAAACAACTTTAATTGGCATAACAATTCCCAACAACAATAATATAATTATCAAGCATTCTGAGAAAATAACCAAATATAGGGATTTCAAATAAAGACTCAGTGGGACATGAACAACACACGAACTTTACCAATTGTTATGTCAACGACAGGAGCAGTCCCAAAACATCTATTAAATAATTTAAAATACCTCGGTCTGGACGAACATCTTTACCAACAAATGTAAAACCCGTCCTGTTAGGAACAGTCCGGACGGTCAGGAAATTCTTGGGAAACTGCTGCCACGACTCTAACCACGGGCCTGAAAACCTGGGAAAGGCTCCCACAGGGCTAAACCCCTTTGATATTTAGGATATCTGGAGTTTAGTGAATTTTCCCCCAAAGGCACCCTATGCGTACTTTAGAAGGAGTGTGCTGCCATACATCGTAAATAAAAAAGAAATAAAATATAAATTTCCGCTGAACCAGACTTAACTAATGGTTACTGCTATAAACTGACTCCCCAATGTTGCACACAGATGAACAAACAGGTTCTATGACAGCATCTTAAAAAATTCGAAAAATTTCCTATTCAAACAAACATACTTCTAAACAACACAATATTAGAAGCGGTGAAAATATGGGAAAATAAACAAAAGGAAAGAAATTTGCTCTCTTCAAAATTCAGCTACCGATAAAAGAAATTAGGTTTTTAAGGTGGGTGTAGGGTTATTTTAGAGCTGAGATGAGGTTAAGAGGAATAATCGCAGAACATTTAAACAGAATATGGGAACAGAATACCAGTTAGAATATAAGGAAGGGTTGAAAAAGTATAAAATTCCTAGTATAAGATGTTTACTGTAACAAGCAGTGTGCCCGATACTTGAAGAAAATAAGAAGATAACTTTAGGAATAAAATAAAAAGTCTTTTGCAAAAAAAGTAAACTAAGACCAATGACTTAAGGTATTGGAGTTTTACATACCGAAGGTTTTATCCTCTTTCTTCATATCAATAAGAGTGGTTATAAAGTCGTTGATTGGGTAGCTTGCTTCTTGTCTTGCTTCTACAGTTTTAAGAAATGTGTTAACAAAATAGCTCTGACACACTTCATCGAAAAAATTTAAATGCAGCAAATCCACTAAAGATGTTTTGAAAAAATAAATTGCTTGTGAAAAACCGTTTCTGAGTGTGGGATGAGTCAATCCTTTTGCAATTTTTGTAAAACTTGAACTCTCGTCTTCAAACGAATAGGCATCGACACCGAAGAAACATCTTGCGGTTACATCCGTTGTGTAATTCATAGTCAGATCTTTGACATCGTAGGTGCCTGGTTTATTTTTCAAGAATACAACCAAACTTGTTCCAATTTCGTGTAAGATGGAAAACATGTTCCTTATTTTGGTTGTAGTAAAAACATGAGTAACTTTTTGCCTTGTGGTTTTCCATATGTTACCTTTTTGTGCAAACAAAAGATTAGCAGCAATTTCGTCATGTTTTGGAGTTGCCATAGTCCTATTTCTGAAGTAATGGAAATCTTGTATTAAAATATTTTTTATGAGTTCTGGTGAGTTAATAAGTAAACATGGCTCGTCAAAAATAAAGAAGCCCATGTATGGTTTGTCAGTTGAGTTGTACAGATATTTGACAATATCTCCTAAACCCGTTTGAAAATTGCAAAATTTCCCGATATTTCCAATAATTGGTTGAGGTTTCGGACCAGGAACATTGCGCTTCTTCCAGTAGTCGAAGTTTCTAGTGCTCTGTTGCCAAAGTAGTGCAATAAGTAAGATCAGGACGCAAATTAAATACAGTGCTATTTGTACGGTCAGCAACATCTGTAATGAAATAAATAATTTGTAAAGTGAATACCAGGACGTATTAACAGGATACTTAAACAAAATTTTAATTGAATTACTGTAAGCGATAAAAGGCCTAAAAATGTCAAACGATTAATTGTTACTGTTCTGATGACATAATATGCTAAAAAAAGAAAAGGGGAGTTGTCAAAGTGATGACATCGTCTAATTTCTGTTCAAATAGTAAGCAAAATTCCCTTTGCGCCGTTAGATAGAAGACAATTTTCTGCAAATGAAAACGTACTTGAATCCGGGAGCTACTTAATAATTTTTAAAAAGAAAAAAGTTTATTCCATACGGAATTTGTAAATAGCCTGCTGCATTTATTTCAAGTCCTTAAGATAAAGCAAATAAATTTAGATATTTCTGCAAATTACCAGAAAATATGAAATGTTGTTATGGTTATTATCTGAGTAATTCCAGAAAAACATTATAATGGGTGAATATGAAGTGTAAAAAATATTTAACCTATGCACGATAAACTTTTGTAAAATTAGGCATAAAATTTCAATAAAAAAAAACTGTTGAAATTTTTGCCGCTCAAATCCATATGGGATTATTGTAAGCATGTCTGTCAATTGTATATATGCCACTTACAAAAAAAAACATAAATTATAATAAAAATAATAATATTTGAGTCTCCTTAAACAATAACAAAAGCCATTTTGCAAAAGTTTCTATTACAATTTTTTAAATGCCTGATAGTTTATTATTAAGAATTAAGTCTAACTAAGTATCGTATAAGTGTGATAAACTAATTATTATTAACTTCAGCTATAGGACATTGATTTGTTTTGCTAAATACATAAACTATGTAATTGAAAATGAGAGACTGAGCTGTTCGTTTAAAGTTTAAAGAATATCCTGATGAATATCAAATGATAAAGTTTTCAAATAAAAAGCCAATAATAAAATTGTAGAATCGCTAAAAAATTGCTAAAAAGTCAATAAGTATTTTAAATCCACTTGGTACACGAGTCTGTTTGTGAAAAGTATGCGATAAAAGAAAATAAAAATCCAGATCTACTCTAAAACTCACTGTTTATTTAATTAATTTTATGGGATCTTTGAAGAATTTAGATAAATAATGGATCGATAAAGTGACTATTTCATATTATAAATTAGGTTTACATAAAATACAATAAATCAAATATCTTATTTCATTTATTTATTTCTTTAATAATAAATAATAAATATTGTTTATCTATGATAACAAACTTTTATAACACATATTTACAAGGTACTATTTAAAAATAAATTTCGACTATGTGTTTAAATTTAAATGTGTCATTTGCTACAGAAATTTACAAATCTGCCACATGTGTCACGTGTGCTACTGGATCGCCAACTCTGCCCTACGGTTTCCAAAATTCCAGTGGAATTCCATTCTTTAACATACACAGTCTACCCACATAATGCCCTACATATTTAGTTACTTCCCCAGTAGGCGCGAAATTTACCATATTGCTTACAAAACTGACAATAAACATAGTAAAACCCTGGAGAAACAGAAGAAATACCCCTTTGAAAAATTTTTAAATTATTTCAATAAGGGTAGATCCACAAGAATCACATTAGACCAAGAAGTACGTTTAAGTTAAGAATAGCACCAATACCACACATTTGCTTTAATCAAAATTAAACAAGAGAAAAATATAATAGAACTAATTTTAGCAATTCAGCCAAATATGTTTTCATCTCTAAATGGTACAATAGTGCGCACCATGTGTTTAGACAGAAAACTCACTTGTATATAAATAAACATGAATAACAAAACGGAAGACGGAATGTTAGAACGAGGAGCAGACTTATGTGCCGGTAGGTGACTTACTATAAATTTTGGTGCAAGGAAATGATCCAAGTAATCCCCTGGTTAAGAAAGCTACGAAGATACAGATTAGTAGGACACAGAGTTATGAATGTCTAAGTACTTCTTGGGAAATAACACCACAGTTAAGAAAATTGCTGTATATTCCAAACGTTTCGGGGTCTAGGTCAGACCCCGTTGTCAATGGATAAAAAAGTAACAATTCTAAGATGTAAATTAAAATTTTTGACAATTACATCTTCCTGCCTTTTTTTATCCAAGTTTCTTAACCATTGACAACGGGGTCTGACCTTGACCCCGAAACGTTTGGAATATACAGCAATTTTCTTAACTGTGGTGTTATTTCCCAATGAGTACTTAGACATTGAAAAATATGCCACAAATATCATTCAGGAAACAACAGAGGTATGACTTGATAAACCATGAGGCAATGCCAAGGCAAGGAGATGGAAATAGAAGAAAATGTGGTAGAAAGTTGACAACATTTTAACACATACGAACCTTACAGTACATTGAAATTGCAGAACGTATTGTATTAGTGTAACGTAACGAAAAAGTGTTATGCCCTCCCTAAGCGACCGTTTCTATTTTATACGTTGTAGGTGTGAGTGTACGTTGAAGTATCGTGATTGGAGATGCAAGCATTGTGGTCGGTTTGGTGAAGGAGAATTACAGGCGAATTTAAAAAATCTTAAAAAGAGATCTAATATTGGGGGGTCAATAAGCAGTTGAATATAGAGGATGGTTGAAATATAAATTAGATGTATAGTTATACAGGGTTGTTAGAAAAATATTACATTTGGTGGCACATAGTAGTTACGTATACAAGGGGGCTGACATAAGGATGAACTATAATTGTGGTTATAAACGGCTGATAAAAAATGTTAGAAAAAACGTGTTATATACGAATAAGTAATTATGAAAGAGAGAGAGAGAGAGAGAGAGAGAGAGAGAGTTGATTAAAAGAGGGCTGACTTTTTTGGTATGTCAACAATATATACAATCAAAATTTGGCCGTCAGATTCTTGTGCCTCCTGGTCAAACCGTCTTCAACACGAGACACTGTGGATTGCATACTAGTTAGTACATTTATTGTTTAATTTTACACAACAATAAATTTAAATTGTTGAAAATGTAGATTGTATGTTTTTCATGAAATAAAATTCGTCAAACGTATGCATTACGTTTTCGGACGAATCCAAAATTCATTTGTTTCAAAAAATTCATATTTTCAATAATTATAGCTACTACATTTAGTTCCCGTGAAAAACTAAACATTGGAACAACAAGCTTGAACCCGAACAAACGAGTTTATTTTTTTTGCCTAATTTCAATTATCATAGCGGGACGGGAACCTCTGATAATTGAAATTATGGAAAAAAAATAAACACTTTTATTTTGGCTTCAAATATCATCTCTGGATCGATTATCGTTTCTAAGATATTCAATTTCTTTACACAAAATAACAATCACCATTGACCGTCCAATAGTTAGATATGTTCCTACTGGAAGAGTTTCTAAAATAAATTATATATTGCCAGAGATTACCGCCTAAAACCAAATTCATAATCAAAAATTTATATTCTACAATAATTTAAAATGTTTACAGTGATGAAACCGAACCTATGGTAATGCTTAGAAATAATCGATTAAGGAAGTCGTGTTTATACAGTTATCAATGGCATTTTAACGTCAAAATGTACAGTTTTTATAATTTGCATTACGAACGTTCATTATTCTAAAAATTTTATTGGGCTGTTATCTCCAATGACAACGGGCTAGAAGACCCTGAAAGTTTTGGAATATTTGAATTTGCGCAAAAGTGGAATTATTCTTAAAGTACTCATTGATACCATTTAGTGTCTTCTTGAAGATAGATAGAATTGAACAGTACAAATAAAAAAGTCTCATATAGCAGATGTCAAAGAGTATATTGTTTTTTTAAAGTTTATAATGTTCAAATTGTCAATCAGAGTAACTACTTACGTCTGTATATACACATTTATTGCAAAACAAATTTATCAACTGAACAGTACAATAAACCATTCCTATCAAATGAAGGATTTTTCAATACAATAATAATTTAAATTTTCAACAGAGGCATTAAAACACAAAACCAGGCCAACATCGGATTTTTGCTTTCTTTTGCAGACCGTAATAAAGAATATATTGGGGATTGGCAGGTTCCGTACTGCAAAAAGTAAGTTGATAATTATTTGTTTTGAATGTAATATTTTGACGGGGCAGCTAAGGGAGTTTTATTTCAATTGAAGTGTTACTCCCAATAAGAATCATTGAATAAAGATGACACACCTAGGATACCGGAAATAACTGTGAAGAAAGAAAGAAAATTTATGAGTTTTTTATTACATTGCAAAATCTTGTTGTTGTTCTAAGTAGAAAATATTTCCCTTATAGTGATTCAGTAAATAAACATATTGCAATAAATTCCCTAGGTTCAAATAATTAATTTTAAAACTAATATTCACTTTATTTTTAAGAACTTTTATTTACACGTAAAACATCAAATATTTTCATCAGCTGATTCAATACAATAACATTGAAATCATAACAACAAATAAGCTGAACGCAATAATCTAACTACTGATTAATATCGCCTTATATAGCGTACGCCAAATTTTCTGGTCGTTCAACCTTTGTTCGCACAGCGTCCAGATACATGTTTCTTTGCCCCATTCGAACCTTCTAGATCTTCTTTTTTACTATCCCGGCGATTGATGTTTAATTGGGATGAATAATGTTTACGTTGCTTTCGCCAGGGAAGGAGTGGATAGATTTTATAACAATCTCATATGGACATTGTGTCTTCATTGAGTATCTTTTTTTGAATGAATTTATTACGTATCTGTTAAAAATTAATACTAATATTGTCACATAAATGAATACTATTAATAGAAAAACATGTCCTAGAAACTTAAAACTTAAATAAAGTTGAGTCTTTTGTATACTCTTTTCGTTCCGCATAGTCTTATTCACGCAAGGTAAACTTACCAGTTGATCTGGAATTTCCAAAAAACTTAATAATGGAATAGGTCCTTAAATAAACAAGATCTCTTTGTTAAGAGTTTTTAGTTTATAATAACCACTACCTGCCAAATCTGCACTGCAATATGTTACACCCTGTATATCAGAGAAACTAATATTAGATATTTGAAGACGCGAGATGTAAGACCGACATCTAGGACATCAATGCGAGAGAATTAGCACACAGAGGTTTCGAATCTGACACCTCGAAGAGAGTAATATTAGATAATTTGGATATAAGTACCTAATTACCTATATCGCATATCCATCATATATTTTCTGTATGAATATAGATTATTGGTTGTAGAATTTTTCAGTAGTTGTTTTACAACTTACTCTACAACCAAGTCAAATTGTTTTGTAATAGTGTTACACCGACAGCGGTCAACAATAAAGGTCATATGCCCCAAATTATAGTTAAACACTAATAGTATTCTTTTATGAATGCCAATACCGTGGATACCAACATCGTGTTTAAAATTTTAATCTATTTTAAAGTCGTATTGTTTTTTAACGGACTTCCAAAGGAGGAGGTTATCAATTCGGGGCGTATTTTTTTATATGTTACCTGATTTCTTCTCGATTTCTGCACCGATTTGAACGATTATGATCTTGTTTTATAGAGTATATAATTGGGAAAAGAATTCTATTGGTAAAGTGATGAAAATTGTGAATTAACACATGCGTGCATGGAAATCGACCAATATACCTAAGATATTGGACGATTTTTCCCAAACCCCTTATCGAGATGTACAGTTTTTTAAAGTGTAATCTATTAAGGAAGATCCCTAGGTGATCTCCTATACTTTTCTGCGACTCGCAACATGAACTTTTCCAGAAAATCGCTGAAAAATCCAATATTCTTATCAAAAATACATCGAAGTGACGTAACTGACATTTCCTCATAAATACTTTAATTCCAACATAATAGTGCGGGAGTTGCAGGCACAGGAAGTTTTAATGGTGAATTTAAAAATTTTCTTTATATCTACATGCCAAGCATATATGTAGCATAGTATAGTATTTTCGGCTCCTGACATCAATGAGTACCAACTTTCCCTTGCCAACCAGTGAAAACTCACCAGTCAGCATAAGGGGCGAATGCTGACTCACCCTCCACCAGCCCCCGGGACAGTATCCATCCGGGGATTTTGCCGATATAGCGGCAGCCTAGTCATCGGAGGCACCATCAATGGGCGAGCAGTTACCATCACCATCGATACCGGCGCCGCTGTGTCCATTGCCAAGTCCACTGTTTTGAGAGCATCAGAAATTTGGCCAGTTACCAATACCATCCAGCTCAGAACAGTCACCGGCGAGTCCATGTCAATACTGGGTGAGGCAGATGTCGTGCTACAGATAGGGGACAAGATGATCCGGCATAGGGTCCTGGTAGCGAATATTGAGGACGATTTTATACTGGGGATGGACCTAATTAGCCAGCATGGATTTATGTTCGACCCAAGATATGATGTTTTTCGGTTCCTAAATGAGGAATTTGTATTGACACGGCCCGTCAACAGTTCAGTCACCTCCATAAAAATTGTGGCAAAGTCTTCAGCTAGAATTCCCGGTCGAACGGATCAGATTATTCATGGGCAGCTAGACAGCAATCCTGGGAGCTGCGTTGGAATGGTGGAGCCCGTACACTCAGCTCATGACTACTTAGTTGGACGGGCTATAGTTAAAACCGGACGAGATATACCAATCAGAGTCCTGAATTTGTCCAACAACGACATCAGAATTGCCAATGGTCAAAATATAGCTTGTTTCGAGCCAGTAGAGACCATCATCAATTGCGAAGAAGAGTACCAGACGTCGGTGAAGGAGACAGGGCCCTGTAAAGAGTTCCTACAACAGTTTGCTGACCATTTGACACACCTGACGCCAGAGAACCAGAAGAAAGCCAAGCAATTTATCACAAAGCACTGGCAAATTTTTAACAGTCAAGATGGAACCACCGGTCGCACCAACATCATCCAGCATCGAATAGATACCGGAAAGGCTCAATCCATCAGAATACCAGCTAGACGACTACCATTGGGGCAACAACAGCCAGTCGAGGAAAACATCGAGTCCATGTTACAAAATGGAGTTATTGAGCCATCCATCAGCCCATGGTCTGCTCCCGTCATGCTAGTTAAAAAGAAGGATGGAACCACCCGATTTTGTGTGGATTACAGAAAGCTGAATGACGTCACGAAGAAAGAGAGCTTCCACTACCCCGAATCGATGACACTTTGACCACACTAGCAGGCTCCCGTTGGTTCTCCACACTAGACCTAAAAAGTGGATATTGGCAGGTTGGTCTACACGCAAACGGCAGAGAGAAGACACCATTTGAGAGGCTAATGGTATATGTACTGAGCGGGTTAATATGGAGGATGTGCTTAGTATTCCTCCACGACATTCTGATCATGGGTCAGACATTCGACAACCATCTGAAGAACCTGGGCGAAGTATTCTCGAGAATTAATAACGCCAACCTGAGACTCAACCCGAAGAAGTGTTTCTTGTTCCAAAAAGAAGTAGAGTTTTTGGGCACGTCGTTTCCGAGTCGGGAATCTGCACCTACGAGGACAAGATAGAAGCGATCCGTGGTTGGCCAGTCCTGAGAGACAAGCATGAACTGCGAAGCTTCTTGGGCCTCTGTTCCTACTACAGGCAATTTGTTGAGGGATTTGCCACCATTGCCGCGCCTCTACATTGGCAGACCACAGAGAAAGAGACCATCCGTTGGAATCAGGATTGCGACTGAATGCAGCACTATGTTCCAGCCCAATCCTAGCCTTTCCTACACAGTCCGGCAAGTTCATCTTAGACTCCGACGCCAGCAACACCCGTTTGGGGGCCGTCATATCCCAGGTGCAAGATGGTGAAGAGAGGGTGATCGAGTACTACAGCCGTGGATTCTCGAAACCAGGAAGAAATTATTGCGTCACCAGGAAATAACTTCTTGCAATAATAAGGGTTGTAGACCATTTCCAAAAATACCTCTATGGTCGTCATTTCTTAGTCCGAACAGATGATGCCGCACTCAAATGGCTGCTGGTCATGAAGACACCGGAACGACAACTGGCCAGACGGATGAAGAAATTACAGCAATACGACTTCAAGGTGGAACACCGTGCCGGCCGTTTGCACAATAATGCCGATGCCCTATCCAGAAGACCCTGTAAAGCGGAATGCGGACATTTTCTGAAGACGGAACAGCGAGAGGGTATCTCCAGCAGGCAGATCCGAGTGCAGACCAATGAAGATTGGACAACGGAACAGTGCATCCAGGACCAAATGGCTGATCCAGTCATCGAACCAATTTTGTCACTCAAAACGACAGGGGCACCCAGGCCACGATGGGACGAGGTAACTAAATACTCAGGCGTACTGAAATCGTTATGGGCTCAATGGGACTCTCTAAGAGTAGACAATGGAATGCTCAAGCGAGTCTGGGAAAGCGCTGGTGGACGAGAAACCCAGTCCCAACTGGTAGTTCCGAAGAGAAAGGTACCAGCCATCCTGACCGAAGTACATGATGGGATTACCGGAGGGCACCTGGGCATGAATAAAACCCTAGACAAAGTTCGCCAGTGGTACTAGTGGGTGAATTACTTCGAAGACGTCAGAGCTTGGTGCCGCAAATTTGCCACCTGTGCAGCCAGTAAGGGCCCGAAGACCTGGACCAAGGGCAGAATGCAGCAGTACAATGTGGGCGTCCCTTTTGAGAGAATCGCTATTGATGTCGCCGGTCCGTTTCCTGAGTCTGAGACGTGGAACATATACATTCTGGTCGCAATGGATTACTTCATGGCCTGAGGCATATGCGATACCCAACCAAGAGGCAACCACGGTAGCGACGGTGCTAGTAGAACAACTATTCAGCAGGTTTGGCGTCCCGATGGAATTACATTCAGACCAGGGGCGTAACTTCGAATCGAATGTATTCCAGAAGGTCTGCACGATGTTGGGGATCAGGAAAACGAGAACAACACCATTATACCCACAGTCAGACGGAATGCTGGAAAGATTCAACAGGACCTTTGGAACAACACCTGTCTAAGGTCGTCAGCAATAACCAGCGTGCTTGGGATGAGCATATTTCCCTATTCCTGTTGGCATATCGCTCTGCTGTACATAATAGTTCAGGCCTGACCCCAGCCATGGTCCTATTCGGAAAGGAGCTGCGATTACCCTGCGATTTGGCATTCCCCCGAAGAACCTCCCCAAGACATCGACGATTATGTCGACCAGCCCTGACATAACATGCTGGCAATACACGAATTAGCCCGAACGCAGATGTTGGCCACCAGGAACCGGATGAAGACGCGATACGACCTCAGGGCCAATTCAGTCGGGTTCCAGGAGAGGGACAAAGTCTGGCTGTACAACCCCCAACGGAGCAAGGGTAAATCCCCAAAGCTTACACCCACCTGGGATGATCCATACGAGGTGGTCAAGAGGCTTAATGACGTCGTCTACCGGATCCGTCGAAACCCCAAGGCTAAGTTGAAGGTGGTCCATTTAGATCGACTTGCTCCCTACCATGGAGAGGATGTTTCTGATCGGGACGATCAGAATTAAAGGGGGGACAGTGTTACGAAATTTACCAAAGCCGACCCTGTTTCATTTCAGTACTATCGCTGGGATATAAATAAAAGCTAGAAGGTTCGGACGGGAGAAAAACTTATCTCGATCATAACTCGACAGCTGTAAAGTTGACACTGGATTATACTATAGAATTCGACGCTGATTTTAAAAGGAGGACCCATCCTCGCAGCAGTGAGTTATACCGCGACGACTAGCGTATTCGTAATGTTATTTTAAATCAGCTGTTCTATATAATTTGATGTAGATAAAGTTCTAGAAAAGTGAAAGTGAATATTAGTTTTATAATTTTAAAATTGAACCCACGGACTATATTGCAATATAATCTCATCAACAGAAATAACTTTTGGACAAGACAATATTTGTCGGGTCAGTCAGTTAATCATATTTTTGGCTTTTAAAATCAATGCGTACCAGTTTATTTTGTTCGTAAACTCTTACCTGTCAATTCAAATGAAAATTAATCATTTTGTAATGTTGGGCCGTTCGATGTTACCTAGTCCTGGTCTATTAAGGTTATACATAGAAAATAAAAAATAAAGAATAAAGAATAAAAATTACCCGAGTTCAGAATATCTGAAAAGTTGAAAATAGCACATTTTTAAAAAATATATAACTGACTTCCAAGTATAACTATAAAGTTGAAATTAATTTTAACAAACTACAACTCTAGACAACAAATAACACATATTCAATGTTGTTAGGTACCTACACACAAAGTAAAAAAACTTTAAAAGGTGCTCATACTGTACAAATTAATTACCTACGTATCTAGTATATTTTTGAAGTCGGTGCCAAGCAACAATCAAGTTTGATTAACCTGTATATAAGTACTCAATGCAAGGTTTTAGATTTCCTTGGCACCGACTTCAAAAATATACTAATGTGTAATTTTATTCAACAAAATTACTGAATATATTAAGAGGTAAAATTTACTAATCCTTTATGATTGAATCGGTATACGGCAAAAAAACACATAGACTCACATTTTGTCATTAAAATTTTCTGGGTAGAGATGATACTGATGCACGCATTCGCAAATTTTGTTATAAAATGTATGATTTTGATATATTAAAAATTTCAACCTCTGACCCCTGTTATATTATTTTTATGATTATTCATGCAAACATGAAAATTTTGATGTCAATATCGCACACATTAATTTAAAAACGCTGATACGTTATATCAATTGTTACATGGTCAAAATAACTTTTCTATAACTAGTTTCTTTTCTGATTCATTAGAATTTTACCCATATACTGCAGTTCACTGAACATGAAGTCTTTCCTCGTATTTTTTTATATTAAGAATTATAAGATTAGACTAAATACAAATGTTTCAATTGATTTCTGAAACATTTTTGTGGAGCCTTGCAATTTAATTACGTGTCACGTGAAATTGTCGAAATCGATCCACTTCCAATTTGAAATTTATATTTTATTCAGATTTTACTGACATTGACAACGAAGAAGGACACTTTGAAACGTTTGCATTATTTGAATACAGATTGTTATACTCAGTGTGGCGGTTAATCCCTTAAAATACAATTGATATTGCTTTTGACAACTCTTAAAAGTACCTTTCTTCATCTGCCTACAATTATCTTAATATTTTTTTATTTTTAAATGTATTTGATATTCAATTTTTTCTTTATTTTGTCAAAATGTCAACATAGGTAGTTTTCCTTGTTCGAAAATTGTATAGTTAGTTTCAACTATAAACAAGATCTTTTAAATCTTGTTATTCCTCATTTGAAATTTGTATATACTTGTAGCTCTTGATCAAGATCGTTTACTAAATAACTTAACGTTATTTAATGTCGGGCCTTGCATACGTTTCTTATTTTTGTTTTTGTAACTACAAATACGAAGCTGATTCCTTCATATATTTTTCTAATTCGTAGGTATTCCTAGTAAACATTTATGAATTCCAAATCTTAAGTAGTTTCCATAAAGAAGATTTTGGAATGCCTCTTGTATATAAATAAACTCTCTTGTATATACATGAAAAACTAGACGGAAAAAGAAATGCTAGAAAGAGGAACAGACCACAGTTAAAGAATGCAGCTAGGTTACACTATTTTCCTACATTTTGACTATTTTGTACAAGCGACCCACTCGTTAAGGACGCAAGAGAGGTACAGATTTATTTGATGTTTAACCAGGGAGAGGGGAAGTAGAAGAAAATATGATAGAATAGGTGACACCATTTAAAAATCTAGGAACTCAAAATAACCAGTGAAAGTACTCACATGTTTGCTTTCAGACTGAAGGTATAGAATTACAATTATAAATGATAAATTAAAAACTCCGATCTATGACCCCTATGGTTTTTTATGCAAACATTTAAATTTTCATGTCAATATCAGAAATTAATTTTAAAACGCTGACAAGTTATATTATTTTTTATCATTTTCTCTATGATTAAAGTAACTTTTCTATGAGTTCTTTTATCCGGATTCATTAGAATTTTACCCATATACTGCACATTACTGAAGATGAGATTTTTTATTTTTAACCGACTACAAAAAGAAGGAGGTTCTCAATTCGGCATCTGCTTTTTATGTTTGTTCAGCGTTTACTCGTAAACGGCTCAAGGAATTTCGACCATTTATAGTGCACCCCGTGCACCCAAGGGATCCTGAAGTGGTCCCATATTTTTTGCAATAACATAGCTCGTACCGTTTTTAAGAATCACTTTTTACCGACTTTCCTATACAGTAATCTTTGGTGGAGTTGCTGGTATTAAAAATGTGGAAATGTTCGGAGCCTGGGGTATATTAAATTTAAAATAAATTGCATTAGTCTTGAAGGTTCCCGAAGTGGTCCCATAATTTTTTTCAATAACATAGCTTTTACCGTTTTTTACGTTTTTTAGAAAAATGGGATTAAGTTTTTTACCGACTTTCTTATATAAGCTATCGTATTAAAATCTGAACATTTTTCTGTTCGAAACTTTGGGTACAATAAATAAAGAAACTGGAATAATCAAAATAAATGTCAGTTAATCAACTTCCAAGTGAAGATTTTCAGTTAGTCTGTATATACGGTGTGACTTCATCAATCAAATTAATTTTTTTATTAACAATTTTAAGAGAAAAAGTTATTCTTCATAAACAGATTTGCATAGACGAAAACGGATACTGTGTTCATTCCATGTCACTTTTTTAACTGTAGACGAGGTTTGTCAGCAAATAATAATTTTTCTTAAAAGTGATATACCTTTCTTTTTGTTAATATCTTAAAATTGTTAACAAACAGAAGTGATTAGAATTGTAAACTGCATCGAATTATGCCATTGCACTAAAAACTGTATAATAAGTATTTATGTAACTTTTGCAACTAGGTTTCAAAAAATATATCAATTTTGTTTAAAAATGGGGTACCTTTATTTTTTATATAATATCTCAGATTCTAATCAAACAATGTTCATTAGAATTGAAAACTACATCCAATCTTACTGTATCACTAAAAATTGTAATAAGTTGAAAGTAGATCGGAATTGTCTGTTAATCAACATCAAGATGGAGGTTCTCAGTATGTCTGTATATATACTGTGTCTTCATGAGTTGGATTCATACGGAAAACGTTCGTATGAATATTATTTATAGAAAAAGTTATTCTTCATAAAAAGGATTCCATGGTCAGAAACGTATAATGACCACATGTCACTTCTTCAATAACACCACAGTTATATTACACAAAGAAGAACACAGCCCTAAAACAAAACTAAAATAGTCTGCTTTAATTTTGTTAAATGAAAACGATTGTATCGCTACTACCTCCCTAGAATTCAATCATTCCTGGTAGCCGATGATTAAGGAAGAAATTGCTAATGGTCATGTCCTTGTGAACAACCCAATATCGGGATAGTTCATAAGGTTTTTCCTAGGTTTTCCCTTATGATGTTAATGGGATCACTGAATCAACAAATTTCTTTGGTCTCATTTTTGGCGAATGCACTATCTTATAACAAAGTCGCACCTAGGAATGCCACATAAAATTCTAAGATCTCTTAGTTACGTCAGAACTCAAATAATACATACTGTCTGACCTACACCCCGAAACGTTTGGAATATACAGCAGTTTTCGTAACTGTGATGTTATTTCCCAAGAAGTACTTAAACATTGAAAAATATGGCACAAAATCTTTCAGAAAACAAATATACATTTGTTGTAGTTAAGTACCTTTATTTGGAATAATACCTCAAATTGCAATCAAAGAAAGTTTATTAGAATTGAAAAGTGCGTCCTATTATGCTATATCACTTAAAACTGTACAATGATTTATTATAACATTCCTCGGAGAAGGGACAAATAAATAAATGTTAATATAATTAACTGACCTAAAGAATGATGATATTAAAATCGTCTACAATAAGCTGAAATCATATGCAAAATTTTCTTAATACATATACATATTTAGAAAGCAAGTTATTCTATTTAATAGTAATCGTGGTTGGTCAAACTAATAAATGATGCTTAAAAGTACAATACCTTATTTTAGACAATAAGCAAAAAATTTAATTAGATTTGAAAACTGCATCGCATTAAGCCATTACATCACTAAAAATTTTAAAATAAATACATTTAAGAAAAACAAAAACCGACTTCAAAAAAGTAACTTAACTAAAAGGCATGAAATAATTTTTTACGCTACAATTAAATACATTTTCTTATTATAGTAATTCAAAATAGTTCTAACCAACTAATATATTGTTCCGACTAATTTAAAAACCGACGCGCAAAAGCTTAATGGAATATTTTGTGAACTAAGTGCAATCGAAGACCTAATTAACTCTTAATGGAACTGCTTCTCGCTAATTTACGTTAACATAAGAAGTGCCAGAAAAAAAATTGACGAGCTACTTCCACCAATTATGCCTTGTGGACTTGAAAATTGTTATATATTATATTAAGTGAGTACTTTCATATTGATAGTATTTTTATAAAATGTATCCACTCCGTCCCTGGCGAAAGCAACGTAAAAACATTATTCATCCCAAAGAAAATAAAAACATCAATTTCTAGAGTCTTCAAAATGAGCAAGAACTATCAATCTGGACGCTGTGCGAACAAAGGTAAAATGACCAGAAAGTTCGGCGTACGCTATATAAAGCGATATTTGATGTTTTCGTGTAAATAAAAGTTCTAGCAAGTGGAGTGAATAATAGTTTTTTTCAAATTAATTAATTGAACCCTCGGGGTTTATAACAATTTGATGTTCAGAAGTGAAGGATTAAGTAAATATATTCAAACAGAAACAACATCAAAAATAAATTTAACAAAGCTTAGTGAAATCTTTTGAGGAAAAACGTAAAATTGATCTATAGAACCTTGTAGCTGATATAGATGAAAAACAACAAAATCTTGTGACTGCCATGGAAAAAAAACAACCGAATTAAATTGAAGGATTATTCTCGAAATTAGAAATTAGAAACAAACTGATGAATTAAAAAGACAACAGCAGTTTAAACAATTAATGCAAATAGTATCGCAAGTTAAAGAAACAGTTAATGAAAGAATGCAAATGGTGGAATCTGACATAAAAGAGATAAATGACGACATTAAAAATCCTAATAAGTAATGTAAACAAAGTAGATGACATCTACTCTATCCAGAGCCAGCTGAAAGTACAAGATAAAAGTGCCATCCAAAACTAAGTGGCAACCGAAATAAAACAATTACAACAAGATTTGCAGACAGTGAAATACCAGCACACTGTGAGTACCCAAGCTTCCTTTGATGGCAGTTCATCTTGGCCCATGTATAAACCGCAGTGGCTACAGCCAATGGATGGAATAACTAAGAAAAATCTATCTCTCTTGTAATTTCCTTGAGAGGTCCGGCCTTAGAACTCCTCCAAAGCATTCCAGTCGATGAATAAGGCAATTTTGATAAGATCATCGCCATCCTGGACAAAAGATACGACAATCATTCCCTGAGCCAAGTATACCCGGTGCAACTAAGTGGAATAACGCAAAAATCCAAGAATTCAGAGCAGAGATTAGACGGTTAGTACAATTGTCTTACCCCAGACATGCCAGAGGAAACGAAAGATCAGTTGGCCACACAGAGTTTCATAAACAGTATCAGAAATGTGGAAGTACAGACAAATCTAAGACTTAGTGGCATCAAGAAGAGTAACGAAGCTTTGCTCCGGGCTTTGGAGGTAGAGGTCGTCATAAGCATGTCCAAGTTGAGTGTGCGAGCAGTTTCCTTCAAAAGCCAGAGTCACCATTTCATGCGCTGCCGGCTGGTCTGAACAAATTATTAGAACGGTCACAAAGAACTGGCAGCAGAGCGGCATGTTACCGTTGGGGGCGGACAGGATTTTGCCAAGATTGCAGCAGCCTACTCACCAGGGGCACCATCGATGGCAGAGCAATTACTATCACCATCGACACCGGCCCCGCTGTGACCATTGCCATGTTCAGGGTTTTGAGAGCATCAGAAATCCGGCCAGTCCAGTCCAGTCACCGGTGAGTCCAGGTCAATACAGAGTGAAGCAGATATGGTACTGCAGATAGAGGACAACCGAATCCGGCATAGGGTCCTGGCAGCGAATATTGAGGACAATTTCATACTGGCTACGGACCTAATCAGCCAGCATGGATTCATGTTCGACCCGAGATATGATGTTATTCGATTCCTAAATGAGGAATTTGTATTGACACGGCCCGTCAACAGTTCAGCCATCTCCATAACAATTGTAACCAAATTCTCAGCCATAATTCCCGGTCCAACGGAACAGATTATTCATGGGCAGCTAGAAAGTAATCCTGAGAGCTGTGTTGGAATGGTGGAGCCCGTACACTCAGCTCATGACTACTTAGTTGGACGGGCTATAGTTGAAACCGGGCGAGATATACCAATTAGAGTCATGAATTTGTCCAACAACGACATGACAATTGCTAATGGGCAAGAGAGAGCTTGTTTCGAACCAGTAGTTTCCGTCGGTTACTGGTTTTGTACCTTCTCAAACGACTTGTGTAGACGGAAAGTTTTTGTCGTAGACCGTCCAGACACTGCTGAGATGTGATGTTTTCTACATCCCACTGGGAGTGTATTCGGTTATTGTCCATGATAGTCTTGACAAGTCTTTCTATTCTGTGGTTCCTGACCTCTCGTTGCAATTGCGAAGAAAAGTAACAGCCGTCAGAAAAGGAGACAGGGCCCAGTAAAGGGATCCTACAACAATTTGCTGACCTTATACCAGAGGAACAAAAGAAAGCCAAGCAATGTATCAGAACCACACCGGTCGTACCAACATCATTCAACACCGAATAAATACCGGAAAAGCTCAACCCATCAGAATACCACCTAAACGACTACATTTGGGGCAACAACGGGCCGTCTTTATAGTCGTATCTCTGGCATCAGAATTTTAACATTGTTTTCAGTTACAGATTCATTAACGAACAAACAATTTAATTATTTTTGAATTTTAAACAATTACCTTAGAAGATTCATTAATAAAGATTTTAACAGAACTGAACAATCGTAGAGATCTAAACTAATTTCTCTATCAAATACAGGGTCAATCAGAAACACTGAATAGAGTAGGCTACGGATTTACCGGTCATGCTTATTGTGTCGCTTAATCCCCTGTCTCGTCCAATCAGCGTGATCGTACCTAGCGATTGGCTGCGGATGATGCGTGCGGCAGTGGCCCTAGCAGCGGTCTCCAAACGTTTTTGATTTGGACGCTAGGCTCGCTGATTATATTCTGATTAGAGATTATGTATACCCTCTCGATGAATTTTCTCTTATACCAGTGCTCCTCCTTGTGAACTACCCTTGCCTGGTCCCAGTTGATGTTATGGTGCTCGGCCAATGCGTGAGTAGCTAATCCAGATTTTGTTAAATCTCCCCTATGAGCAGCTATGTGGTTCTCCTTAACCCTGGTGTCCAGTGGTTGCTTAGTAGAGATTGCCACATTCACAGGGTATGCTGTCTATACAGTTCTTTGGTACTGCAGTATTATCCGGCTTCGTTTTGTGATCATGCTCCTCAAGGTGTTGTTGCTTTTGAAAACCATTTTGATTTCTTATCCATGTCCTATAGGTCTAAGTTTTTCCGACAAGCCTTTAGTGTATGGTAGTAAGACGGTTGCTATCGTGGCTTCCTGTTCCTGCCTGGTTTCTCCAGTTGTTCAAATGCCTTTTTAATGAAGATTTCCGGATAGCCATTCGTCGAAAGGTCTTCTCTTAGTTTCATTTGTTCTTCTTTGAGGGCCTGTAGTGTGCTACAAATATTTGTTGCTCTATGGACTAATGTTTTGATGATGCCAGTTTTCGTTATTGATTGGTGGTTAGAATTGTAGTGTAGGTACAACCCTGTATGTGTAACCTTCCTGTACACCGTTGTTTCATTTCTGGTCCTAGTCCTTTGGCACTTCACATCAAGTAATGGTTGGCACACACTCTTTTCCTTCTCCATGGGGAATCTGATGGAAGGTTGTGATCGGTTTAGATGCTCCAGAAATGCCTCTAGTTCTCCCTATCCATGTTGCCAAATAATCAAGGTGTCACCGACATACCTTAACTAGAGTTTTGGTTGCTTCTTGGACCAATTCAGTGTATTATCTTCGAATCATTCCATGTATATGTTAACAATGGTTGGCGATAACGGGGAGCCCATGGGCAACCCATCTTCTTGTATGGCTCGGCTTTAAATGTGTCATTTTTATGTTTAACTTTTGTTTTCATGTATTGCCCGTGTCTGTAAATAGTAAATCTTACTTTTGTTCTACTTTATTACATATTACTTTGTTCCCATTATCCGCTGCTTCCAGCTTCCAATCTTAGAGGACACCTTCATCGACAACATATAATGTTTTCGTTAATTGTTCCCAGATTGTTTTTGATTTTTCAATGCAAATGCAGCAGTAAATCGCCCACTTTGTAATTCTGAGTGAATCTGCATAAATTCAACTATTAATTTTTTCTGGCTTGTGTTTAACATTTTCGATTTCTTCATGCTTATACGATAAGAAAAGTTCTTATTTTCTTCATGTGCCTAGCTCATAATCACTAGCTTCTAATTATTTTAAAATTTGAATATCAGTAAACGAACATTTCTGATTGTGACAAATTCAACACAAAGCACTTAAATTTGACACATTTTACTTCATATGTCAAATGTCAGTCTCGTCTACCAAGTCGAGAATACCATTATGGACGTTCAAATAGGTGTATGAGTTTAACAGAATTACTCTTATTAGTTGCAACGTAGAATAAAGATCTCAAAAACAAAGACATGTACACAAATTTAACCAACTTCTTTTGAATAGAAACGTAACAAAAAATATATAAAAAACATTACTGTAATGAAAATTGTCATATTTATGTTACCTCAGTTAGATTGAAAGACCCCTTTGTTACAACATTATATCTTATCTTTGGCATTCCGTTTCACGTAATTAATATTTTAAATTATTTCAAATTTGCTTAGTTAAAGGTGACCTTAATAGCTAATAATAATCCATTGTTTAAATAAATGAACGTTTTATTAAGACCACCTTAATCATCATGTGGAAAACTTTTAAATTGTTTATTAAATCGTAGGAGAGCTGATATTAGTACGTATTAACATACCAGTCAAGATCTCTCTGCCGCGACTGCAATACTCGGCATAAACTATTGTAACAATTTTAATAAATAATTTCAAAGATTTAAAGTGTTAAAGTGTTTTCAAGTAAAAATATATTTTATTTAAAAACTTATCAATTTTGTTATCAGCGTACCATGTACATCTTTCACGTAAATAGATAAATACCAGTGAAAGTTGTCAATAAATCATAGAAATTAAAATGCCGTAAACCTGGATTTCATCGACTTGTTAAGTTGTAACGGGTGAATTGCCGTTCTCCCCGTTACATTGATATTTACTAATATTTGTCGCATTAATAAGTACCTTTTATATTTTTCAAATCACTTTTCTAATTATATCGTTTTCTGAACTGAGTTCTGTCGTAATAAAACAGTGTCTTTACCTTAATAAATAAACACGTAAGTAAATACTCCTATTTTATTCGCTTATGCAATCGCTTTTTCGCTTTTAATTTCTAAATCACAGTTAATTCGTTTGGAAGGTATTCTAAGTCCAACTCTGTCCTTTGATTTGGCGCGAAAATGCCTTGACAGAAAGAACATCACGTGCTATTTTGATCTAACCTCCCTCCAAACTGGAAATATTAAATTAATAAATTTTATTGGGAAGAAGGAAACTGTCATTAATAAAATTTTATCTACGATTTAATTACTAAAATTTTGCTTTATTCTGTTATCGAAATTATCTTGTATTATTTCCTATATTGACCAACTATTGATTAATATTCCTGCTTTCGCGCTCAATAAAATTTAAATTTTAACATGTCATTTCCTTTCCCCACTTTTATGATTGGACAAGTGGGATTAACGCATGTCGAAGGAAGTAGATTTCTCTCTTCTGTTTCGAACGCCGGAAAAGACGGGTATGTAGGCGAATTTCGTTCTGAGTTTAATTTTTTATTGGGAAGATTCTTTATCTTTATCGTGAAAATATCTGCTAGAATTTGCTTAATTTATCGTTTTTCCTTATTATCGTACCTTTGATTGTAATTAAGCAAATTCGGTTTATCGTTATAGTTTGATTTATCGAATGAATTTTTTTTACAGTTTTTTTATCGGCTATAGTGCATATTTTATCGTATCTATTAATAATTTTGGAAGGAAACTTTGGGTGAATCTGGTTTCATATTCATCTTAATATCGATATACCGCGTTTTCTTGCAACGATAAATAGTTGGTGGCTTAATTGCGTAGTTCATTAATTTTTTTGTAATTTTTTTGCTTTGCATCTGCGACGTAGTTGGCATCGATAAGCAATCGTTAGTTGCTAGAGTTTTCACAAGTATCGTGATTAAAAAAAATAAAGAAAAAGGGAACAATTATTGCCGGCCTCTTTTGCATTTTTAGGTATTGGTGAATCTGGAGAATTTGATTGACGATATCTGCCAAGGATCAGGAAAGGACAAATTGATCCACTAGACGAGGTCTCCTGTGAGCCTGAATTTAGTAGCTGACGAAGCTCCCCAACTGGGTTGGACTGTGAATGACTGGAATGATCATGTGAGTGACTTAAAATTTCTATTTTTTTCTTTGCATTTCGTTCAGTATTTCATGTATATATTTCTATTTTATTGAATTTGATTTACATATAGATATACCAGTAAATATATTAATTTTTTAAGTCACTCGCTGATCTTTCATTATTCATTGGCCCAGATTGGTTGCTTGTCTGCTTAGTTATAAAGAAATCACATTTTAATTTCTCCTTTCTCTGAGTTTGCAGTAGAGAGCCAAGCAGGTTCTGGGCTAACGCATTTAGCTACTCCTAGTTTTCTTTATTTTAATTGTTTAACTTGAGGAGATGTATGTGACCAGATTTCACATCTGATTTTTTTTCTATATTTATGAATATAGATTCAATAATCATTTTTAAAGTACCGTACACTGACATTAATTTGGAGTACTGAATTTTCCCATTATCTCGGAGGAAATTCGCTTTCAATCAGTCGTCGAACGGTTGTCGGATTAGAAGGCACATCATTAGATCTTGACTATATTTTTTTTATACCGTTATTTTTAAACACATTATTAGCTCTCAAACGTAATTGTTTATATATCTGATTTACCGTTAAATTTTACCTGTAATTAATAATTGATTTGTTATTTAAATCTAAATTAATTTGAAACTGTAACTTAGCAGTTGCAATTTACCTTAAGTCTTATCGTTATCTATTTTTACCTAGAATTTGAAGCATTTCAAAATTAACTTTTATTAGTTAAAGTGTTTTTCATTCATTTTTGGTAGCATTTAAATAATTAATTTAGAGTGAAGAAGTTAGGGAAAACTAAGGTAGGGTGCCTCACCTCATACACGTGCCGAATCGATCCTATAGAGCATATATACGCCTATACTAGTCAGGGGGAAAATTCAGTATCGATACTCTAAGGGCTATAACTAATTGGCCAATAAATTTTTTCATGTATGCCATCAACTGGGGCTAAGAGTGCCCAGATACGTAACCACTAGCCTCATATCAAGGGAGCAGAACTCTGGCAGTACTACCTGATTCGACTTGTCCTCTGGTAGGACAGTGGCAACTCCTGGCCGCCCTGAGTTATTGGAACCCCATCTGCTGGTTGGCATATAGCTCCAGGATCAGGACCTTGGACAGCAAACCCACCAACGGAAAGGCATTCCTACTGAGGATATTGTAAGGCAAGAATTTATAGATTGTTTGTAACTTCACTCTAACAGTTTTTATATACCTCGATTGTTTAAAAGTTGGTTATCTGTTACCAACTTAACAACAGAAAAATTGATTAATTTGTATTTAAATAAATAAATTGTAAATTTTTCGTTATATTGTCGTTTTTCTTGTTAACTGTGTGTGTCCATTGGCCTGGCGCCCTTGCATAGTCCTTCTGCCAATTGAACAACGAACTCACGCCACCAGATACTAACTGAGCAGCCTACCGGCACAATATCGCCAAGATATCTCTCTCGAGAGGTTTTATTGTTTCAAATTGGCGCCCAACGTGGGGCCCTCGAATAAATTGCTTCAAAAATTGGTACATTGGCTGAAGGATTATCTTATAAATTTGGCCTGTGGAGGTGCACAGCGAAACAAGAAAAAAATTGATTGCAACTGGAGTTCCAGTTTTGAGTATCGAATATCTAGTAATCTATCAGATTCAATTATCGTGGAAATTTCAATCATATGTTGATGAACAGTATCGTTTAATAACCTCAATATTTTGATCATATTGTTTTATCGAATTAATTAACTTGAACCATTTATCTAACAAAATTGAGAGATTTAATAGTTGTTTATTTGTCGTACCTTATATATATATAATATATCTTATTTACCGTTTATCTTATCTTGATCTAATTTACCTTTATCTTATTTACCGTGTGGAAGAATTATTTCAGTTATCGTTTCACCCTCTATATCTATTATCGCTGTTGAGTGAATTGGAATTATCTTACCGTATCTTAATTTATCGTTTCCATTTCATTCAATATTTAATTACCGTGGGGTTAAGCATACCTCTGAAATACTTCCCTATCTCGTAATTCTGTTATCTTACTGGTTTCTCTTCTTTTTTTATCTTTTATCTCATGTCCATTTTTCTTGCGATGGAACCCAACCACTTAAGAGTTAAGGAATTGGATTATGAACTGCAGATCCGGAGGATAAAGCCCATTGGGGATGTCGACTCTAAACGTAAGTTACTTAGAGGAGCCTTAAGTCAAGAAACTGCAAATCGAAGTTTTGTGCAGAGTAGTGTTGGTAGTCCTCTTTCCTTTGATGTAGATACTGCCGAAATTAGGGAAACTATCAATGACTTGAATACCCAAATTGCTAACTTTACTGGTTCTATCTCCTGTCCATTGTATAAAAGAATTTCGTCCCGTTTAACTCATCTCTCAGGTAGAATCCATAGGCTGTCAGAAAATTCAGAAGAAGAAGAAAGGACAAAGGCCGACTTGCAAACTGAACTTTTAATGTTAGAGGGGGATTTAGCTTTAAAATTAGTACCTTCTGCTTCTACTCCACAAAGGACCTCTTCTGGCCATGAATTTACTCCCAGTCCTTCTGTTTCTCGATCTATCGCACCTTATAAGTGGAATCTCCATTTTCCGGGCACAATCCAAGAGAATCCGTTCATTCTTTCCTTGAAAAGGTTGAGACTCTCCGTATTGCTCGAGGTGTCACCAAAGATGAGTTATTTACTTCCGCTTGTGACTTATTTAAAGGGACAGCCCTAACTTGGTATTACAGCATTAAGGATAAAGTCAGCACTTGGGACCAGCTAGTTCAGAAACTCAAAAGAGATTTCTTACCGTACTTTTATGAAGAAGACCTACACAGGTAAATTGACTCTCGCACACAAGGCAATAATGAAAAGGTCACCCTATATATAGCTTATATGGTTGGTTTGTTCAATCGTCTTACCGTCAAATTAGATGAGAAAACTATCGTTAACAAAATTCGTCGAAATTTAGCTCCTCATTTTCTTTCCCATCTCGCTTTACTTCAAATTAATACCGTTGACCAGCTGTCTGACATTTGTAGACAGTTAGAAGAGTCTATGTCGTGGAGCAAACGTTATAAACCACCTCCAAGCACTTCTAGTAATTTATTGGAGCCTGACTTAAGTTTTTCTGCCTCGTTACCTGGTGTACCCAAAAATAACTCTTATCGTAATCAAAGTTTTTCCTCCTTTTTATCGTCATCTCGCAATATAAGTACCGTTACCGTATCTGGCGTTCGTTGTTGGAACTGCAATACCGTGGGACATACTTATTCCGATTGCCGCCGCCCTAAGAAGCTATTTTGCTTTGGATGTGGTGCTAAAGAAGTCACGAAGAGAAACTGTCATCGTTGCCTATCTAGGATTCCAAAAAACGTAGTACCGACTGGAGATGGTCATCTGGATGCCGTCGCCAGTACTTCCAACCAAAGTCCAGGAAACAGTTCCGTTCCTCCTACCGATGCCCAAGGAAAAGGCAAGGGCAAAGGAAAGAAGTCCACGTAAAACCCCCTATCTCTTCCACCCGCAAGGAGTGGAATCTTTGGCTTGAAAAGGTCAGATAATTTTGTCGTCCTTCTTGTAATTTAAGCCCCCTTTTCGTCAATAAACCTCATGACAACAGGCCTTATCTATCTGTTAACGTTTTTGACCGTGAAATCACCGCTTTAGTGGATAGTGGTAGTACCTCTTCCGTTTTAGGTTCCGCAGGGTTCTCTATCCTCAAGGATTTCAAGTTACCGATTCAATATCATGATACCGTGTTAATAACTACCGCTGATGGGAAACCTCAAGACCTATTGGGATATGTTGTCTTACCTATTTCCGTAAATAATGTCGTTAAATCCCTTAAGGTCTATATCATTCCGTCTGTTAAGCACACTCTTATCCTGGGAATGGATTTTCTTCAACTGTTTCAGATGAAAGCTAACTTCTCGTCGTTATCTTATAAGATTTCGCAAATTTCTGCTCTTAATACTTAATACAGATTCAGACTTAACCAGAAGTCTACAGCCTGATTTTGAAGAACAACAAGTATCTCTAAAGGGCATTCCTAATGTTATTGTTGATTCCTTGTCTCAGCCCATTCCGAAAACATCCATTCAGGGATCTTATCGAAATATCGACCTTGATTTTCAGAAATTTTCGGCTGATTTATTAGGTCCGGACCCTTGTTTCCGATTGAAAAATCAGTATATAGTAGTAATAGTAAATTGGGTTATTAACTGTGTAAAGGACTTGAAACCATATCTTTCCGACCCTGACACTGAGGATGAACATGTATCGGAAGATTCTTCGGTCTCTGAATATGATTCTGCTCTGGACTAAGTTAAGTATCGTACCTCTTCTCTATTCTCTTTATCGACTTATCTTCATTACCGACTTATCTTCTCGTATTGGACTTTGATTTTCTATTATCGTATCTTTTATCTTTCTTTACCTTGTCGTACCCATATTTTTCCTATCTATCTATTTTTTAATGGTCTCTTGCGTGGGCCGACGAATACCCCAAGGCGGTGAAACCATGCGCGGACGTAAAAGCCGTCCAACTGGATTCTATCTATTGCCACAACATCTAGGTCTTCTGTAGACTAATTCATATCTTCCCTATCTCTCGTATCATTTTTAATGGTCTCTTGGGTGGGCCGACGAATACCCCAAGGCGGTGAAACAATGCGCGGACGTAAAAGTCGTCCAACTGGATTCTAATTTTTGCCATAACATCCAGGTCTTCTGTAGACTAATTCCTATCTCTTCTATCTATTTTCAAATGGTCTCTTGGTGGGGCCGACGAATACCCCAAGGCGGTGAAACCATGCGCAGGGGTAAAAGTCCCCTAACTGGCCCTATATATATTTTCTTTTACCATCTAGGTCTCGTAAGACTAAGTTACATTTTTCTAGGTCTCCAGGAGGGCTTGGAGAATACTTCTGGTAGTTCATGTTGCCAACTAGGGAGTAAAAACCTTCCAAATGGTCACTTGCCTTTATCTATACATCCATGTCGTTGTCGTTTCATGCTGATTTGCTGTTATCTGGAAATTATCGTCCCTTCAGGATTGCCAAAGCTGATGACATTTTTTATCTTTGATAGTATCGTTAAATATTATGCATATATCTAATTTTGGTTCCCTTTTCTTTAATCCTCATTATTTTCACTAGGTTTTATCTCTCTAGAAGATCCTTACCGTAGCTTAATGCTTTTACCTTATTTCAATTAGTTGAATCATTCGTGTCTAGGATTTAGGGCTGATAGTTAATTTATCTTGCCACCTTTTAGTGATACCGTCCCTGAGGATGAAAAGTCTATATTGTCATCGCTTTCTAATTTTGATATCGCTACCTTTGTACCGTTAATGATAACTTTTCAAAGAAAATACCTTGTTTAATGCAACTTTTCTTGGGCGTAGGCTCTTACCGATATGAACTGCATTTTTAATTGGAGATTTGGTTTTCTTGCCTTATCTGCTGTTCTTTGAGAACAACTATCTTGAATTCCAATATCCCAATTTCTCGTGTATAGTTTTTGGAAATATTATCCTTTTCTCTTTGACTTAGGTTGTTAACGTCACCTATTGGCATTCCCTTACCTTGCTTATTTTATGGTAAATATCTTTTATAATCTATCTATGTTTAACTTTCAGAGGAATTATCTTTTTGAAGTATGATGAAGTGAATTATCTTATCGTTTATCTTGTAATCTCGTCTATCCTCTTACCGACTGCTTGAAGCAGTGTACCGTATCGTACCTTACCGTGGCCATGGAAGCCAGTTATTGTTTTTGGAGAGACTCCAGGCTCTGGACAGTGTGTTAGGGCTGTTATTTTGGACGTAAGCTGGAGTTGCTCTATTTTGGAACTTGGACATGTAGTGCAGTGTTGCCGTCCTAGGTTCTGTGTTTATGTAGAGGATGGAGGTTTTGCGCAGTGTGTTAGAGCTGCATTTTCTCACTTTTCCCGCTTCAAAAATATTTACCGTTCTACCTTACCGTTCGTTTATCTTTTTCTATCTTCCTCTGAAAAGTAACAGGTTTTCTTGATATCTGATTTAGGTGTACCTGAGCGAAAGCTGTTATCGATTTTCAATACCTTACCCCTTTATTGGATGTGAAGTTCTTATTTAGATTTGCTGTTCCTTGCAGAACAATTTTTGGAACTCACTATCCTTCTGGATATCTGACCTGTGACAGGCTATCGTTTTCTATATCTCAATTTCTCTCAGATAATTTACCATATTTTTGTGATTTCCATTTTCAGCAATATGACATCTGACAAAGGTATATTTTCTGAATATTTTCTTTTCCTTTTTCTATTTTTGGGTTTACCTTCTATTATCGTTCGTTTTCTTTCTGGGATCTATCGTAATATACCGTTCTCTCATTCTCTTATTTATTTTCCATGTCCAAAATATACTTGGGGTGGATTTAAATATTGTACCGTTCCCTATAGAAATCAGGATAAATATCTTTAGTTTTTCTAGTAGAAAATTATTTTTTATTTTTGATCAGGCAAATCCTGTCTGTACCTTGGTGCAGTGGGGATTCAAATATACCACTGCAGTTGTTCTAAATTCAATGTCGAGTCTCGTTTAGGTGTAATAAAAAGAATTGTATTGTCTCGTGTATCTTTTGAAGAGTTTTCCGCATTGTATATGTAGAGTAAAACTTATTATCTTGTTGCCATACCAATTCCGTTATTATGAATTTAGCTTCCTCCTAATAATTAGGCTTTTATCTGTTTTCTATCTGTATAGGCATTAGGAAAGTATGCCTTACCTCACTTATCGTCCCTCTTATATAGGGAGCCCTTATCCAGGTGTACTTTTGATGCCTAAGTGTTTGCTAGATTGTGGATTATGCATTTACCTTACCGTTTGTACCTTATGAATTATCTCGTTTGCTTTCCACAATCGTTAAGTAACACAATTATCTTGATGGCAACAATTTCATTATTGTATTATATCTTTAACTTTATCAATTTATCTGCATTTAGCTTGCATTGTAAATATTACCGTGTCTTGTTTTTTTTTGGTTATCCTAACTTAAGGCTTATATCCATTTTTTTTTCTCGCTAACTGACTTGGGATCATTCCCTTGTATTATTATTATTGCTACCGACTTTGTAATTTTATACCGTTAACATATTTTTTTTCCCTTTTATCTATCGTCTACTTTTCCGAATTTTAGTACCGATATCAACTTTCTGTTGTTGATTTGAATTTAGTAATCATTATCGTATTCATGTAGTTGGTCAAACATTTCATTCCATACAGGGACCACCTAAAGTAGGTACCTTTTATCTTATAAACTCAATGTTTCCGAATTGAATATTTTCATATCTTATCTAAGAATAGTTATTCTATTTAGCTTCCCATGTCTCGCGATTCATTTTCACAACTGTATTATCTTGGCAAAATTTAGGAAATTGATTTCGGAAATCTAATATCGTTGCTTATTTTGTAGGTTTTCTTATAGCTTACGAAAGGTTTTTTTTTCAGGTTGACCTTCTCAAAAAACCTTTCTATACTCCGGGTTAGAGGGGTGTGTAACGGGTGAATTGCCGTTCTCCCCGTTACATTGATATTTACTAATATTTGTCGCATTAATAAGTACCTTTTATATTTTTCAAATCACTTTTCTAATTATATCGTTTTCTGAACTGAGTTCTGTCGTAATAAAACAGTGTCTTTACCTTAATAAATAAACACGTAAGTAAATACTCCTATTTTATTCGCTTATGCAATCGCTTTTTCGCTTTTAATTTCTAAATCACAGTTAATTCGTTTGGAAGGTATTCTAAGTCCAACTCTGTCCTTTGATTTGGCGCGAAAATGCCTTGACAGAAAGAACATCACGTGCTATTTTGATCTAACCTCCCTCCAAACTGGAAATATTAAATTAATAAATTTTATTGGGAAGAAGGAAACTGTCATTAATAAAATTTTATCTATGATTTAATTACTAAAATTTTGCTTTATTCTGTTATCGAAATTATCTTGTATTATTTCCTATATTGACCAACTATTGATTAATATTCCTGCTTTCGCGCTCAATAAAATTTAAATTTTAACATGTCATTTCCTTTCCCCACTTTTATGATTGGACAAGTGGGATTAACGCATGTCGAAGGAAGTAGATTTCTCTCTTCTGTTTCGAACGCCGGAAAAGACGGGTATGTAGGCGAATTTCGTTCTGAGTTTAATTTTTTATTGGAAGATTCTTTATCTTTATCGTGAAAATATCTGCTAGAATTTGCTTAATTTATCGTTTTTCCTTATTATCGTACCTTTGATTGTAATTAAGCAAATTCGGTTTATCGTTATAGTTTGATTTATCGAATGAATTTTTTTTACAGTTTTTTTATCGGCTATAGTGCATATTTTATTGTATCTATTAATAATTTTGGAAGGAAACTTTGGGTGAATCTGGTTTCATATTCATCTTAATATCGATATACCGCGTTTTCTTGCAACGATAAATAGTTGGTGGCTTAATTGCGTAGTTCATTAATTTTTTTGTAATTTTTTTTTTGCTTTGCATCTGCGACGTAGTTGGCATCGATAAGCAATCGTTAGTTGCTAGAGTTTTCACAAGTATCGTGATTAAAAAAAAAATAAAGAAAAAGGGAACAATTATTGCCGGCCTCTTTTGCATTTTTAGGTATTGGTGAATCTGGAGAATTTGATTGACGATATCTGCCAAGGATCAGGAAAGGACAATTGATCCACTAGACGAGGTCTCCTGTGAGCCTGAATTTAGTAGCTGACGAAGCTCCCCAACTGGGTTGGACTGTGAATGACTGGGAATGATCATGTGAGTGACTTAAAATTTCTATTTTTTTCTTTGCATTTCGTTCAGTATTTCATGTATATATTTCTATTTTATTGAATTTGATTTACATATAGATATACCAGTAAATATATTAATTTTTTAAGTCACTCGCTGATCTTTCATTATTCATTGGCCCAGATTGGTTGCTTGTCTGCTTAGTTATAAAGAAAACACATTTTAATTTCTCCTTTCTCTGAGTTTGCAGTAGAGAGCCAAGCAGGTTCTGGGCTAACGCATTTAGCTACTCCTAGTTTTCTTTATTTTAATTGTTTAACTTGAGGAGATGTATGTGACCAGATTTCACATCTGATTTTTTTTCTATATTTATGAATATAGATTCAATAATCATTTTTAAAGTACCGTACACTGACATTAATTTGGAGTACTGAATTTTCCCATTATCTCGGAGGAAATTCGCTTTCATTCAGTCGTCGAACGGTTGTCGGATTAGAAGGCACATCATTAGATCTTGACTATATTTTTTTTATACCGTTATCTTTAAACACATTATTAGCTCTCAAACGTAATTGTTTATATATCTGATTTACCGTTAAATTTTACCTGTAATTAATAATTGATTTGTTATTTAAATCTAAATTAATTTGAAACTGTAACTTAGCTGTTGCAATTTACCTTAAGTCTTATCGTTATCTATTTTTACCTAGAATTTGAAGCATTTCAAAATTAACTTTTATTAGTTAAAGTGTTTTTCATTCATTTTTGGTAGCATTTAAATAATTAATTTAGAGTGAAGAAGTTAGGGAAAACTAAGGTAGGGTGCCTCACCTCATACACGTGCCGAATCGATCCTATAGAGCATATATACGCCTATACTAGTCAGGGGGAAAATTCAGTATCGATACTCTAAGGGCTATAACTAATTGGCCAATAAATTTTTTCATGTATGCCATCAACTGGGGCTAAGAGTGCCCAGATACGTAACCACTAGCCTCATATCAAGGGAGCAGAACTCTGGCAGTACTACCTGATTCGACTTGTCCTCTGGTAGGACAGTGGCAACTCCTGGCCGCCCTGAGTTATTGGAACCCCATCTGCTGGTTGGCATATAGCTCCAGGCTCAGGACCTTGGACAGCAAACCCACCAACGGAAAGGCATTCCTACCGAGGATATTGTAAGGCAAGAATTTATAGATTGTTTGTAACTTCACTCTAACAGTTTTTATATACCTCGATTGTTTAAAAGTTGGTTATCTGTTACCAACTTAACAACAGAAAAATTGATTAATTTGTATTTAAATAAATAAATTGTAAATTTTTCGTTATATTGTCGTTTTTCTTGTTAACTGTGTGTGTCCATTGGCCTGGCGCCCTTGCATAGTCCTTCTGCCAATTGAACAACGAACTCACGCCACCGGATACTAACTGAGCAGCCTACCGGCACAATATCGCCAAGACAGTCGAGAGAGAGGTGTATTGTCTAACAAACAAGATATCTCTCTCGAGCGCTGTTGCGTTTCAAAGTATCCAGTTAGATTTTTATAAAACTTCAATTTTTTTTTTATTTCACTGTCTGTTTAAAGTATGTCTTAATATTTAATTAATACGGTGCTTAATAATATTTTATGAGGTCTTTCTAACAGCCATATTAGGTTCGAAGTCTTTATGCATTTCTGGTTTAAAAATATATTACAACAATTTTGAGTCACATAATTTCATATTTGCTGTATTTGATCTCGTTTGTACTCGGACGAAAACAAGCCGTCGTAAATCAGAGACTCGACAGAAAGAAGTTGTGCTTTGTTTTATTGTAAAATATATTCTAGTTGTGATAAGTACTGAATCAAATTGTCAAATTTGTATCTATCCGTTCAAAGAATGCAACCAATTGCAGAATCTCATTAATATTAAGCGAACAGAAAGTTCAATGAGAGGCCATACTACAAGTTACATGACCGACCAAAGTATAAAATGAGCTGACAATGAGGCATTTTCTATTATTATAAAACAATAATTTGATTCAGTACTTTTTTATCAATGTTTTATTTTTTCGCCGCACATTAATACGTGCGTTGTAAAAGTTCTGTGTTGATTGAAAATTGTAAGTATATTGCATCCATGTAAGCTTTTTATGATATTTTTGATACGAGAATTCTCTGATTAGTACAAAATGCCTGAAAACCTAGAGTGTCGTATTTGCTTTGTTAAGAACCAATTAAAGTTGAAGTTAAACGTTGTGTACTTTGAGCTTACAACTAAATAGAAAAGAAGGGCCCGATTCTCGAACCATTTGACAGCTCTATACGACTTTCGACGTAAGTCGCATGAAAAGTGGAGGTAAATGAATTTTAACCCATATATTAAACTTCATTTATGTCAGATTTCAAACGACATACATCCGAAGTCGAGTGGTACAGCCGTCGAATGCTTTCAAGAATCGGGGCTCAAGGGCCTGATTCTCGAAACTATTCGACCTCTCTACTACTCGAAAGATGACATCAAACGAAGGAATTTTGACATAAATGACGTTTATTTGGTATTCTCGAAGGTCGTGTACGACAAGAGATTCTACCGGTCAAACGTATCGAAATTTTGACATTTATAGTAATCAAATTTGTCGGTTAGGTTTGTTTTGTATTGTTGTGTTGGACCGACTAAATTAATTTATTTGCGCTATAAATTTTAAAATTTTTACGTAACATGAATAAGAATGTTGTCTCGTCTACCAATTCGAGAATACCAATTTGGCCAGGAATAGAACAATCTTTGTGTACCACTGCAAGGCCGTATACGACCATTTTCGTCACATAGCATGGTTTCAAGAATCGGGCCGCTGAGTTTTAAGGACTTTTCAATTGTAGCTTATCCTTCTAGGCATCAGGCTTAGTGATCAGAATATAACCTACGATAGGAGAACAGTTGGAGTAGGACAAATAAGTTAGCTAATAAATTCCTATCGACGTTTCGTTTTATTGATTGATTAGGGATAAAAACATCGGATACATTGCATATAACTACAAATTGGATACTTATAAAAATACAAGTAAATATGTATAAACTAACCCGAACTGAGTAACTAAAAGGTACATACTAGCCTAAAAAAAACATATCTGATTCTGCTTTTTCCGGATTTGGAACACGTCATTTTTTTTAATTAATTTATTTATATATTCGAAACCAGCATATAAACAAAGTTTTCCGACGTCTCACCCACACTTTTTCAACGATGAGAAAACATAACAAATGTTACTTACCTTGCGGCGACTCCATTCGTTTCGTTTTTTTTTTCACAAAGACGCTTTAAAATGGAAAATTAGGGATCTAGCCAAAAAAAAATAATGATTGGCCCCCTGAAATTCCGGATAAAAGTAGGGTAGGAATTTTTATTAGTAATTGATTTATTTTGTTGATTTGATTTCTGTTGAAATGTGGATGCAGGGTTGCCAGATGGGCGAAAATTCAAAGTCTTTGTCTCTGTTAAAATTCTTGGGATTTATGTTAATTTCAAGGCCTTACGGAATTTTCTGGTGAAATAATACGGAGATGTGACAACGACTGAGAAGCTGTCGAAGTGGATTTGGTAGTCCGTTTCGTGATGATGTTCAGCTACAGCAGTTTTCAAACACCGTTTGTGCTCTCATAGACAGGTGTTTATAGATCGACCTGTTTCACCGACGCAAACTGCCCCACACGAGTATGGAACCTTATATTGCATTTATCAACTTCTTGCCAGAGTAAAAAAACATAATATGATTGACAACTGAACTTTGTAAAATATGAAAATATTGTTATCTTTGTTAAGAACACGTCAAAGTAAATTCAGTACTACAACCATGATTTATTGTTTAAACTTGCCTGGGAATCGGCATTTTGGAAGCAGTTTTTCCAGTAACTTAGTAGATGTCATCCCTCTTGTTCTATTTTGTCGGCGAGTAGTGTTCCACACCACTCGGCGCTGCTTACTGTTTTATCGACTAAACAAGTTCGAACATGTCGCATAATGGCCAACGCAGATGAGGCAATTGTTACAAACCAGTTGAGTTTGCAGCAAATTTACAAAGAAAATTAAACTGATCGCCTATCAGTTGCTTTGTCAAATTATATTTATCAAATTTTGTAGGTTAAACATTGAGAGGGTAGAATTACAAAAATGCAAGTTAGCTGATTTTATCATATCAATGGTGAACAATAAATTACAGTTATTATATGAAAGTATTTGTCGCGTAAATTATCAACATCGAGTTGGATATAGAAAAACTATTTCTATCATAGGTGGGACAACCATCAACATTACAAAAAGCACTTGACTACTCAGATACTGATGAGAGGTCATTAGTCATACAAGATGGACTAAAGTCCTTAAAGAAAATAATACGTGGGAACTGGTTCTTCTCCCAGAGGTCAAAAGACCTTAGATAGATAACACTTGGTTGTTCAAATCAAAAAGAGACTCAAAAGGCAACATTATTTGTTACAAAGCAAGACTAGTGTCTTACGGCTTTGAGCAAAGGAAGGAATAGGTTATAAAGAGACATTTAGTCAAGCGGTAAGATTTGATTTAGCTAGACTGATATTATCCATTATATATATATGACCTTTTCGACCCTTTTTTTGACATCTTACCAGATGGCATAATAATTTCCTATGCAGACTGTACCTTTATTATCAGTACAGGTCCTACATGGTCTCTTGCTGAAAGATCATGAATGTACACCTTGTTTCATAATCAACCTGTAACTTGTTTTTTGTAACTTGTAGAATTCAGCAAAATTATTCTACCAGTTACAACTTGTAAAATCCAAAATATTAGTACTCAAAATGTTAGTTATAAAACTACAAGTTACAAGTTGTTTGAGAAACAGGCCCCTGGTTGAACTTAAATCAACTATCGTTTAATATTCTTAAAACTTTTTACATAAATTTTGGTTCATAAATAAAGCAAAAAGTCTAAACGTAATGATGTTAGTATCTTAAGTTTAGCATAAATAATTTCTGACAATCCTCTAGGCTATACTATTTATTCCCCTAATGTAAACATGGTGGGTTTAAGTATTGTTGTACCAAGAATTGTAAGAAGATTACCTTATTGTTGGGTATGAATTTTTTAAAACAAGTGTATAAGTCAACAAACTAATAAATGAAATAAATATTACAAATTTTTTAATTCAAATTTCTTATAGCTAAAAAATATAATTTATTTTTAATGAACATAAATTTTCAAAACTGAATTATGACGTATAATATATTATACATGTTGAAACAAAATTAATGAACACTAGAGATAATTATAATTTCAGTTATTCAGCACGGTTGGTGAAAGTCGTTTAAATTTGATCGGAAGTCCAAATTTAGACTGCAGTGAAAATGCTTTCGCTTCAAAAACTATTGGTACTGGCATTTCAGGGTCCTTCTCAACTACGAAGTTATTGATAACATGTATAATTCCTAGTTTGGCAATCAACAATCCCAAGCGTTCACCTAAAATCATAGTCACAGATAAATATAAGAAGCAATTGAAAGATGGCCATATATTCCTTTCATAGTAAACTGTGAATAAAGGCCAAAATTCTAAATAAAGAAATATTAAAATTTATTTTAATGATCTAACTACCAATAATAGCTACTGTAATTGTTGAAATGAATGATAAGGTGCACGCTCATGGCGTAATTTAAGGGCATTCAGAACGTGACCGTTACTAGTTTTTGGTCTATTTAAAATAAGAGACACTTGTTATTTTCTGTTTGTCACAATTACAAAAAATATCATAAGTTTCAATTTAAATCTCTTTTTATGCAATATTGTTCTAAATATTCTATGCCGTTGAGCTTACCTCACTTCGTGGTAAATGCCACCTAACGATATGCAAGTATTATATTAATAGTGTATATACTCGAAAAAATTTCATTCTAATATCTAGTAGAATTGTAGAGTTTGATATGACACCTAATAACATATTCGGAGCTGACTTCTGTATTTCCAATGTGGTATGACTCTAATATAAATTTTATCGGAAAAATATCTAACAAAATATATTTTTGGTTTAATTATTTTAACCACTTACAGAAATATTGTAGTGTTTGCAAGTTTTGAGAAAATGTAGATTCATTGACAGATATTGTTCGCTAACTAATGTTCCTTTAACTTAATATATAGGGAAGATAAACCCATTTTTTCAGAATAATTTGTAGTATTTTTTTTTTCAGAAGATTCTAGTCCTTCACGGATGGAACAATCTGATTTTCTTTGTTTTATCCGGTGTACATCCGTTTCTCGGTTTGTGCTCTGAAAAGAACATTTTACCTGACGTTTCGCCAAAGTCTATTTGGCATTTTCAAAATTGAAATCTGAAAACAGAATGAAGAAATTTAAAGACTGGCTTTCTATTTATACTTTTGTTCGAGATCATAACCTGTGTGATGACTGTTCAGAGGCGGTGCCGTTAGTGGTCTTTATTGCTTTACCTGGTAATCCGCTTGGATTGTGACCACCCGTCGCGGTGTTTATTGTCTCTTGTGATTGTTTCTCATTAGAATTAGATTTATTACTAAGAGTTTTATGATGGGATTTCTGTAGAAGTGCCTTCCACGTTTTTGTCAAGTTTAGAGCCTCAACTGGTTTATTTAATTCTTGGATTTTTTGAATTTCTATTGCTTCCCGTATTTACCTATTTCGGTGATTTCCTTGCACATTTTGAAGTCTATTTTGTGTCCTGCATTGAGTTCGTGTTAGAATTAGGCCGATGTCGTCTGGTTATTCCTGATGCTTAGTTTGTGCTCCTCTGCTCTTACGGAAATACGTCGGTTAGTACTTCCCACGTATGACTTTGAAAGTCTCCGCATGATATACTAAAGACTCCGTGATTCTCTAACTCGATTTTATATTTTAGGTCACCGAGTTATGTTCGTGTGAGGTTTGAAAATTGGCTTTATGTTGTGTTTTCGATTCTGTCAGTAGTACCTCTAATATAAGGTAGGATGACTGTATGTTTGTTGTCCTCTATGTCTCTGTTGTTTTCTTGTCGTGTGTTGCGGTTAATTGCTTATTTATTGTATGATTTTTTTATTCGTTTTTCTTTAGTTCTTCTGTTATATTTTAAATTTCTTCGTTTTTGGTGTCTGTTAATCTAAATGATCTGGAAATAAGAGTATTTGTGACTGTTTGGATCTGCGCTGGGTGATGGTGTGACGTGGCGTTCAGGTATCTATTGGTGTGTGTTGGTTTTCTGTAAACTGTAACTTGAAACTGTCTGTTTGGTGTTTTGGTAATGAAAACTTCTATTAATGGGATACGGTTATCTTATTCTAATTCTAAGGTGAACTGTATTTTTGGAGGTAAGGTGTTCATATATGTCAGAAAATTTTCTAATTCAGCTGATGAAAATATCATCTAAGCTTAGGAATCTGGAGAGCTTCTCCCTCGAAATAAATCATGAAGAGATTGGCTATTACTGGTGACAGCGATGAGCCCATGGGAGCACCCTCTGTATGTTTGTACTTTTGTCCATTGTATGCAAAATATATGTTGTTTAAGCAGTGTCTGGCGAGTTCAATGATGTGAGTTGGGAATTTTTCTTCCTTGGATATCTTCTCTATAGGTTCGCTGACTGGAATACTATGGTATAATGACTTAACATCTAGGCTGGCAATGATGTCGGTGTTGTTCGTATTGAGGTGTTTTATTGTTCTAATGAAATGTTCAGAGTTTCTCAGATAGGAATTTGCTTCCTGCACTTTAGGCTGCATAAACTTGGCTGTGTATTTTTCCAGTATTTCGGTTTACAGCACTTACAATGGGCCTTATTCTTGGGCACCTGAAAGTCTTCTCGCATGGTATCAACTGTTTCTTGATTTCGCTGTCTATAGGTGATTCCTGTATTTTGGTTTTTGTAACTTTTTTTAGGTACGTTGTTGGGTTCCGGGTTGTTGGTTTGTCGCAAGTGTCTTGCAGAACGTCAGTCATCTTTTGATTGTATACTTCCTTGTTCATCACCGCGGTAGCATTGCCTTTATTAGCTGGTAGAATTAAAATATTGTGGTATACTCCGTGGGTTCAATTAATTAAAATTTAATCGTCCTGATCAAAAACATCCTCTTCATGGTAGGGAGCGAATCGATCTAAATAGACCACCTTCCACTTAGCCCTGGGGTTTTGACGGATCCGGTAGACGACATCATTAAGCCTCTTGACCACCTCGTATGGACCATCCCAGGCGGGTGTAAGCTTTGGAGATTTACCTTTGCTCTGTTGGGGGTTGTACAGCCATACTTTGTCCCTCTCTTGGAACCCGACTAATCTGGCCTTGAGGTCGTATTGCGTCATGCGGTCACTGGTGACCGACATGTGCGTTCGGGTTAACTCGCGTATTGCTAGCATGTTATATCGGAGCTGGTCGGCATAACCGTTAATGTCTTGGAAATGTTCTTCGGGGGAACCAAAAGCAAAATCGTAGGGTAATCGCAACTCTTTTCCGAATAGGACCCTGGTTAGAGTCAGACCTGTACAATGTACGGCCGAGCGATATGCCAACAGGAATAGGGGAATATGTTCATCCCAATCACGCTGGTTATTGCTGACGATCTTGGATAGGTCTTGTTCCAAGATCCATTTGAATCATTCCACCATTCCGTCTGACTGTGGGTACAATAGTATTGTTCTCGTTTTCCTGATCCCCAACATCGTGCAGACCTTCCGGAATACATTCGATTCGGAGTTACGCCTCTAGTCTGAATGTAGTTCCAACGGGACGCCAAACCTGCTGAATAGCTGTTCTACTAGCACCGTCGCTACCGTGGCTGCCTCTTGATGCGAATCGCATATGCCTCAGGCCATTTAGTGAAGTAACCTATTGCGACCAAAATGTATTTGTTCCCCCTCTCAGACTCGGGAAACGGACCTTCGACATCGATGGCAATTCTCTCAAATGGGACGCCCTCGTTGTACTGCTGCATTCTGCCCTTGGTCCGGGTCTTTGTGCCCTTACTGGCTGCACAGGTGTCATATTGCGGCACCAAGTTTTGACGTCTTCGAAATAATTCATACAATAGTACCGCTGGCATTCCATTCTCTACTCTTAGAGAGTCCCTTTGGGCCCATAACGATTTCAGCACGCCCGAGTATCTAGCTACCTCGTCCCATCGTGGTCTGGGTGCCCCTCTCGTTTTGAGTGACAAGATTGGTTTGATGTCTGGATCAGCCAATTGGTCCTGGATGCACTGTTCCGTTGTCCAGTCTTCATTGGCCTGCACTCGGATTTGTCTGATGGTGATACCCTCTCTCTGTTCCGTCTTCAGACAATATCCGCATTCTGCTCTACAGGGTCTTCTAGATAGGCGGCATGATCTGTTCGGATTAAGAATTGACGACCATAGAGGTATTTGTGAAAATGGTCTACAGCGCTTATTATTGCGAGAAGTTCTTTTCTGGTGACGCAATAATTTCTTTCCGGTTTCGAGATTCCACGGCTGTAGTACTCGATCACCCTCTCTTCACCATCTTGCACCTGGGATAGGGCGGCCCCCAAACCTGTGTTGCTGGCGTCGGTGTTTAAAATGAACTTGCCGGACTGTGTAGGAAAGGCTAGAATTGGGCTGGAACATAGTGCTGACTGATGTTTCGCAGTCCTGATTCCAACGAAAATCCCTCAACAAAACGCCGGTAGTATGAACAGTGGCCCAAGAAGCTTCGGAGTTCATATTTGTCTCTTGGGACCGGCCATTCAAGCATGGCTTCTATCTTCACCTCGTTGGTGCGGATTCCTGACTCCGAAACGACGTAACCCAAACACTCTACTTCTTTTTGGAACAAGGAATACTTCTTCGGGTTGAGTCTCAGGTTGGTGTTATTAATTCTGGAGAATAGTAGAATGTCTGACCCATAACCAGAATGTCGTCGAGGTATACTAAGCACGTCCTCCATGTTAACCCGCTCAGGAAGTACTCCATTAGCCTCTCGAATGTTGCGGGAACTTACATAACCCAAAGGGCACGACCCTGAACTAAAACAGCCCTTTACTAGTGGAGAATGCTGTCTTCTTTCTGTCTGTTTTCGTGTAAACCAACCTACCAATATCCACACTTTAGGTCTAGTGTGGAGAACCTATGGGAGTGTGGTCAAAGTGTCATCAATTCGGGGTATTGAGTTGCTACTTTTCTTGTTGACCTCATTCAGCTTTCTGTAATCCGCACAGAATCGGGTGGTTCCATCCTTGTTTTTAACTAGCACGGGGGAAGCGGACCATGGGCTGATGGATGGCTCAATAAATCTATTTTGCCTGTTGTTGCCCCAATGGTAGTCGCCTAGGTGGTATTCTAATGGGTTGAGCCTTCCCGGTATCTATTCGGTGCTGGATGATGTTGGTGCGACCGGTGGTTCCATCTTCACTGTTACAAATTTGCCAGTGCTTTGTGATAAATTGCTTGGCTTTCTTCTGTTCCTCTGGTGTCAGGTGTGTCATATGGTCAGCAAACTGTTGTAGGAACTGTTTACTGGGCCTTGTCTCCTTTCTCGATGTCTGGTACCCTTCTTTGCAATTGATGATGGTTTCGCATGCCTCGAAACAAGCTATCTTGACCGTTGGCAAATCTGATGTCGCTGTTGCACAAATTCAGGACTCTAATTAATATATCTCGGCTGGTATTAACTATAGCCCATCCAACTAAGTAGTCATGAGCTGAGGGTACGGGCTCCACCATCCCAACGCAGCTCCCAGGATTGCTTTCTAGCTGCTCATGAATAATCTGTTCAGTTCGACCGGGAATTCTGGCTGGAGATTTTGCTACAATTTTTATTGAGGTCGATAACCTGTTAACGGGCCGTGTCAATACAAATTCCTCATTTAGTAACCGAAGAACATCATATCTCGGATCGAACATAGATCTATTCTGGCTAATTAGGTCCATACCCAGTATAAAATCGCCCTCAATATTTGCTACCTGGGCCCTATGCCGGATCATGTTGTCCCCTATCTGTTGCACGACATATGCCTCACCCTGTATTGACATGGACTCGCCGGTGACTGTTCTGAGCTGGATGTTATTGGTAACTGGCCGAATTTCTGATGCTCTCAAAACCATGGAATTTTTGAAGGCTCTCGCAGAATTTTTGCATTTTCCCACTTAATTGCACCTTTTATACTTTGCTCAGGGATTGACTGTCGTATCTCTTCTCCAGGATGGTGATGATCTTGTCGAGATTCATCGACTGGAATGCTTTAGAGGAGTTCTAAGGTTGGACCTCTTAAGGAAATTACAAGAGACATCGATTTTTCTTGGTTATCCCATCTATTCGCTTTAGCCACGGCTTTAAATTCCCATATATACATGGGCTAAGATGAACTGCCATCAAATGTGTGTGGTTTGTTAACGGAACCTTTCTTACTCATGGTGCTCTGGTATTTTCCTCGCTGTAAGTCCTGTTGCATTTTCTTAATTTCTGTTTCTACCTTTTATTGGATGGCACTGATTTTATCTTTAACTTCGGTTTGTACTGTTTTTTAATGGAACTGATTTGGTCTTGAACTGAGTTTTGAATTGAACTGATTTCAAATTTTACCTGGCTTTGGATGGAATCTACTTTGGTTTCCAGATTGTCCACGGTATTTTTTATGGTCTTAATGTCATCATTTATCTCTTTTATGTCTGACTCAACTATTTGGATTCTTTCATTCACTGTTTCATTAACTTGTGCTACTATTTGCATTAAATATTCAAATTGCAGTGTTTTTTTTCTTCCGTTTGGCCTTGTTTTTCCTCAAATATTTTAAAATCATTTTGTCGCTGTTCATCGAATAATTTAAATTCATTTTGTCTTGTTAATTCAAATTTCGAGAATAATCCCTCAGTTAAATTTTGTTGTTCACTTTTCATCTTAGTGACCAGATCCTCTAATTCTATTTTACGTCTTTTATCAAAAGGTTTTACTAACCTTTGTTGAATTTCTTCTTGAGGTTGTTTCTCCTTCTTGTCTCGTTTTTCCAGAATCTAGTCTCTCCGTAACCTATTTCACTATTTTTTTGGTAGATTCGTTCGTTTTTTCCATGCTTCGGGTTTCCATAAATCAAATTACGATTTTAACTTCACGTAATCCTGCACTTCTGATCACCAAATTTGTTATATACTCCGTGGGTTCAATGAATTAAAATTTAAAAATTAATATTCACTCTTACTTTCTAGAAACTTTTATTTATATCAAATATACACAACGGCTGATTCGAATATCACAATAATAATTCAACATAAGCTCTTCGCCGCACTGACTGCCTGCTGCGATGATGGGCCGCTCCTTTTAAAATCAGCATCGAATTCTCTCGTATAAACCAGTGAAATTTTACAGTTACTTCGAGATTAATTTTTTTCCCAACCGAACCTTCTAGCTCCTCATTTTTTCCTATCCCAGTCATTGATGTCTCACGGAATGAAACCAGGGATGGACTAAATAGATTTTTATAAAAATATCTTTATTTCTACGAAGTTGAAACAGTGCTTTCCGTTGAGATGGACTGAGGTTGGAATTTGGAGGTTTGATTATTCGTAATATTCTGGACGGATTTCTTCAACATTTTCTTCCATCGGAGAGGGTAGGGAAGCTGTTGTAATAATTTCTTCGGTGGGAATTGTTTTTGGAGCTATGGCGAAGTTCAAACCTTTGCTTAGAACCATTTTCTCCGTTTCGTTGAGGTTGTAGTTTGAGAACTTGTACACTACTCTGTCTGTATGAATACTTGGATTTTATTCCTTTATCGATTTTTGTGATAGCTTCATGTATTCCTTCTGAGTTTTCTGTCTGATTCCATTCGCCAAAAAGGCTAACTTCTCCACTAGAATCCATATGACTAGGTGTATTCGGTTGCTTAAATCCAGCTGAAGGTTTAGGAGTTCTTTCTCAACTTATTTTTATGTTTTCTTGGGAATTACACCACAATTGAATAAAAAACTGTATATTGAAAATACCAAACGTTTCAAAATAGATTCTGACTTCGTTGTCAATAGCTTTAAAATATGTAATGAAAATGTAAACTGCAAATCGAAAGTTTGATTTATGACATTTAAGTTAATTTTAATGGAATCAGAATTCTTTGATCGCATTTTTGGCGATGCGCTATCTTATAACAAAGTCGTACCTAAGAATGCTACTTATACATTATTCCAACTTGAAAGCTGTTTAACTTAATAAATTATCTTTAGAATTTTTTGTACTAGCTGTATATTTAAAAACAACAAAAATCTTATGTCAACTTAAATGTCATAAATCAAACTTTCAATTTGCAATTTACATTTTCATTACAGATTTTAAAGCCATCGACAACGAAGGCAGAATCGACTTTGAAACGCTTGGTATTTTCTTTCAATATACATATTTTTAATTCAATTGTGGTGTTATTCCCAAGAAAACATAAGAATTATCAAGAATATGCCACAAATAACATTTATAAGACAATTCTTTCTCAACGTTGGCCATTTGTTTTCTGGTGCGTTGTATCTGTTCGATAAGTAAGGCTCTGCTTGCTCTTTGAAGGATATCGTTCGTTTTCCTAGTTTAGGTGTGTTAATTCAATTTGGTAAAACCCGATAGCACTTTCGAGTCTCAACACTTCTTCTGAAAAATAAGATCACACAACAGTTTCGATTTCTTCGCTCTTAGTTTCTCACTCCCCACCTCGTAGAGGTGTTGAATGTTAGATTGTAGTCCTTCACCGATGGAACAATGTGATTTTCTTTCTGGTATCTGGTGTAACCCGTTTTTCGGTTTGTGCTCTGAAAAGAACATTTTACCTGACGTTTCACCAAAATCTCATTTGGCATTTTCAAAGTTGAAATCTGAAAACACTAATAAATCTAATTCTAATAAGAAACAATAACAAGAGACAATAAACACCGCGATGGATGGTCACAACCCAAGAGGATTAGCAGGTAAAGCAATAAAGGCCACTAACGGCACCGCCTCTGAACAGTCATCATTCAGGTTACGTTCTGGAACGAAGGTATAAATAGAAGACTAGTCTCTAAATTTCTTCACGTTTTTTTATATATTTTAATAATAATTTGTTTAAAAGATATTAACAAAAATATACAAAAAATTCCCCATTCCCCCGAAAACTCGAAAACTATAAGACTTAAAATGTTGAAAAAAATTTAACATATAGGGCCTTACCTAAACTTTACAGTATAAATAAAGAGAAATTAAATTGAAAATATAAAATTAAAATTGTTTCTAACACATCATGTAATAAATTAAATCAAAAGCCTCGTTATGACGAATACAAATATATGTTATTTAAATTTTTAAAATATTGTTTTAAAAATATTAACAAAAATTTTAAAAAAATACCCATTCCCCCCGTATCTCTGAAACCTTAAGACGTAAAAATTTGAAAACAATTAGAGATACAGGGCTCACCTGAATTATCCAAGAACAATAAAGGGAAACCCCTAATATTAATTCTGGCGTACAAGTAGCAGACTTTAATGAAAAATATAAAATTAAATTTGTTTCTAACGCATCATGCAATATATTGCAATAAACTTCGTGGCTTCAATAAATATAAAAACTAATATTCACTATCACTTTCTAGAACCTTTTATTTACAACAAATATTCACAACAGCTGATTCGAATATCAAAATAATAGTAAAAAATAAACCCTACACCATAACTAACTCTCCGACGCTGGGCCGCTCCTTTTAAAATCCGCAACGAATTCTAGCAAAATTGAGTGTCAACTTTTCAGTTGTCGAGTTATTTCGAGATTAAGTTTTTGTCCTCATTAGAAGATTTCAGTCCTTGTTTTTTTATCCTCCCAGCTTATTCGAATAAAAAGTTTTACGTTACTCGCCAGGGACGGAGTGGATAATTTATGACAATATTTAATCAAGGGGCTCATTATGAAGAATTCAATTTTTTTTTTTCATATTTTAAAATGAATTATTTAACAAATATTACCAAAAATATAAAGAATTTTACCCATTCCCCCACCCCCTTATCTACGCAACTGTAAGATGTTAAATTTTAATAAAAATTAGAGATATATGGCCTCACCTGAACTTTACAGGAAAAGTAAGGATAAACCGCTAATATTAATTTTAGAAGGCAAATTACAAAATTAAATGGACAATATAAAACTGAAATCGTCTCTAACTCATCATGTAACATATCGAAGCAAAGGGCTCATTATAGCAAATACAAATATATTTCTTTATTTTTAAAATACATTTTTTAAAGATAATAACAAAAATATAAAAAATTACCTATTTCTCCTTTATTTTCAATTTTTTTTTTGAAAAAATAGGCGTATATAGCCCCACTTAAGATTCACAGGAAAAATAAGGAGAAACTCCTAATATTAATTTTGGGACGTAAACTATAGATCTAAACAACAAATAAAAATTAAACTTTTTTGTAAACGCATCTTGCGATATATCATTTGAGGAATACATTTATATATATTCTTTATATTTTTGAAATCAATTGTTTAAAAGATACTAACAAAAATATAATAAAATTATCCATTTCCCCCTCTATTTCCGAAACCATGCGACAAATTTTGAGAATAATTAGTTCACTTGAACTTTATAGGAAAAAAAGTGGAAAACCCTAATATTAATTTTTGGGGGCAAATTATAGAAATAAATGGAACATAATAAATTAATTAAACATATTATATAAAATAAACGGGCTCATTATGAGAAATACAAATATACTTTTTTATATTTTTAAATTTATTTGTTTAAATATATTAAAACAAATATAAAACATCGACTTTTCCCCCTTTTATATGAGAAGCTACACGATCTAAAATTTTGAAAAACATTACAAATATAAGGTCTCACTTGACTTGAAAATAAGGAGAAAGTTTTTATTATAAATACAGGAATATGTTTTTTATATTGTTAAAATAATTTGTTAAAAAGATATTTAAGAAATATACAAAATTCGACCCATTAAGAAAAGTAAAACATAAATTCTAACAGTAATTTATACACTTAAATGCTAAATAAAATTTTTGTTTTTTGAAGTGCACTCATAACTTGCCAAATGAAAGGAATCATCATAAAAATAAAATTATATCTTATTATTTTAGGCTTAATAATTTATTATTTAAAATTTGACCCATTCTTGCCTTTATCTTCCAAACTACTAACAATAATAATCTTAATTTTTGAGGGACAAATTACAAAATAAAATAAATATTTTTATAAAAATTAAGCGAATAATGGAGCATAGAAAATAAAAAAGCCCTGTGTTAGAAATAAAAGTGTATAATTTTTTAATATCTAATTTAACACGCTTAGTTTAAAGATATTAAGCTAAGTATAAGAAAAAGCACTCATTTCCTGCTTGTCTGAAAGTGTAATATTAGAACAGTATATACTTTGATTCATCTATATGGTATCAAATCTCAAAGATTGTTCGGAATCGTTAGTATAACCAAATTATTCCTACTAAAAAGGATGTAATTGGTCAAATTTTTTATATTTTTTTACATATATTTTAATGAAGTTATTAAAAAAAACAGCAATTTATACTTATATTTCGGATAACGAAGCCTTGCATTTCTAATATTATACGATGCGGTTGGAAAAATATTCTTTTTTTAATTTTCATTTAATTTTATAATGTACTTCCAAAATTAATATCAGGCGTTTTTTCTTGTAAACTTTGCTTTATAGTTTGCACCATAAAGCAGGAGAATAGGTACATTTTATACATGCAGCTTATTATATTTAAAAGTCTTTTTTTACAAAATTGGGAACAAAGGTTTTATTGAGAAAGACTAGTTGACCAATTTCGGCTGGCACGGGCTAGACAAATCGGCGTAATTGACTTGCTAATCTTGCACATGATGAACATTTTTGTTATTTTTGTGAAAACTGTTTTAACATCATCATTCAAGAGAGAAATTTATATGGCACTGCCGCTTCTTAAAATATTGAGATTTAGTATGAAGAGCTAGACATATTTGAAATTTTTGACCTTTTTGCCATTTTCACATTTGTAATATTATGACATTTGTGACATTTTACTTTTTTGTCATTTTTGACATTATGACATTGTCTTTTCAATCCATTGAAGTCAATATAGTGTTTCTAGTCAGTCTTTATCAGTTGCGCTCCACCCAAGTAATTCAGGAAAAACTATCTCACAAAGACTCCAAATCGGGAGTCATACAGTGTGTAACACTTTACAATAACAATTTTCGCCGCACCATGTCAAAATAGGACCGAAATATTACTGATATTGATATTCCTGCAGATACCATTATATAGTTACTTGGCACTTTTTTTAAACAAACGGTTAAGTGGTGTTTTAAGTTTTTTTTGTTTGAAAGATATCGTTTTCTATAATTATAAAAATATATTTATAATGAAATTTTTTTCGTCAGTAAAGGATTTTTTGAACCATTTTTTAAAGTAAAATTTGACTTTACCCTATGTTTTAAATACCCTTTATATGCAACTTTATCTAACGTTTTTTAAACACACTCTAAAACTATATTCTTACTTCTCCCCATATTTCAGATATTCCATATAGTAGAATGCAACTGTTCATAGTCTACCGTGTATAACAATTTTTTTAACTTTTTTTGATCCACCCTAATGGAAATACGTGTGTACCCTTGATGTGTCACAAATGTAAAAATGCAGTTTTGCAGCCTAACACCAAACTTTTATTTAAACACTCACAGAAATTGCAACAGCTTATTGGCCACCCTATATAAGAATTTTATTCAACTTTTTTTTTTAACTGCCTTGTATAACTAACTCTACTTTCATCTACGATAAAACCGTCCTGTATACACTACTGCCATTTTGTCAAACATTATAACTTATTTTTGAACCATCCTGTACAACCATAATTTTAGGCTACAAAATATTTCAACCACCCTGTATGTGCATCTGGTTACACGCCACCAAATATAACATTTTTTAAACACTTAACTATAACTCACTCTCTTATATACGCAACTGCTTATGCAGCGGTTCCCAACCTGTGGGGTGCGCCCCCCTAGGGGGGTGCAAGACCTTTGCAAAGGAGGCAACAGTTGTTTCCAAAATATTATTTTGGAATACAAACCAAAAGTCGAGTAAGTGTCAAAAAAATGAATAAGCAAAATAGGTATACGTAATCTACAATTAGATTGTTAGAAAAATTAAGGGGGCGCGACAATTTTTTAAGGGGGAGCGTAGGTACAAAAAGGTTGGAAACCACTGGCTAATGGACTACGCTATATAATTATTTTTAAAACACCTTTGAAAGTATAATTTGTCTCGACCATATATATCAACCACCCCTTATATGCAGCTTTTTCTAACATTGTTTTAATCACACTGTATGAACTATAATTTTACATGTTCAGTCCTACAAAAAAATTATCCAACCTGTTTAACTATAATTCTACTCCAGTACTTATCGGCCACCCAGTACAACCTTTTTGTTCCACACTGTACTATAAATCCATCAATGCCCAATATATTTCACCAAAACTGCAACTGCTTATTGGGCACCCTTTATAACAATTTTGTTCAACATATTATTGAATCACCTTGTATGTATTACACCTACCCTCTATTCGATACTGCTTATTGGTCAATCAATATAACATTTTAAAAAAATTAAACATAACACTTCTTCACCCTATATTTCAACTATCCTATCTTTGCAAGTAATTATGAACTGCGCTATTTCAATTTTTCCTCATATTTTTTCAACAACATTGTAAAGTATAATTTGTCTGCACACTTTATTTAAACCACTTTTTATTTGCAATTTTTTCTAACCTTGTTTGAATCTGAAACTGTGTAATTATAACTTTACTGAGCTCCATATTTCAGGTACTACTATATAACACAATTTTTCTAGCATTTTTTACCCACCCTGTATAATTATAACTCTACATCACCCTATATTTCAACAACATTTTATATGCAACCACTTATTGGCCACCCAATATAACATTTTTATACCACCCTGTATCCTTAGAATCCCACTCTACCCTATATTTCAACTATCAGGTGCATGGAACAGCTTGTAGATCATAATATTTCTTTATAGTATTTTTTAAACCCACTTATATAGCTCTAATTATACTCTGCTATATGAGCAGCCATCCTATATATACAAATACTTGTGGATATTAAACAAGTTTTTAACCACACAGGACTAACTGCTAAACTCTATATACGGAATATTTTACTAAACCTCATAAATTAGATCAATCAAATAATAACAGCCCGCTTCCTTATTTTATTGATTATACTGTATACTGTACCCTCCCAAAATTAAAGGTTTAAGAAAAATATTAGCTAGTAACATTTTCACAACTGGCAAATAATTCATACCACCACGAATTCTTAGTTTTGCAAATCAAGAGTAGTCCAGCGTCAAGACGTTAAAACATACCTAATATCTACCTATAACTAATTATATTTCACTTATTTTTTGACGCCTTCAAATGGGCGACTTTCTTTTTTCTCAGAAATATTGACGATTTCTGAATCCTGCTTTTAAAGAAATTACGAGCATGTTTTAAAGTTTGCCAAAGTTTAGATACGTCCGCTGTTTTGTTCTTAAAACTAAGATTTAAATATGAAGTCTGAACGTTACTAACATCTTCCCGCGGAAATAAACGCAACGAATGTTGCCAATTTTACGGACGCTTTGAAATCGAGTAAGTTGTAAAAGGACAAATATGAATATACAAAATTTGATATACGGCAAATCCCCCTCGACGGCTACTGGTTGAACCAGTAATATACGGGCATCTGAATATATTACACAGTCCGCTATCTCTAGAGCGTCCAACACAATTTTTGTAGAACGGTTCATTATGTTGTTAGAGAGCATCATAAAACTTTTCCCATATATATATATATATATATATATATATATATATATATATATATATATATATATATATATATATATATATATATATATGGTTGGTGATTTATTCCCGTGTACATCCGTTCGTCTGTATTCGTTTGAAAAATCACTTGACATTTCGCCAAAATCATATTTGGCTTTCTCAAAAGATACTTAGTAACTTAGTATCTTTTGAGATCAAAGGTGGTGAAAATTTGGTAAATAATTGAACCTTTGACAATTAATTGATATTGACATAATTATTGAAATATATTTTTTTAACAAACCCTTAGTATTTTCTATCATTAAAATCTAGGAAAATATTGTTTTTTTATATATATAACTGGTCCTACAATTCAGTTTTAGTCTTGTATTTTGCAATTGAAATCTAGGTTATGATATTTTTTTCTTTAAACTTGAATATTTTTCTCTAACATGACTCCTCTGGATATTTTCTTTATGAAATGCATTCTTTAAATCTTTCTGCACCTTTTTATGTACTCTAGCACTTTTTTAAATGTTTTTATTTAGTTCTGGACTCTAAATAAATTCTGTTCTTTGATACCTTTCTTTATTTTCCCAAAATTTTTAGTTTATTGAACTGTTCTTGACCTATACTTAGTTACATTAAACTATTTGAATCTCTGCAAGTATTTTTAACTAGTTTCATTTCTCTCTGGTGTTATATTGTTACCATTTGTTAATACCTGATAATCGTTTTACTCTATGATTTATTTTTGTATGTTCCACCCCCTTAATCATTATCCATTGAACTATAACTCTATTTAACTGTTCAAATTGTTGTCTATTTTTCCCCATTTATGTTATTTATTTTCTGTTCTGACCCTTGACTTTTTATACATGGTACCTGACTTTCAAATTTTGATATTTTAATCCTGTCTCCCAAAATTAGCTTTAATTCTGGTTTAGATTAGATTCTTATATTATTTTGTATTTTGTATTTGACTGTGATATGAAGATGTGTATTGATTAAACTATTGAAGCTTTTAACTGATTTACTTGATGTTAATGAATGTTGGAACTTCTGATCATATTTTTGGATTTTATCACTCAATTGTAAGTATACCTTTATTTTTCCTGTTAGTTCTATGATATTTAGAGTTTTTACAATATTTTTATTCATATACAACATCACAATGATATGCTTTCCTTGTGAACAAACATGCTCGCTTTGCTACTACAAATACCCTAAATTTCATGTCTTCTGGTTATATAGTATTGTTAGTTAAATTTTGTTTTTTGGAACCTATATCATTACTCTCACACTTTATTTCATTACAATATATATATATATATATATATATATATATATATATATATATATATATATATATATTTGACCAAAATTATTTATTTTATAAATTTGTGTTGAAAGTTGTTGTAAACGGAATAGTGAGTGAATTATTAAATTTAGTTCAAGTTCATTTTGGTAACTTTGTAAGCCAGTGGTCACCAACTTCCAGCATGTTATAAGAATAACAAAAGGGTGGTAGCTGTAGTAATGTTTTTGCGTATAAAAGAGCTAGGGTATACGAAAAAGTATGGCTTGCTTTCATTTTCTATTAAAGGAAGCAATATGGGTTGTTGTTTTATTCAGGTTTCACTCTAAGATTTAAGATTTAAAAGTTACATTTCGATGGTTAAAATGTAAAATCTCTTAAGTAGCTATTTCTAAGTTGTAAAGGAGAGAAAATAGTTTTTTAATAAGGCGTTCCAGTTTTCGGTGCTATGGATAAGTTTTAGGTATGATGATACAGCTGTAACAATATTAAATAGACTTTAGAGTATTTATGCAGTTTGGAATGCACTAGTTTCCGGACACCTCAATTAGATAATTACCACAATACTGACTGAGATGTTATGTAAAGCGCGTTTATGCGCACCATTCAAAATAGAAAGATATGAACGCGAAAATTTAAGTTAATACATACTTTAGTGCTAAAATAATGTTTTTTGTTTCTCGGAAATAATAGACATGTACCTACATTATAAAATAGGAGTTTCTAAATCTGTCATAATGCCGATTGCTACCAAATACTGTTCACTTAATAATCAGTTAGCTTGTATCAATTGTGTAGATTTTCTTACCAATACATGCCCTTGGTCCGTATCCAAATGGAATGTGTACCAATTTTTCAGCATTAAAATTTTCAGTAAATCTTTCCGGAATATACTTTTCTGGATCTGGAAAATGTTTTGGGTCATTATGTAACCCAAGAAGTGAAACGAAAACTGAAACTCCCTTCTTGATCATTACATCTGTCCCAGGGATTTTATAATCTGCATTGCAACATCTGTCAACGAATGGTAGTACGGGATACTTTCTAAGAGTTTCTGCAACAAATTTTTACTTATACAGCATGAAGTGATAAAGTTTAATGATATAAAAACTATTTTTACGCACAATAATCTGTTCTAGATATAGAGAGATATAGATAATAGAATAATTATTCAATGTGTTACTTGACTCAGGAGTATATAATTTCGAACGGGCTGTCTCATAGTTGTTTGAGCTTAATAAACTCAGGCTGCATTTAGAAACTATGATGGCAGATTTATGAGATTAAAGAAATACTCAATATTCTGCGATAAAGGGAGTTAAAAGCAAACTTTTTTTTGAATATTGATAAATGGCATGTGATCAATAAACTAGAGATTCTAAGAGACGCTGAATTTGAGACTTATTGAAATTTTGTAGGAAAATTGATAAATGTTTTTTTCTCTGCTGTAGCTGAGGGCCCAAGCGTATTTACATCACTTACCAGCGGTTTATCCAAAGAGGGCCGAACGCCCAGTCATAGAGTCTCAAGATCAGTGAGTTTAATACTAAAACAAGTAAATCTTACATCCAAGATATTAAAGTATTTTTTTTAATTTAAACCGAAAATTGGTTATCATTAAATCAATTTCCCGGAAAATACAATGTATCCGAAGCACTAGAGAAGCGCTCCCTACTTAGGTAGCTACCGTTCTTTGACGCCCTCGTCACCCCCCTTTCTTTATTTTTACAAGTTAATCGATTTTTACCCCAATTGGAAGGTAAACAAATGATAATTTAGTGAATAGATGGAAAAATAGATGTAACCACCTGTCAGGTCTCTATTTTCCCAATCTCCCATTTCTAGTCCTTTTTCAACCATCACTTTTTTTATATGTTTTTCCCAAATCAGAATATGTCGACCACTTTTTAATTTTTCCTTTCATTACTATTTTATGATTTTATTTGGCCATCTGCTTTCTGGCATTCTTTTAACATATCCATATCACTGGAGTGCTCGATTTTCCAGTGTCTTTATTATAGACTTATTTATTCCCATTCCCTGGGTTCTTAATTTATCCTGCCTTGTAACCCTTAAAAATCTCCATATAAAGTACAGTTATACGGTTTTTATCTCATCTTGAACTGCTAATGTTATTGGCCACATCTCTGCACCGTAAAGTACTATATATTTTCCACAACGCAATGGAACAAACGTATCTATGTATCCGGGCTTAAGTTCTCAGCCCATAGCAAACCGAGTAGAGTTTTTGTCGCCGAATTCCCATACCTATACTCGTTGAGATCTTATTGTTGTTTCCAGGTATTTAAAAACATTGCATGATTTTATCTGTTGGCCATATATTCCTAAGTTGTCTGCAGCCCTTCCTTAGCGCTTGAATTCTTTTTTTGTTTTGGAAGTCAACGAAAATACGATTTGATAATCGGCATATAATAAGGAAAGCAATGTAGGTTTGTCTTTTTTAAATCCCGTATCCAATCATTGATGATGCAAAGTTTCCAGACATTGTTCAATATATATACAGGTCATTCATTTCATAAATAGTCCCCCAAAATAACTTTTAAAATATCTTTAAAAGGAAAAGTAAAAAAAATCGTTAATTTATATATACGGATACGGGACACATTGTACACGTATCGGTCATCCTGCAGTTTCAACCCCCAAGCGGATGTGAAGTTTAAATTCAAAGGAGTATCAGAGATACCTCTTTTTAAACGACTCTTTTGTGCCAATCTTTTGACAAATCTTTTTTTAAATCAATTCATTTTTTTACGGAGTTAATTAAAAAGTTTTTTGAAAATAATTGCCAATTACACCAAAATTGGTTTATGGTGGTTTGCTTATAAGATGGGGATCCAATATGGACGAAGAAAGTAACCCATAAGACCAAATTTGCGTCCGCCATCTTGAATTGTGTAAATTGCGGACTTATGATGAGAGTCCCCAAAATCCTCTATATACCATTTTTTTCGTTTGGTTTTAAAATTTTCATACACTTGAAGTTTTAAATTTTGAACTCTGATGTGATCAGAACCCCTATTACCACCCTAAACCTTGGTGTAATTGGCCTATTTAATTTCTCTTAACTGTTTCTAGGTTATTACTCTGTAAAAAATAATCTGATTTTAAAAAATGTGTGCAAATAGATTGGCAAAAAAGAAACCTACAAAGGTTTCAAGATAAACCTTTTTGTATTTAAGGGTTTTGAAACCAGGGTGATCAACGTGTATATGTGTTCCCCAGTAAATATTAATTAACGTTTTTTTTTTGTCTTTTTAGTAGTTATTTTGGGTTGCTAATTTTGAAATGAAAGCACTGTATTGAAAGGCAACGGTGATAAAGTACACCCCTATTTCAAACTTTTGTTTATTAAGGTGGGTTTTGTGTAATTGTTTCCTATTTTGATTCTGCTTTCGTACAGAAAGTGTTAATACAAATAAACATTTTGTTGCTTCTTCAAGGGGGTAAATATCCACTCTCTTGAGGGATGTTGCTTATATTTGACATCTCGCTTCCTCGCTTCATGTAATTGATAAAAATGCACAAGCGTACATACATATGTATATGTGTGTGTGTGTGTTCCTACATAAACATACTAGAAAAAATGAAATATTAAGCAATTATATAAAACCGATATTTCATTTTACCATAGGCATTTTTCTTGAAATTCATGTATCGTAATTCATAGCTAAATTACCATACGAATTTGTTTACTTTAACAAACAACACAAGCTAGAAGTATGTCAAAAAGTTTTGGACAGTAATGAGTTCTCCAGTGAGTATGAAAACACAAACATACTACGACTTAAGTTAACTTAGAAACAGGCAAAAATAATGTATATCAGAATTTGGGGTAGAATATATTATAGAGCAGTGCTTTTGCCAACTAAAATTGAATTGTGTAAATACCCAAGCTAAAGATAGTATTTGTAAAAAGAGTAAAACACTTACTTTTGGATCATCCCTTTATGTAGGGGTCACTATGGCTTGAAATAAGTTTAACTGTGCTGACACAGGACATATTTTTGTTCTTGCAGGTATCTGTGCAAACTTCAGAAATAGTCGCTGAGAAATTTAGGTCAGACTGACCAGTATTAACCCGGTTAGATGTCCTCATGTTTCATATCCAGTATCACTGCGTATCTCATTGTAGTCAGTCAATGATTATGTTACTTTCGGCGCTGCTACCAGGGCTGTATCATTGTTAAGATTAAACTAATAAAAAAAACATCGACACTCCTGAACTACACCAAGTTATATGTAAATAGCACGGACAATTCTTTGAACTGCCAAGTTGCACAGACATTACAGGCCGAAGTGAGGTCTGTGCTATCTAAACGAGCTCCAATATAAAACATTAGCTTTTTGACAAAATTAAGCAAAATTTTATAAATTCTGATATCGAGCCTGGAAGAGAGCTTAATTTAGCCCACATCAGAACTATCTATTTAAGGAAACATCCAAGATTCAAAAACATCATGCGTAAAATGCCAAACATGCCAAAAATATTTAAATCCTCAAAATGTAAATAATATCGAAAAGGCATATTAATAAATGTGTGAAAACGACACAAAGTCATACATTTTCAAAATTTCAACAATATCACAAATGTTTAACTGACAATTATTTCAAATGTTAAAATAATGAACTCTAGCAACTAAGTATAAAAACACTATTTGACAACCGTTTACCGAAAAGTTTGAAGCGGCATTACGAAAGTCCACAAAACTGAAAAATCTCTGCTATGGGAAAAACTTCCCTAGTTATTGAAGCGAAAAAATGATTAATAACCAACTCACGCAAACAACAATATATTACAGGTTATAGGCTTAACCTGGACTAACCTTACTTGTTCGGGTTGTGACTTTATGAACTCGATCATTTTAAATTAAAAACCCAGTACTTGTGTGTTTCCCCCGAAAAAATACTTGCCTCAAAGCTCTATTTGGTCGAATTGTACCATGTAACACACATCAACTATCACGAAGGGAAGTAAAGTGACGTAAAAATGGCGGTAAGCTCGCCGCGAGTTCAGTTTATTAAATATCAAAAATATTACTACTTTTGTATCACAAAAATACTTTTGAAGACGCGAGATGTAAAATATTTTTCTTGTGAAACATCTAATCCAACAATCGGTGTATTATGTATCGTACAAAGATACCTCGACGTACTGGGTTCAAGCAATTGCTACTAATATAAATGGACCTGTCTGTTTACACTAGAAATGTGTTGAAAGATGTTTGCCGGAAAATAGTAAACAATTGCTAACCGATGCCCAACTTCTTACCATTGTAACCAACAAGACGTAAATCTGTGCATTGTGAGCATTGACTGAACCGTGATACTTTACGCCGTTTATGTCTACCAGGCAACAAGTCCATTTATTTACATTTTTAATTGAGGTTAACTTGGTAATTCATATTGTGTAATGTGTTTTGGGGTTGAAACTTCTTTGAAATCAGCAATTAGTTTGTATAAGTGTAAAAAACATTAATAAAATGTCAGATCATGAACCTGTTAACTGAGTTTTACAAAATGTCATTTAAGCACATTACATTGTGCACATCTTTTAACGGATTTTAATATATGTATATTTGTGGATTAGGTAAGTAGTTGTGTTATTTTGAATCTGAATAATATGACCTTTAATTTAATGTACATTGGAGCCGGAATATTAGTAAACAAATATATCTGTGTCTCTTTCTATTTTGTTCTTATATTTCAACCTATTTTTTTTGGTCACATATGAAAGTGCAGGGTCCAATTATATTAGTAGTCATTGGGCTCAAGTTAAGTTCCAAGTGTTGTGATATGAATTGTTGGTTAGAATTCTGGCCCTAGATTCAATGTGCGTATTGACAATAAGAGAGAGAAAGGTAACCTCCGAGCATATCTGCTGAAACAATAAATGAAGACTATAAGTAAATCTTTACCTATCTGTGTTTAAGTGTGTTTAAGAGTCATTATTTGCGAAGAAGTGCATTTGAAATAATTTAGTTGTCGGCTGTGGATGTGGAAAAATCCTGGTTTATAATACACAAGTTAATCTCAGAATTTTCAAGTACAGAATAACTGTTAGATATCTTAAAGAATTCTGTCAGTTGTACTTTGTTTAAACATTTTAGTTGCAACTGATGTATTGTTGCTGTATATTATTATATAGCAATTCTAAGCCCTAAAGAAATGTCTTCAAACGGTTGACTGGGCTTTCTTCAAATCACGGGATACAAGACCATAATCAAACGGACGATGGTTTACAAGAAATATTACTTGCTTCGATCCCTATTTGTAAAAAACGCATTGCCTTGAGTTGTCAAATATTCGCATTATTTTGTTATGCAACCGAAAATGTATTACAATTACCTGCAACACACATATCCAAATATTTCATTTCATTTAGTCCTTCATATACAAGGCCTCCATGGTTCTCTACTGTGGTTTTAATTTCGGTTCTTAGTTTATCTTGAATTCCATTGTTCAAACACATTTCATAAAGTGAGTAAGCTATTGCAGATGTTGTGGTATCAAAACCTGCCGCAAAGAATTGCACTGCGTGTCCTACCATTTTATCACCATCTTCAAAATATTAATTATGGTTTCAGGATGTATTTGAAAATATTTACTTACCAAACATTGGATCTTGCTTTCTCAATTCACTCAAAATATCCACCAGGCAATATTTATTCGTACGTAGATTTTGTCTGCTATTAACAGACTTCCAAAAAGCTTCACGGAAAAAGTCAATAATATGTTCTTCGAAAAAGTTTAGTTTTAGCCAGCGCGCTAGATCAGGTTTAAAAAAATAGGAAGTCTGTGCTAAAGCATTTCTAGTGGTAAAAGCAAACATATCGTGACCAATACCTCTGAACTTGGCATCTTCGGTGTCCAAACAATGTGAATTAATGCCAAATAAAACTTGAGCCAGTGAGTCAATTACAAATTTACAACATACTTCTTTGGCATCCAAGCTGGATTCATGCTTTTCCAAATAAATTTTAAAATGGTCTCCAACATTGCTTATGACTGGGAACATGCTCTTTATTTTTGCTGTTGAAAATGCTGGGGATACTTTCGATCTCGTTTCTTTCCAAAATGAGCCTTTTTGAAAAGCAATAAAATTAGACAAAACTTCATTATGTTCAGGACTAAAAACATTGTGATCCTCAAAATACTTAAAATCCCTAACGAGTATCTGTTTTATAATTTCTGGTGATTTAAGTATTAGCAGGGGCTGGTCGAATACAAATATTCCAATGAATGGTTCATTGGGTTTAGTATCATATATATCTTTTAACCATTGACCAACATGTTTTCTCCCGGATACAATTTCCCAAGCATTCCCTATAAATGCCACTGGCTCTGGACCGTAGACACGTTGTCTCTTCCAGTAATTAAAGTTTCTTTTCATATACATATACAAAACAAGACATAGAATTGAAGAAAGTAATAATGTGTCTGTTTGCCATGAGAATATTAGTGCCATCTAAAACAATATCAAAGACAAAAATTACTCAACTATTTAGCAGACAGTTTAAACTAAAAATAACGGTAATAATCAGACCTTTCTTGGGACGGCATTAAGAGGCATAATTATTCAGTTGCTCAGTTTTTTAAGATTAATTAAAAAAATATATAAATTCTTACGAACTTGTTCGAAATAAATCGGTATATCTTCAAGTTTTATATTTTATTAATTTGAAATTTGATTTAGCTATTCACGAATACAGTTTGACATAACCAAAAGGCAAATTGCAAATTCATCTATATTTACATATATTTAACACAAAATTCTTCGCCGGTGAGATCCTTCTGTGTTCGTATGTATTGTCATCCGTTTGAGTATTTCCTAGGATGGATACGACCTTACGAGCTAACGCGGACTTCTAATCGGTTAATCCTCTGAAGTTTCTCAAGAAATATGTCTTCCTTTATGTGCGCCTAATGGTCCTCCTAAATCCCTCTTTTCCATTATTCACAAATATACCAGTCTCCAAGTGCACATTATGTAAGCATTTATATTCAAGTAGTTACATAATCGCATAGTTTATCGCTAGCTGGACGGGCAAGCCATCACATGCTTTGAAGTGACTAAGTGCATTATTGCCCAAAAGGCTTTTGAACCTACTCAATAAGCGTAATATTATAAATTACTTTCTAATGCCGACATTTTCTTATTACCCGACGAGGTAGCAGGTACTTCTTGTCTTCTGAGCCAAATGAGGAAATTCTAATTTTTCTTGACATTGTTTTCTAGAAGCCTACTCATTAGTAAACAATTGCCAGATTGTAAAGTTCCTAGATAGGTACTATGCAAAATAGGGAAGATCATGAAACATACAATGAGTGTATCAGGAGTTTCTCTTGTAATGTTTTACAATCATTCACCTATTATTGCTATGTTGATGACTCTTAGATCAATACCGCCATATAGAAGCCTACATCTGCAGTTAGATGAAGTTGTTTATTGCATCAAACAATAACAAAATATCATCATTTCACTTCATTCCTAAGAATTGACGAATTAGTGACGAAATTCAAAAGAAGATATTTTCTGAAGCAGTACTTATTACTGTTGTTATCCAAATATGTATGCAGGTAAAGGACTGTGAAGTTTCTTCCTGTCGGAACTCAGAATAATCTGGAAACTTGGAACACAGAGCAAATTAGGTTGACTTCAATGAAAACCCCTAGTGTATTTTTATTCAGATAAAAAAGAAAGAATTCTGCTGTTGGACAATGTTGAAGTTTCTACCATGACTACATTGCAGAAGTTGATTTAGCAGATCAATATGCTGGTTTATACAACTTTGGCGGAAGGACAAATGAGTGGTGGAAGAAAGTACTTCACAAGCTCCTTATCATAGCTATCAGAAGTCCTCTGTGAGGATTATTTGTTCATATTCATTCATATATTATCATTTATTGATATTAGTAACCAGATTTATGTAAAATTTGACACACGTAAACAAAAATTAGACTAGACTCAATATTCTCTATTATCCCATATCACGTATTTTTGTTTTGTGAATTACATATTTAACTAAGTTCCGTTCCTTGATTGTAAATCATTCATTGATTACGATCATAATAAATTTGGGTTTCGGGAATTAAATCGAATCCCTGCATTGCTGTCCCAGAGTGAAGGTTGTTATTAGATTATTTCTTGAGATGTTCCTGGCAATTTTTCATACTTCTGCCTCTCTTGCATTTTTTGAAGATTCTCATGTGGTATAAGTGGTCTCAAATGTAAGAAAGTCTTTTGTTTTATAAGTATTTTTTTATTTTCTTCCCAGATGTTTGTTTTCTTCCTGTTTTTTGGTCACTTGGTTTTATTATAAATTGACCTTGTTGCTGCTTGGGCCAAATTTTGCTGCTGGCGTGGTTTGTTCAGCTGACAGATGTGCAAGTTTAGAGCGTTTAGTTGGATACGTCAGATTAGTGCTATATGAGTTATTGCAAGTAGTGCCTCGAGCTTGAGAGCAGAGTGTGAGTGTAACATATTTGGTAGCAACTTTTTATTACGTTAGTACAAAAATGCTTATTAGCAGGTTGTTATTTGTTATGATTAGAACATTTATGAAAACACTTGAAAATTATATGTGTTCAACATGTGTTGCACAGACCTCACAACACCTGCAAGCCAGATTATTAACTAGATGGTTAATTTATTTTAATTTTGCATTACTTGACCCTTGTTATTTAATTTTAAATTGAGATAATTAATCCATACTCATGAATTTAATTTACAGAACACTAATCTCAATTTTTTATGTTGTATATTTGAACTTGATTTGGAATTTATACTTATCTAAGTTTGATTTGCAACTGTTTAATCTTCTTTTCACCTGTATTTAAATTTAACTGTTGATCTAACTAAATGCATTAAATCTAACTGTTTACTTATTATTACGTTCTTAATGATAATTTTATTCAACTTTTCAATTACATTCAAATTCTTGTAGGAATTTGCAAGTGTCCTGCTATAATGTATATGGAGGAAGTAGGAAAATCTCCAGTCACCCATAATCATTTCTATTAGATTTTACATCCAAAAAGTTCCCGTGTAGCTACGAGACTTACCTTCTGCCCCGTAATTGCAAAGTTAAGGTGGCACACTCTTCTGTTGTTGAAAAGTTACATCTCAAACTTTGGAATCGTTGTCATTTACTGTTTGTATTATTTATGCCGAAATTCGCTGATACTTGCTGAAATGCCCAATATTATTTTGGAGTTTGTCAAATAAATTTGACCCTGTCAGTTTATCTGGCCCTTCGATTACTTGATAGTGATGATTACGGTATTATACTCGTCTAGCAATAATTGTTTCAATGAATCATTTTGTCTGGGGACAGTGCTCCGATTTCTATATGTTTAATCATTATGCAACTAGCTTATGTTAACTCTCAATTATATTTATTTCTTTCATTTTCTGTTGTTCAATTTTGGTAATATCTAATAAGACATACTGACGAACCTAGAACCCCCCATCCTTAGTGAAATCCGTTAATTATCAATTGTTTGGATTTCGTCTCAATCTATGTTACGAGGATTACACTCATTTAATAATATCTCTGCCTAATTTTTTTGTAAAATAAGTTTTTTCTATTTTTTTAATTAGATTACTTATTCAAATCTTATAACTTCCTGCAATTTTAATTAACAGTCTTTCTAAATAATTTTTGGTTTTTGTCAAATGGAGGATAATTTACCTTTAATCGAAGTACAAATGTTTCAACAAACCTCTTATAAAATTGGAAAAAATAACATGGGATGATTTCATTTTAGGTATCAGAATAGAAGATCTTTTTATGCGGATTAACTATTTTTGTAAATATTATTAATAAATTAATTAGTCTCATCCTAAATATCGAATAACGATTACGTTTCTTCCGCTAAATTTTATGCCAACATAGCAATTTTTTTAAGAATGGTTTATGCCATGTCTTCCCAATCCTCCATAATGAAATAAAGTTTATCGAAATTAGTTGCCGTTTCATATATACAGACGAATTAAAAGCCTCCTCAATTTTTTTAATCAGTTACAAATAGTTAAATGTTTTATAATAATCAAGTATTATCAATGAAAAGCAAGACTAATTACACTTAAGTAATTTCAAAATAATTGTTGACGATATCCATTATTATCTTGTCTGTTCATTACCACTTTTCGGTTACTAATTATTTGGTGGTGTACAATACATGTTTGTTTTGAAACACTGTAAAATATAACCCGTAATTCGGCTGTTTTTTGAAATTGCATCTACTTCACACTGTCTTCATTAGATACTTTAAATTTTCTGTTATAGGAAATAACTGTGATACTATAGGGAAGTTAGTATTTTCAATTGCAAAAAAATTCCATAGGTGTTTGAATGGCTTTTCTTGAAGAATTTATATAGCATAACACATAAAAACTGTTGTTAACAAGCTTTTATTTCTTAATTATTTATACGGAGTGTTTAAAGTTGCAAAAATCGCAATTTTGGCAGTTTTTCTAACTTTTCAGCAACTAAATGAAAAGTTCTAGTGTCGAAAGCAAGTTTGTTTTATTTGCAATTTCAATAGCGACTATACAGTAGGTTCATGTAGCCGATTGGACAATTAGTTATTGAGTTATTTAGAAAAAACTGCAAAAAATCCACAATTTTCAATTGTTAATAGTTATTGTTTAAGATACGTTGAAATTTTGAAACTTAGCAGAATATTTCATTTCTACGACGTGAATAATTGGTAAGAACTTCAAATTTGCGGCTCAGACGATTTCTTTCCAGGGTTCTTGATTTTACCTAAAGTTTACAATGCTCCCATTTTGTGCTAAATTAAAATTTCAACCATCTGAAAGGAACATATTAATTGTAAAATCTTTGATCATAATCTCTTATAAATTAATTTTCTTCTGGTTTTGTTTTATTGTATGTAAAATCAGTTTGAAAGCCTGCATTTTGGTATTCTTAATTAAGTAAAATGTACTGGTGGAAGTACCACCTTCCTCTCATTTTACTACTGCGTTCGAACTGACATTGATTTCAAATCGCTTTGTTTTCAAAACTCGGACAACTGAAGTCAGCAAAACAATTACGAGGGTAAATCATATAGCAACAGTTTTTATTTCATACATTTATTGAATAACATTATACAGAAATCAATATACCCTCCTTTGTAATCTACAAACTTTTCCCACCGATTTTGGAGTTTCAGTAATCTCTTTTCATTGAATGTTTGAGGGCGAGTTGGAAGCCAACTGCGCATGTGCTCCTCCACTTCTTCATATCTCCAAATCGTTTTCCTCTGGGTTATTCCTTCAGAGACACGAACAAAAAATAGTTACAAAAGGACAAGTCAGAGCTAAAAGAAGGGATCGAGGATTTTTCAGCTCATTTCTTGAAGTGTATTTCTTGTTTTTTGTTTCGAATGCGCGTCTTTTGCAACTTTTTACTACGGCAGTAGTAATCCACATTCACTGTACGTTGGGCCTGTAGAAAATCGATCAGTAAAGTTCCTTAGAGGCAAAAAAATCGTGGCAAGGACTTTTCCAGTTGAGAGACGAGGTTTGGCCTTTATTCTTGTTCCGCCACTTTAGACGATGAGCTTCAAAAAGGTCTTCCTTTCTCGCTGAAACCTATTCAACGATCTCCTATCTCACATTCTTTTGGTTTACACTCAACAACCTCGGAGACCATCGAGCACTAATTTTTCTGAAACCAAGTTGATCAATGATAATTGATTGAACACTTCTACAACGGACACCCAATTCTGGCGAAATTCTCCAACGGTTAATCAGTGGTTAAGTTCAATAAGCTGTCGAACACTATTGACTTTGTCAGGTGTAAGGCGATTCTGAGGGGCTGTACGATCCCAAACTATGCTTTAAATGAGTTCTAAGGGTTTAACTCTTTTTTTGGTTAAAAATTTTATGATAACCTGCTGCACAATCGACGAATGTATCTCTAATTGGGACATAGCTGTACTATGTACTGACCACACATCATATAATACGCATAGAATACTCGCGTACCCGGCTCGTTGCCCCACTGAACATAAACCAAACATCTACTCCAAATTAACCCTCGTATATAATGCAATTTCTTTGGGAAAAGCATTCTAAACGTCACGTCAATTCGATGACATGCTATTCGTATTCTGCCGTAAGGGGAAATCATGACTCCTCTTCTACTAATATTTATGCGTTGCCGAACACCAAAATGCAGAAGTTGAAATTAAATATACAGACAATAGAACAAACCCAAAAGAATATTAATATGTGATGAGTTGTACCGAAAGATTTGATAATTACCATGTTCCATTAAGATTCATAAAAAAGTAATTTGCCGCAGAATGGGACCATACTAAACATCACCAAAAATAAAGAGCTGTCGATAAAAAATTACATTTCTGAGAAAACCTTCCAAGCCGTGAAGCCGAAAATTTGAACAGTTATATTTGCTAGGCAAATAAAACTTTTTGCCAAGTTTCATTATTCTAAATTTTGCGCCTTTTTCACATTTTTCGCGAACAACTCTCCTTTAGTAACTTTTATGTTTTTTTTGGGCAATAACACCACAATAGAAATAAAATGCTTCAAAGTCTATTCTGACTTCGTTGTCAATGGCTTTATATTTATTGATGATTTATATTTATTGATGTACATCTACATCAATAAATATAAAGCTATTGCCAACGAAGTCAGAATAAACTTTGAAACGTTTGGTATTCCTGCAATATATGTCCTCTCATTTATTAGTTTCGAAAATTGCGCATAGAACAAACATACATAAAATCAAGGTTTTTGCTACTTTAAAAACCTAGTATAATTAACTAAGAAGTAAAAATTTGTTAACAAAACTCTTTTTGTGTTATGCGGTGTATCTCCTTTAAGAAAAACCAGTCAAACACTTGTGGTTTTTTTTTTGCAAAAATGCTATTAAAATAATTCTAAGTTCCCTACACTATGAAGAGAAAACCCCAATGTACTACACTAATATCACTTGTTCAGCAATACTTCAAAATTGTTCTACCAAGTAATCGAAAAATTAGAATATTTTAGGAGAATAATATGTTAAAACTACTTCTAAAAGTGCATAAGAACTTTTAAAATAAATGGTATACACGTTTTTTGGAAACATTTATATTTAACATTTTATGTACACATTACATGTAACAGTTTACGATTAGAAATTAGTTTATTACTACGTGTTGTTGAATTTCCGATTGACATCAGTTGTTAGAGAACTTATTTAATTGATGAGGAATACTGTAGCTATCTTAATTCATTAGGATTGTTCTTAAACTTTACATTAATTACTTAACCACTCTTATATATAGTTATTTAACTTGGTTACTGATCCCGTATAATCATTACATATTAATTTTTGTTTCAGGTGAGTATCAAAATTATTATGGACAACAAGCTTTCGAACAGTAAATTTTATGGTTGAATTCAGGTAAAGTATCTGCAGTTTTTAATTTTACACTGCTAAAAATTCATTCACATCAATGGTATTTAATTATTACTTAGTAAAGGATATCTTTGTGCCTACAAATGTTATATTTACTATGTTTACATTTATGCCATCATTTTGCTTCTACAAGGAAGATACTAGTGTCTTGGAGTATAGTGGATACATGATCTATCAGAGTGGAAGTTGCTCCAGATTAGATTTCTTAAGGGTATCGTGTAATAATAGCATTAGTTACAGATCAGTGCACAATTAGTTATTATACTAAACTAAAAATTAAAAGTTGGGATTCAGGGAGTAGAAGATTCTGCTTATGTGAAATTTCTAGGTCTATGTGTTGATCAATGCCATAATGTTTTCTGAGTAAATGAGTACAAGAAAACACTTCGTATTTGGTCTGAAATATGCAGATTTAGAGATTATTCCAAACACTCAGATATAATATAAAACCTACATTACAGAAAATGGGAAAATAAGTGCAAAAGCACTGTTAGCATCAGAAAAATGTCATTAACTTTTAATAATTACTGATCGCACAGAGGTTCTGTAATCGTTTCATTTTGATATATTTGAAGTAGGTTATTTTTTGAAAAATAAATTGTTATTACCTTTACCTTGTTTGGAAATGACACTTTTAAGAAAACTGTTCACAGGTTCACCTCTTCAATTTCGCAGCTAAATGTCGTTTTAAGAGACTTCAAAAAGGTTAAGGTTATATCAGACTCTTTATGTATCTTAATTTTGCTGTGTATTACGAAATTACGAAATATCTTGGAAGAAAACCATATACCTTATCTATGATATTTTAGTTCAATGAATCACCACTGATTTATGTGAAACGGCTTAAATAATTAATTTTTTTTAAATTTTATTAACCGACTTCCAGAAAGGAGGAGGTTATCAATTCGTATGCAACTTTTTTTTATGTATGTCCTGCGATTATTCAAAAACGACGCGGGCAATTTTGATGATTTAAACTTCATTATATTAAGGAACATTACAGAAAGGTCCCATATACTTGACTATAACATGAGATTTACGGTTTTCTAGAAAATCAGAAAAAAAAAAATAAATAAGGGAGTAGATTTCAGCGATTTTCAATGAATCTTCCCTGTTTTCCTTAAAAATGCTCACGCAATTTGAATATTATAAATTTTATTATACAAAGATATGTTCCAGCTTGATTCCGTACATTTTTCTATAACGCAAAACTTACCATTTTTCTGAAAATCGGAAAAATATATACAAAAAAACTGTAAGAAACATGGTAAATGTCAATTTTTTATCATAAATTCTAGTTTAAATGTCATGATATGCCATGAAAGTATAAAAGTGTTTTTAATGGTCTTCAATTTAATGCATATAAAAGTCAGTTTCTGTTAGAGACGAAGTTATATTCGCGTGAAATGGCAGAAAAGATTCCGTTAGTTTTTCGAAACGAGAATTTGTTAGATATGTCGGCGAACACTTCTATGTGGTATACGGTTGTAGGTGTTTTCGTGCGTGCATGTGATATTAGGTGGTATAAAAGCCGTTGTTTACGTAGGATGGTCGAAATATAAATTGGAATTGAATTAGTTATACAGGGTATTTCTAAAAATATTGGATTGACACATAAGTAGTTGCGTATACAAGGTTGTTGAAATAAGACTGGGGCAAAACTAGAATTATACAGAGCGGATATTTGCAAAAAATAATTACAGTTATACAAAAGGGTTTAAAAATTGTCAGAAGTAGTTGAATATACAGGACGGTTGAAATATAAGTTGAAGTAGAATTACAGTTATGCAGGGCGGTTTAAAGTAAGGGTAAAATTATTGTTATTCAGGTCTATCAAAAATTTGTTATATAAGCATAAGCAGTTAGTATATTTGAATTATAGGACGGAGTTTAATTATAGACATGGGTTCAAAAAATTTTAGAAGCAGTTGCATATACCGGGTGATTGAAATAAATAGTACAGTAATATTATAGTCATAAAGTGTGGCTCAAAAAGGTGAATTTTTTTATATATGGTAGACCATGAGCAGTTGCATAAATGGAATACTAGACATATGGGGCGAAATAAAATCATAGGTATACAGGAATAATTTAAACAATATAAAAATGGAATGAGTCAATACTATGGGGAGGATTTACACTTATACAGGGTGGTTTTAAATTATTATGGTTTTACAGGGTGATTCAAAACATTATAGAACACTAAGTTATATGATATATATATATATATATATATATATATATATATATATATATATATATTAAAACAAATAAAAAAGTTAAATACATTTGTAAAATATAGACAAAGAATACAAATTAAAGATGGAGAAAGAAAAAGGAAGAAAAAGAGAGAGATAAGAATACGGTAAAATTTTCAATTGAATTGTACCTTAATCAAATAAAAAAGAAGACATATCTGAAAATAGAGTTTGATTGCACACGGTTTCTAAACTGTTTTTATTTTAAGTCAGCTGAAGTCGGTTCTTTTTTAAATAGAAATTATTATACTAAGGTACGTTCATAGATTATTCCGTACAGTTCTATCACAAAAATCACAGGGTTTCAGTCAAATAGAAATTAAATGCAATACCCTTTAAACATAAAATATATGTCACTTATATGGTTTTCACAAATCTAAATTATTTGTTTAAAGGTATCTAAGAAAATAATTATTAATCGCACAAGGTTATTGTATTACGATTTAATTCGTTCGTTTAGAAAATTAAATATTTTAGAACTTAAATCGATAATATGTAAATCAAAATGTATTAACAATATGCTAAAACGTACTGATTTATGCATACATAACGTTGTGAAATTTAATAATAATTTGAACTCACCACTTATAACTGCAGCTTCTAGAATATAACAGTACTCTTTATCTATGTAATGTGATTTTACTGCATAACGATATATTTGCCAATGCCATATTAATTAATGCTCACCTCTGAACTATGAATGTTTCCTGGTAGAAGTGACACTGCCATTGTTGTTCTTTAATTTACATTGCATATTACTTTAAAATGTTTCCTGTTTGTTCTAAGTCGCCCCGAGATAAAAGACTTCGACAATAAATAAAATGTTGTGATTGTGTATGTTCTCATGCCAACTATGAAACGGTTAAATGAGTCAGTATTTGTTGGCAAATATTATTCTTTACTCTAATTACTCTTAAGTTAATTTCAGATTTTCAGAAAAACCTAAACACCAAAAAAAACTTGATCAGTTTTAATAAAATTTTACATAATCATAAAATTCAACTAAAAACATGATATTTTATCGCGATATGAATTTCGAAATCTAGGAGGGAATCTATCCTAGGAATATCAGGAAAACAGCGTTACACACAGTACGACACCCGATTGGGAATCTCAGGTATATACGACTAAATACATAAAATAATTATTCAAGTTCAACTAATGATGATTCTTAACTAGAAACAATATATTGCCTTCCGCTCAATGGATTGAGAAATGTGGGAAAGATAGTATTACAAACATAAATACTTTTATAATTCAATAATATTATAAATAACAAAGTTATTTAATAAATAGCCTTCTTCAATTCAGTACATTGCTAAATTCTCACAATACCAAAAACGCTTCCATCGTTCAGTATTAAATGACTGCCGCTATTTTTGGTATTTTTTGTTATTACTTTAAGTTTCAGTATTAAAATAATTTATTAGTATCCATTATAGATTGCCACTGCCACTTAAAAATTATAAAAATATAAATTAATTCAATTGTTTTTTCCTTCTGAAGCATTACACTCTAAAAGTCATTGATAGCCGGAATGAAACTTCACAATTTATAGAAAATTGTACCGAGCGGTAATTGCAAATGTATGTTTACTTGTCACGGACTTAGAAAATTATACTGGATAGTTATATAGGAAATTAATTTGTAAATCGCTATATTTTTTTGATTGATTTTGATTGACTTATAAATTTTTTAGTAAATAACTTTTATTAAATCCCGTTTATAGTGCTAACACTAGGTAAATGGTATTGAGGTATTCATATATCATTTTGTGTGGTCTCGTTTTGTATTTGATTTGTTTTATTTTACTATTTCCGGTTGTAGCAGTTAATAATTTATCTTTTAACAAATATTGGTCATATGCAATGTGCGGACCAGTATGCTTTGACGTCATATTTTCATTTTTAGGTTTGTTTTTTCATAACTAGATAACAAATTGGTAATATTAGGTTGTTCTTATTTGGGTCCACGCATACGTAAGGAGTTCTTTATGTTTGAACTATTCATGCATTATCATTTCTGATATTTCCAGCATAAGGGCTTATATATAATTTCTCTATAATTCTGCCCTTCTCATTCTATAGAAATCCTATTTTTATGTTAGTCTGAAGCTAGTAGACAATGTAGCTCGTTCTTCGAAGTTCACTTGGCCTTCCATTGTTTTAAAATGGTTGATCAAGTCTAAGGAAACTTTGAGGTACTCTTTATAAATTCTGATTATTTGGGACTTCATTATTTAGTTCTTCCTTTTCAGGGCGCGTCGTCATTAAGATCACAATAGACCTTTACATTATTGAAAAAAATGTATGCGCATGCAATTACGCCCGTCAAGTTTTTCGTGCACTTTATATTTGTTTATATCGTGAATACAATATTTTCTATGTAATTTACTAATTTACTATTAGTAGTAAAGTTTTAATAGTTATAAACTTAAAGTGAACTATCAGTATAACGATTTTAATGAACATGTATAGCAGTTTATCAATAAAGAATGGAGCAAAAAGCATTAATGCCATGGAATATGTGGGAGCCATATGTACAGTAAATCATTTTTGGAGAATTTATTTGATTAGTTTTCCAAAGTCTTGTATGGAATCTCGTCGAAAGTTTATTAGATCAACGAAAAGAATAAACAGTTCAAAGTTTATCTAAAATGTGCTGAATGTGATTTATGAGGTAGAGATTTGAACTAAGTGATGATCGATTATAAGTAATTGATTATGTAAATAAAGATACGTATATGTGTTTATATGTATGTGTGTTTAAGACAATAACTTGCTAAAAGATATAAGATTGAATAAAACGAGTGTAAACTTTTCCAAATACAGTTGTACACAATGTACCGTGACCAGACATATAGATGCAAATTAAGTTTAAATAAGTATTTTTATAGTGAATTTTATATTTTATTTTTACGAACTCTACAGCCTTCAGTAATATTATATACAATTTTTGAACAGATTTTATGAAATTGGTATATATTAACTTTGATATAATCGTCAGTCAAAAGATGAATAGCAGGCATAATTTAAATCACAAATTGTAGTAAAAAAGACAATGACTGATAAAACCATAGTAATAATAAATTAATTAAATTTGTATTTTGTATTACTAATGTTTATTTTATTAATTATCAGTATATTAATTACTTTAAATCCAATATGAGTATCATTTTTGTCCTATTTTGTCAAATACATCAGTCTTATTTTCACCTTGTGGACGAAAATATCACTTTAACCACCATTATAATTAAATGCAGTTATTTGCTTTAATTGAAAGGTGTACAAATACAGCTCTACTAATTAATAATTCAATTAACTGCATTGATAATAACGGTATTAATACTAGTTCCCTATGCATATTTATGAAAGGTGCACGAAACTTTCATATTCCCGCTTTTTTAGCATGCCAAACACGCCTGCGCATTAAAAGGGTGAAAAGATCTATTGGCAATTATTGTTATTTTGTTCACATTCATGTTTACGTTAACTTTTACCAATCTCTCGTTTTCTCCTTCCCAGCTGGATATGTTCTTATTATTTTTCCTTCATTGTAATTGTAAGTAATTGTTTGTATTTTCGGGCATCCTATGTGCCTTTTATTTTTTCTTTGTTCCGTATAGAGCAATAAAATCAAGTTTATGGTTCAGAGGTCGGATGTCGTGTAACTATCTTATGTACTACCCTGTATCATAATAACTGTACCTTTTTTTAGAAACGTCCATTTATATTGTCAAACATTTTATTGTCAAATTGTTGTAGATACTATGTCAACCACAATTGGACATTTAGACCCTAAAACTCTTGTAGTATATGAAATTTTCGCTATTGCCTAGGGATTCTAAAATTCAAAGCCTTTATGTTTTTATGATTGCTTGTATGTTCCACAAATAAAATTTATAAGATTTTCAGTGTTTTTTTTTATTTTTCCTACAATGGGTTGCTGGCCTATTGCCCAACCCGATGACTAGGTGGACCAAGATATTTTTCAAAGGTTTTCTCTGTTTGTACTAGTCGGCGGGAATTATTTGATTTCTATGTGATAAGACCAGACCAGTCGCATATCTGTCATCAAGGGACTGACCAGACAGAAGACTCACAACTCGTAATAACTTTAAATGTAGTCTGTGTTGTGTGTTTGACAATAATTTTTCAGATTTACGTTCTTGCAATAAAGTCGGGTTATTTTCATTAAACTACTATTGAGGCATTATTAAGTGGCGATTACTTGTAAAACTTCTGAAACTTATTGCAAAAAAATTCTTTAACACTTATTGACTAGAGATTATGCCTATGAATATACGTTTATTTACTTTTACATAAATATACATTGAGACCCAGTCAATCATTACCTTTATTATAGTGTTTAAAACTGGTGAATAAATTTGTCTCCTTTTATTGGGAATTATGGAAGGTATAGTGAGTAAGCCATACTAATCTTTATTTATATTTATGTATATATTTCCAATACCAGGTGTATTTTAAATGTGTGTAAATTCGTCAGACCACTACTAGAACATTTAAAAATTTAATAGACTGGTATTCAATGCACATTAGTGCATTTTTCAAAGAAACAATAGAATAGCCTTAATCAATTTTTACTGATCTATAATGCATTCTATTCGCATTTCAATTACTACTACTATATCCAACAAAAATAGATCGGCAAGTGAATACGACTTATATTATGTTAACAAAACAATACAAACTGGAACAAAAAATTCGTTGCTATGGTATTGACTATGACTTTGTACTGGTAAACTCCAAGGCGTTCGCGTCCTAAAAACTAATACTATAGTACGAGCAAGGTTTGTTATATATATATATATATATATATATATATATATATATATATATATTTGTAATTGAGTTCTGGAAAATGGTTCTAATGATTTTGATGAAATTTTCAGATTTCAATAGATAGAAATCGATTGGTGAGGGTCTCATCTTTGGGAAAAATCGTTTTATTGAGAAATTTAAATATTAAATATGTTACTTCAAAGGTTTAATTGTTATTGCAAGGCCGATACGGTCTTCTGTAACTAAAAGGTAACGCGTGCCGAGCTGCATTATACCCCGATCGCTTTCCCTGAGTGTGTTACATCCTAATATCCTCTCTCCTTGACTATTTAACGCGTGTTATTAAGCGAGAGATATAAGATGTCATCTGTTTAATCAAATTTAATAAGCAATCGGAAAATGGTACCCTACTCAATCTAAATAAATACTCTAATGGAGTTTCAGAAGTAACTGAAAAGTATTTATATATAAAAAGTCATCTTATTTGCACAAATTTTATTAGGTCATACATATATTGAAGTAATGAAAACATTAAGGCGAAGCTTGCATCTATCGGAACTATTTTTTTTTAAATACAGTCAAATCAATACAGGAAAGAAAATCCAACGATAAAAAATAATTACAATTTTGCTGATATAACTTATATGGAATACATATACTTTCAGATGTATAATGTAAAACAACACAAAATTTATTTTATTCAACTACATATGAAAAATGTCAAACATGTTTCGGTGATATCTAACTTAACTTCAAGAAAATATGTTTTTCAAAACTAAACATAATTTCAAAATTGAAATATAATTTTGAAATAAGAAGAAAAAAGAAAATAGGTTTGTTTAATATGGGAATAAATTTATTGAATAATGTCAAATGTTATAATGAAGTGTGATACAAAATTTTGAAATATTAATGGATTTTTTAATAAACTATATGTTCAACAGTTAGCATGTAGCTTAAGTTTAGATGTTGATCTAGTATCTAATGTCGAATGTGATAGTAAACCAAGTTTGTTACCAAATTTTTAAGTACGGTGTGGATATGTGAAATGAGTCTTCAATAATATATATATAGATTTCAGTAAATATATATTTGTCCTGTTAAGCAGTGAGCAGTGAACAGTTGTAATCATTCTATTTTTAATTTACTTACATGTAATTTTAAAAAAGTAGCCAATATTCAAACATACATTATGCATAGATACAGTTAGTTTTTTTAAGTTTACAAAGTTTGATGTGGCTCATTATAATATCGAAGTGAATAATTAACGATTATTCAAAGCCTGATATCTTTAAAACAAATGTTTAAACATTTAAAGGGTGAAGATACAGTGCTAAATCCAACGTGTAGTGCAACAAATAAAAAGAAAATAATTTAACTGAAATACTATTTTTGTGTGTACAAAATTCTGATTTATTTCAAGGCATTCCTTATGAAATAAATATTACAATAATTAGATTTTACATTTTCACTAACTTCATTTTTTGTTTACAACTGAGATGTAAACCGTTTTGTTAGGTTTAACCATCATAGTAAAATATGATGACAAATGCTTGGATTTGAAGGGAAAGCATGTGGCAAAATATTTTTCATGAGTAAGGTATTATCACACAAACTAACACATTTATATTTTTTAGGTCCAAGCATTTTTGAAGATTTATTTAATATTATTTTCATTATTTTAAATAACCTGTAAGGGTATTTTGAAGACCCAATAAAAATGTTTGGTTTGAAGTAGTCTTTTTGTATGAAATCATGTTTGACACTTATTGAGATAATTAAAATAATAAAATCATAGAAATGAAATTATTCGTTAGGTAAGTGATGAGTTTTATATATTAATCTTCTCAGAAAAAATATGTGTATATAGCAAACATGGTGAAATATCAGCAGCGATGCTCGGTCGTCCAGATACTATAATATTAAACATACAAGCGTGAACACTGAAATAGATAAGGAGAAAACGTCGCTATTAGTCGGGCAAAATATTTCCATTAATTTTTTTTACAAACTAACTTTGATAGGATGCCGTAGAATAAGAATTAAGGTGTCTGTCAACTGCAACTTGGTCACAATTTGTTTGAACGTTATTTAAACGCTTTTAAAAAAATGTCACCTGAGTGATTTTTATTTAGAATCTTTGCTCATCGTGTACAAAAAATGTCCTGACTAATTTTTGTCTAAAGTTCACAGTTTTTGTGTAATAAATTATTTAATGATAAAAAAATGACAAATCTGCCAGTTTCATTTGTTTTAGAGAAGGGGTAAGAAATAGTCTTAAAAAGTTGTTAAAAAATTGTTTAAGCAAATCATGACCAAGTTCTGTAGTGATTGCACAAAAAAAAATCGTTTTCGCTATGCCTAATAGTATAGAACTTCAGTAGTATACTACATAATTTCTAACTACTCATCAGTATTTTGTTAAGGACTCTCTAAAGATTTTTCCCAAACATCGGTGACATGAAAGATTGTATTATTTAGTATTGATTGACAATGAAAGTGAATGTCTTGCCTTATTTATAACAGCAATACGGTCAACTTCAAAGACGATCAAAGACCTTAACGAAATCCGCCTAAACATTTTTCTCGTTTCTGTTTGTTCTACATCCCAGTTTCCCCTTGCGCGTACCATTTATTTCAATACTGTTAAAAAGGTTCTATAAATATTAAAAAAAAACTTCTAGTCCGATCAAAATCTTCTGATCCGCTGGGAAATTGCTCCTTCTGCACTGTTTTGTGATATTCTTGCTGGAAGATTTTGTTAGGTTATGATACTCCATATTAACATAGTCTATAGCGGATCAAAAATTGTTTAAGCAATTTTGTTAAACCATTGCCAAAAATTTTCTCCCCGATATTATTTCAAAATTCATAAAACCGTAAAAAGAATAGTACGTTTTAATATTGACATTAGCATTATGCGTGTCGTTCGCGGTAATGTTAGAAAATATTTACTTTACTAAACTTATCAAGTAGATTAGAAAACTTACCCGTGGTCATCCTATGATGCTATTAAATAATAGTAGTAAAAACGTAATCCAAACATTCTGGCCCCAACTCAAAACTGGGGATTTGACTATAGTCATAAAACCGCAAATTTATCAAGAAGATTAATATTTTATCATTCTTCTGTAATTGTAATTAATATAGATTGATAGATCCATTATATCAAGATACTCGTACAATAAGCGTATACTCGAGATGAAAGGAACGAGCACAGAGAGGTTTCAAATCTGATGCCATTCTATATCACTACTATTAGCGATGGTAAAATGTCGGCTTACGCGTCTAGTTACTCGAATACATTGATCTACAGTAACCTGCATGCTGTTATATAGTAACGGTTCGGCGGTTCTCGGTTGATCCCGTGAACAGCTGAGTGTAATTGGGTCTTGGACTGAGTGGACACGCCTCCCGCTTGCTAATTCCCTATTTCGGACTGAGTTGTTATAGGGTGGGGCAGTTCCGGTGCGAATCAAATCTCAATTTTGGGTGTTTTATATTTGCTAGTTCTTTTGTATTCGCAAAGTCTATACGGTGTGACACCCTGATGACGTGTTCTGCTGTGGATGTTGTTTTATCTTGCGATCATAAATGCATATTAGAGATAGAACAATCATCATTCAGAAAATAACTGCTGGTTTGACATATTCAAAAAACATTGTAAATAGGGAAGTTAGATCCGCAAAGTGAAGAGGTTAGGTTGGAAATATCTTGAAATGGTTCATGCAATAATATACACTACTCATGTAGCTAAAACTTAGCCACAACGATAACGGATGTCTATAGAATACAAATACACAAGTTGAAGCTCTAGGGCAGTGCGGTTTTAAGGAATTTAAAGTTTTAAAAATTAATATAAAGTTTTATTTAGTTGCTACCAAGAAATAGCGCTTCCATCTTATGGTCAGAGTTTACGAGAAATTAGATTATCGACGTTCTCGTTAAAAAAAGAAATGTAGAAATTTTAAATGTATCGAAATATTTTGCAAAATGTCTATCTATTTTCAAATAGATACATTTCTAGTGGCAACGTTAAATACAACTGGATTCCTAAAGAACTCACCATATGAAAAACAATGAAATCACTTAGTTTGGATCAGTACACATTTGTAGCACAAGTAATATCAAATTTGTTATTTTGTTCTGTATTTACTCTTAGACTAGCAATATATTTTATTTTTCAATCTGCCACTACAACCTTTAAATTCTTTTTGGTCTAAAACAAACAGGAGAACCTGCTGCTTTGAATTAAGTCGGTTATCTCATGATATTACTCTGGACACATATTGAGTCAATTAGAGGTACTCCTAATTTATACATTTTTTGGAAGAATTTCAAAATATTTACTAATTATAAAACCAGTTGTCAACGATAAATAAAGATAATACTTTTAGCATATTATTTATATTTCAGATTTTTCAATAATACTCGAGCCTCAGAATACGTATTTTTAAATTTTATTTAATTACTCTCTAATTACCTAATACTTGTATTTTTAGCTATCTTACAACCTTCAGAATTGACAGATTTTGTTTTTTTTTTTCTCAATTTTTTGAGAGAGTGTCTATTGCCACTTTTAAATAGCTTAACGTACTAAAGTCTGATTATAATAGAACGATTTTATTTAATAATATTTTTAATTAGTTTGTTAGAGTTTCAGTAACTCATACTGTTTAATCCTTAAAGTTAACGCCCCTGAAAAATCTTTATGTGCAATGATACTAAAATTACATATACTTTTTAATTCACAAGATATAAATAAGAAATATAAAATAAAATAGTGCCACTAATTAACAGAAATCTTTACTTTATAAAGCAGGCATTTATTTTCAATATATTGTGACTAACATAGGACGGGAAGGATTCTCACATTGGTGACTGGATGAGTGGTGTAAACGTCATGGGAAGGCCAACTTTGGACTGCAGTATGAACGTTTTCGCTTCGAAAACTATTGGAACTGGTGTTTCTGGGTTTCTTTCCACTACAAAATTTTTAATGACATGTATAATTCCCAATTTTGTATTCAACATTCCCAAGCGTTCTCCTAAAATAAAAGTAAATTTGTAACTGAGGTATAATCATATGTTATTAGATCATGCATTTTGTATAAAAATAAATTTGCACAAAATTGGGAAATAACACCACAAGTCCCGAAAATTGCTGTATATTCCAAACATTTCGCGGTCTAGGTCAGAACCCGATGTCAATGGTTAAGAAACTATGAATAAAAACAACTCAATTCTAAAATGTAAAATTAAAATGTTTGACAATATTTATTTGACTTCTGACGTAACTAAGAGTCAAATAATAGATATTGTCAAACAATTTATTTTTACATTTTAGAATTGTGCCTTTTTTATTAATAGTTTCTTAACCATTGACAACGGGGTCTGATCTAGACCCCGAAACGTTTGGATTATACAGCAATTATAACTAACTAACTTAAATCCCAAAAAGTATTTAAACAAGGTACATTTGTTACCCCAATTTTAGGGATAAATTCTAACAGATCTTGTACCAACTTTTCTTCAACAATATTCACCTGTCTACACTAAAAAATATATTTTTAAAATACCAATAGGACGGACAATCATTATTGATAAATTATGAACTGGAATTATCCTTTGAGTAATTATAAGCCAAGCAGCCGCACAATCTGTTATGTCAGTCTTATATATAAAAAGAGGTCATTGCAGTATTTTCTCGTATATCTTGCAGCCGTCGACAAATCTGAAAAATTTAATTTTCTACTATAAAAGTTTTTTATGTTTCACCCAGTGTATTTAGCAATAATTCTAGGGTAATTTGTTTGTTAAAGTTGTGTTTCATTAATCCTTTTAATTCTAGTTTTTATTTGAAATCTGATGCCAATGTATATTTAATATTTAATTTCAAAAGTAGATAGAAGTGTTTTTATATTCGTTTTTTTTTCAGTCCTTACTCAGCTTATTATACTAATTTGTTTATTCAGCAAGGAAATGACCATAACATAGCTTAAGTTCGAATGATTCTCTTAACTCAAAATGTTCATTTTCTTATTTAGTTACCCACGGAAACATATTTGCCTCAAGTATTCCAGGGGAGACAAACATCCGACTACTCCAAATGTAACAAAATACCGAAGTCAGCAAAATCTATCAATAGTTCTAGAATAAAAAGTATCAAAATTCAGACGAGATATATCTAGCTCGATTGAGGTCAGAAAAAAATAATAATTACACTTAATTAAGGCAATCTTTTGTGTCCCTGAAGAACACCAATTGGAAAAATAAGTGGGTGGAAAACGTACCCATCACGGACGAACCTAAATGTTGAATTTCTATTTAATGGGAACGAGTTGCTATTCTACCTTATCACTATAACATAATTCATCCGAATAATATAAGTTACAGCCAGTCTTACAAAGATATCAAACATCTGTAGAATGAAATTAAACTTGAATTTGAACTAATAACAGCCTTTTTTTAAGAAACAAGGCAAAATATCAAGGTTTGGAAAAAAATATAGGAAACTTTGGATTAGGTAAGTGAAAAAAAACATTCTGTGCAACCAAATTGATCAGTTAATAATTTAATTGACTGCCAACAAACAAAATGTACAAAGATAGTTTTGTGCAGGAAGCAACCATAGGTGTGTCACAAATATTGATAAAAAATTCCAAATTAATATCAGGCTCTGCTAAAAGTTTTAACAACAATAAGATAACACACATAACAATAAGGTTACTGAACACTATACTAACTTGTGCTATCAAAGTATTCCAACTGGTTGAATCTGCAACTATAAAATCTAGTCTGTTGAAATACAGACAACAGAAGAAGAATCCTTACAGAAATACTTGAATATGCATGAAACGATGGAGTTCGGCTGAACTACTCGAATTCGCCAGCACAGACACATACAAGGAAAATGGAATAGTGCCCTTGTAATATTCTTCCACGAGAAATGTAGTAAATAGGAGTAATATATTAAGGTCAACCAGCACACAGTGGAAATGTTATCAAATATACACAAGGAAGCCTAAGCAAAAATCACAAAACATGGAGGCATTCCAGAATTTCACAACTAAGACAAGAGTCAGACAAGATACATTTATACATAAAAAGTACATATAATTCTGAAAATCACACCATTCTAATTCTTCCAATTTGAAAGGAACTTTATAATTATATGATTTTAGAAGTTTCTGTGCTACCCTGCATATCATCAAATTATATTCTTAGTCATAAATCAAATACTATTTATTGTATTGTCAAACATCTTGATTTTAAATTTCAGAAGTGTGCCTTTTTCATTGTTTAATTGCCATTGTCAACAAGGTGTGACCTAGACCCTAGTGCAATGTGTGTGGTTTGCCTACATGGAGTTCATATTAAGACGGAATTTCTATATATTTTTTTTGAATTTATTCATCATCTAAAGAGTAATATACACATGTCAATATTTTGAAACAAAACATTTGAATAAGGAATTTTAAAAAATATTAGGAAATCAATGTACCTAATTTTTCCAAATCGGTGGATTGGGAGGCGCGGACTGATAGAAGGGCCCGCACGATCTCCCGATTGGACTACTTTTTGTGGGGATAAATCAAAAGTACTGTTTACATAACTAAACACCTCTACTTAGATGACCGAAAAATCACCGTTGCGTTTGGTTCAGTCATGCCTGAGAGGTTGAGTAATGTTAAAAGACTATTCTATACCAGATTAGCATGTTGCCAAGACGTTCGCTGCGAGCATTTAGAACATTTCCTACATTGACATTAATGATTTTTTTGTTTGTTTTTTTATTATTAAGAAATAATCAGTATTACTTATTAGGTTTTTTTTGTTTGTCTGAATTATATTTGTGGCATATTTTTCAATGTTTAAGTACTTCTTGGGAAATAACACAACAATTACGAAAATTGCTGTATATTCAAAAAGTTTCGGGGTCTAGGTCAGATCCCGTTGTCAATGGTTAAGAAACTATGAATAAAAAAGGCACAATTCTAAGATGTAAAATTAAAATGTTTGACAACGTATTATTTGATTTCTGACGTAACTAAGATAATTTTAGTTGTAATATACAGGGTAGCAGAGAAACTTCATATAATCATAAAGTTCCTTTTAAATTGGAAGAATTTGATAGGGAGATCTTCAGAATTGTATATGGCGCTCCTAGGTGCATTCGCCAAAAATGCCACCAAAGAATTTTGTTGATTCTGTGATCCCATTTTCGATAATGTTATCTGCATGGATTTCTTCAACAAATATTCAACGGAAAGCTCTTAAGTTCGAGAAATTATAACTGGTACAGCCACTTTTCCCACCTCTTCATCTGTTTGCATAATTTTTTTAATTCTCCCAGCTGGAAATCTGGCATTATATTTTTTCTTTTTTGATGACATTTTGTGGCCTTTATTTTTGCTGGATTTTATTTTACATCTTAGAATTTTGCCTTTTTTATTCATAGTTTCTTAACCATTGACAACGGGGTCTGACCTAGAATCCGAAACGTTTGGAATATACAGCAATTTTCGCAACTGTTGTGTTATTTCCCAAGAAGTACTTAAACATTACTTATTAGATTTTTAGTGTAATATAGCGAATTTGTGCAATAAAATAATTTTTTAATTTTCTTTTTATTTTAATGTTAATTTTTGTAATAAATCTGAAAAGAATTAATATATCCGAAACAGTTGAAGATAGGTATAGGAGATTGTACATGAATTATGTCTAGAATTTCTGGAGGCTCCAAAAAGTAAATAATATACAGGGACTTGCATCTAAAATAACAAAGTTGGTATTGGCCGCTGTCACATGACACACCCAATATACTTTTTTTGTTGAAAAAATGCGCATCTAAAATACAAACGTTTTCCCAACGCGCCCTCCTTTATTCGTTATCGAGTTTATTCCATTTTCCACACTGTATCTGGTATTTGCTACTCAAAATTTAGTTATGCTAGGATCCGATGGGTGAATTTGCTAAGAATTCTATATTTGTACTCCAAATTGTTTAATTCCGATTTTATTGTACATTAATTAATTAATTAGTTAAACATTTAAATTATTTACTGCTTTTTAGTTCAACTATCGTTATTATCGGGTGACCTCCATGTAAAATTGATCATTCTTTAAAATGATATATGTTGTTAATTTTATCCCATTTGTTTTTAAGGCAGTTTTAGCAAATTGTCAATTCATGTATTTTATTATGCAATTTATAGCGTGAGTTATTTGACATTTTAAGGATTTATGCTTTGTAATGTAATAATAATTTAATATTTTTGACATTTGTACATTTTTTATACTTGTAATTTTATTACGTTTTAACCAACTTCAAAAAGAATAAGGTTCTCAGTTCGTCTGTACCTATATTTTTTTATTTGTCGTCAGCATTTACTCGAAACCTGCTGAGGGAATTTGGAGTGTTTAAACTGGGTTCTGTTAAGATGGTGCATATTTTTTTCAAGGACATATCTTATACCGTTTTCTAGAAAATCGATAAAAACTTTTTAACAGACTTTGTTATATAGTAGGTATACATTTGTAGATCCGCCAGTATTAAAAAAACAAAGAAATGTTTGTGTTCGGAACCTGAGGTGTAATAAATAGAAAATAGATTGGAAATAAACCAAAATAAATGTTAGTCAATCAATGTTAAGATGGAGGTTATCAGTTCGTATAATAATATTTGGAGAAAAGTTATTCTTCATAAAAACATTTGCACGATCAGAAACATTCTACTGCATATCACTTTTTCATCTGTATACGAGGTTTGTCTGAAAATATAAATTTTGTTTAAAAGTGAAGAACATTTATTACTAATACCTAAAACTATTATCAAACAGAAGTAATTTGAATTAAAAACTGCATCTTATTAAGCCATTGCGCTAAAAAAATGTATAACAAATATGTATGCAACATTTCCAACTATACACAATTACACAAGATTATTGGAATTAAAAACTCCATCCAATTATGTTGTATCACTAAAAATTGTATAATGAATAATATTTTGAAATTTCTCGGAGCAGAGTATTAAATGAATATAATTGGAATTGAATCGAACTGTCGGGTAATTCACAGACATAATAAATTTGAAGATTTTCAAATCGTCTAGAATCAACGGTATTCACTATGCTGGAATTGTATTCAAAACTTGCTTAATACATATAAAGAGTTAGAAAACAAGTTAACTCTATAGTCTATTCAATATAAAACAAGATTGGTCAAATGAATGCAATACCTCATGTACGCCAATACCGAAAAAATTAATTTAATTTGCATCCAAATAAGCCTTTAAATCACTAAAAATTGTAAAATAAATACATTTTTAAAAACAAAACCGACATCAAAAAAGGAACTTAGATAAAAAACAAAAAATATTTTTTTGTAGCAACAATTAAATACTTTTTCTGAATACGGTGCGAAGTTATAGTGAAAATAATTAGGACAGGGCATTAATGTACTTTGCAATTTAGCGTTCAACTTGGCACCACTTCAGAAAAGGGAATTAATAGTTGCTGGTAAAATAATTTTTGCTTTTTAACCGACATCCAAAAATGAGGCGGTTATCAATTCGTCTGCAACAGCAATTTTGATAATTTAAACTGCATTAAACTAAGGAATATTACAGAAAGTTTCCATATAATGAATCTTCACTGTTTTCTCTAAAACCGCTGAAGAAATTTGAATATTATAAATTGTAGACGCGAGACGTAAAGACCGACATCTATTAATTTCTGTGAAATACATAAAGAAGTGTTCGAGAGGACATTCAAATGTGGGAAGCGCAACTGATTAAGGTTCCCTTACCAGAAACAATATATATTATATATATTTTCTTGCGTAGAAAACAATGACACCTCAAAGAGGGTATTATAAATTGTATTCTACAAAGATATGTTCCAGCTTGATTACGTATACTTTTCTATAACTTACCATTTTTCTAAAATCGGAAAAATATATGCAAAAAACTGCAAACATTATGGTAAATGTCAAATTTTTATCATAAATATCTAGTTTAAATGTCAAGATATGCCATGAAAGTAAATCGTACAGGGCGTTTGTAATGATTTTCATTTTGATTCATTTGAAGTTAGATTATTTTAGAGACGAAGTTAAGTTAGGGGCATTATAGTCGCATGAAATAGCAGAAAATATCCCATTAGTTTATCGAAACGAAAACTTGTTATGTCGGCGAACTCTTTTATATGGTATACGGTTGTAAATATGTGCATGCGTGGATGTGATATTAGGTGGTACATAATCAGTTGTATACATGGGATGGTTGACATGTAAGTTGGAATTGAATTAGTTATACAGGGTGGTTCTAAAAATATTGTATTGGGTGGCGCATAAGTAGTTTCGTATACAAGGTGGTTGAAACAAGAGTGGAGAAAAGCTATAATGTTACAGAGTGGATGTGGATGGAATAATTACAGTTATACAAAAGGCTTTGAAAATTGCCAGAAGCAGTTGAATATGCAGGATGGTTGAAATATAAGGTGGAGTAAAATTACAGTTATACAGGGCGGTTTAAAATAGTTATATAGTTTGGAACATAAGTATTCGCTTATACAAGGTGTTTGAAGGAAGGGTCAGTTAGATTTATTGTTATTCAGGGTGTATAAAATATTTGTTATATAAGCATATGCAGTAGGATATTTGAATTATGGGACGCAGGGCGGGGTATAATTATAGACAAATAATTTTAGAAGCAGTTGCATATACCGGGTGGATAAAATAAATTGTCCAGCAAAATTGTAGTCATAAAATGTGGTTCAAAAGAGTGAATTCTTTTATATAGGGTACAGCAGTTGCATAAATGGAATACTAGACATATTAGGCGAAGTAAAATCATTGGTAGACAGGAATAATTTAAACAATAAAAAAACATAAAGAGTCAATAATGTGGAGAGGATTTATACTTACACAAGGTGATATCCGGACCGTTGTAATATTGTGTTGAGTTGAATTACAGTTGTACAGGGTGAGTCAAAAAGGATAGACCAATAAGATCAATAGGGGTGACCAAAACACAGAAGAATATACAGTGTGGAAGCAATACAGAGTGAATTAGAGTTACACTTTTAGAAGGTGGTCCAAATAACAAAACAAATAAAAAAAGTTAAAATATAGTTGGAAAATATATACAAATAATAAAAATTATATAGAAAGAAAGAGAGAGGGAGAAAAAGAGAGAGAGATAAGAATACCCTAAAATTTTCAATTCAATTATACCTTACATCTGATAAAAAGAAGATATGTCTGAAAATAGTGATTATTGCACACGGTTCCTAAACGGTTTTTACTTTAAGGCAGCTGAAGTCGGTTATTTTTTAAATATAAATTGTTAGTGAGGTTTCATTTTTTTAAGACATTTTTTTTTTTAACAGTTCTATTTAGCTTGCCCTGTTTATTTATTTATTTGTTTAAGTCAAACCAAGTAATTAAAATTTCACCCCCTTTCTGTTGACACATTGATCTGATATTTGACGAACACATTTAGTTTATATGACAATCCAATACATTTTGTACTTTGAAAATCCAAGATGGCCGCAACTACAAAATGGCGAATTACATTCACAACTAACTCAATATGGGTATCAAATAAAAGGGCTAGAATAAAAGAATAAAGTTCACTATAAAAAAAAAGAAAATCAAATATGGTCGCAAATAAAATGTCAGATTAAATATATATTTTTCCACGCCCCTTCTATATAAGTATTAAATAAAAGAGTTAGAAGATAACAATAAAGTTCACCATGAAAACTAATCCAATATGACCGCCAACAAAGTAGCGAATTAAATATATATTTTATCACACTCGTTCAATATGGGTATAAAATAAAAGAGAGAATAGACAAATAAAATTCACTATGAAAACGAAAAGAACTTCCAATATGGCCGCCAGCAACATGGCGGATTAAATATATATATATATTACCACACAGCTTCAATATTGGTATCAAATTATATATCTTTTCACACCCCTTCATTATGGATATCAAGTAAAAGATTTATAATAGAATAATAAAGTTCACTATGAAAAAAAAAAAGAAAATGCAATATGGTCGCCACCAAAATGGCGAATTATGTATATATTTTTTCACACTCTGCAAAATATGGGTTTCAATTAAAAGAGTTTGAATAGAAGAATGAAGTTCACTATAAAAAAGTAGAAAATCCAACGTGGCCACCAACAAAATGGCAAATTAAGTATATCTTTTTTCACACCCATTCATTGTGGGTATCAAGTTAAGGTAAAAGGTTAAAACGTGCCGATTACTGTGTGGCATTAGGTTGAATAAAAATGATATCATATGATATGATTAGCGTTTTCCCCTCAAGCCTTGCCCCTCTAAAAACCTCTGTGGGGGTCGAGCCCAACCTACCACTTATTTTAAGGGTATACTCCACTAATTAGCAAGTAAATGTCCACAACACGGCTGTTTAAATTTGTTTCGAAACAAGGTTGGTCGAATTTATTAAATAAAAGTACAGGAGCAGCTAATTGACGCTACAAGAAATACAGATAATTGCAATTTAGGTAATGTAACACCAAGAGACATAAACAAGACTGACGAACTGAAAATATTTGTGGGAGCAAAAGTAATGTTGCTGTCCAATATTGACATATCGGCCACAGTTTCGCCATACCATCAGTTCGGATCGACTTTGGAAGAAACAGCGTACATCTTATATTGCCTTTAATTTTGTCATGGGCTTCCACACTATCCACAAAATTCAAGGCAGCATTGTAGACCACGCAGATGTATATTTAGGCTCGAAGTTGTTGGAAGAAGGACAGACATACGTTGCCCTGAGTCGGGTAAAATCTTTGGAAGAATTGTGTATTAAGGAGTTAGATGGCAACAAATTGTCTGCGAACAAACTTTGTAATAACCAGGCACTCTAGGAATTATATAGAATGAGGAGTATAATCTAACAAAATAAAAACCTAAAAACTTGAAAATATATTAAGTAAAAAAGATTTTTAAGTTAAACGGTTTTATTTAAACTTAAGACAATATTGATGTTAATAATGTACTCAGTGCTAAAAAATAATTCGGTTGGTCCTAAGAACCACTCATCACACTATTCTCCTCATTAATCTAGGGCATGAATCAGACAATAAAATAAAATCGTTGAGCGCTTGAAATTTCTATAAAGACAACTACTATATCATAATAAATGCTATTTACCTACATATTTAGAGTTTTTAGAATCAACTTGTTCAAGAGGTTTCCCTCACAATCAAAGAAACAAAGCATTTTATTTAGTTTTAGTGCAAATATAGTTTTTGCACTTTATAAAATATTCAAATTAATAGGATTTTAATCGTTATACAAATATGTTTGTTAATATTTCTCCGTAATAACAGTAAAACCAAAAATACATATTTGTTTTTCCACTCTAAACAAAGATTTTGATAGAATTTACTTACCAATACAGGTCCTTGGTCCACATCCAAACGGAATGTGTATTAATTTTTCAGCGTTTACGTTCTGGGCAAATCTCTCCGGGATATACTTTTCTGGGTCTGGAAAATATTTTTCGTCATAATGCAAACCAAAAAGTGGAATGTAAACTGGAATTCCCTTCTCGATCACAAGATTTGTTCCGGGGATTTTGTAGTCCGCATTACACCGTCGATCAAGAAACGGTAACACAGGATACTTTCTGAGGGTTTCTACAACAGGCCAATAAGTAATATTAGAACACGGAAAATTGCCAGCAAGGTGAAAAATTACACTATTTTTTATTTATTATCCTCCTAATACCCGAAGTTAATAAATTGAAATGGGTAAATGAAACATATGCAGTCAATAAAAATCAATTTAATTTTTTTCCGTGTTAATTTAATTTTAATGTTATTGAAATTTGAGATTATGTAAAAAAAATTTTTGGAAAAACTTTGAAAAACAGCTAAGTAAAGATACCCGTCTATAATTTTCGACCAATAACCTTTTTATAAACAGGTAAGATATTAGCTTCTGTTAATCGCGAAGTGTACTTAGAGGCACTTGCCTTCATACACCGACAAATTTATTAACTACACCAAAAAGTAATTAGTTTAGAAGACCACTTTTATAACAAAGTCATTGGTACCTAATCTGGTGCTGTACATTTTTTAAAACATAACTTTTTTATAGCCGAGCTAACCTCTTGTGGACTTACATCATAGTATCTAATGATTTTAAAACATTTTTTTGAAACCGTTCATTCATTTGACAATCCGTTGCTGAAGTAAAAATTTAATTTAATTTTTACAACAGTAGGCAAATATTTACTAAAACTATTTGCTATATCCTTTGGATTTGTTAGTGACACTCCCTATGCATATTTGTCGAATGGTCTTTCTTGAATTACTTTGGTTTTTGGCATTTAAAGAGTTAATTATATTCTTGTATTATGTATATATTATATTGTTTTATTGATTCAATTATTGATTTTTTTTGTTGAAATAATTTACTTTTTGCTTTTTTATTCGTATGTTGATATTAAGCAACTTTACTTTGTAATTTTTCATCCTTATCCTTTTTATTTAGACAGCTTACTTGAAAACACCAATTAAATGTATCAAAGAAAATTTCAAAGTATTCTCTATATCATTTAGAGTACAGCTTATTGCAAATGAATTAAAATTAATTTCAAATTCGTTAATAACTGTCAACTACCCTGTGGCATCGAGCCAAGTTATGCATACTCACGTTTGGCATTTTTTCCTGCTTATCCTTACAGTATATAACTTGACAAAATTGATCAGATATTCCGGGATCAAAATTTTTATAGGATATTTCGGTTTTGATGTAATGAGATAGTAAAAGCCTGAAATACTGGTAACATTATTCTTGTTAGTAAAAACTTTAGTTGCTTCATTAAGTAAAGAGGTCAGCTCTGAATATTCTAGCATATTATAACTTTATTAACCGACTTCCAAAAAGGAGTAGGTTATCAATTCGTCGCATTTTTTTTTGTAAGTAGTTACCTGATTTCTTATTGTTTTCTGAATGTTATTTGTGGCATCTTCTAGTTTATTTTAGATTTTCTTGGGAATAATACCACATCAGAGTTCAAACTTGTGTATATTTTAAAACCAAACGTTTCAAAATCCTGTCGGAATTTCTTGTGCACCCTGTATATTTAAAATCAAAGAAATTCCATAGTAACGTAAACATATTTGTCAAAATAATTGTCATATATTTCAATTTTACTTTATAAATTTATATCCATTGAAAACGAAATCCGACAGGATTTTGAAACGTTTGGTTTTAAAATATACACAAGTTTGAACTCTGATGTGGTATTATTCCCAAGAAAATCTAAAATAAACCTGATTTCTTCTCCTGTGGTGAACCGTTTTGTATGAATATGGTCTTGTTTAATAGAGTATATATCCGGATTGGTGAAACTTCAAATTTTGGAAAAGAATGCTATTGGTAAAATGATGAAATTTGTGAATGAACACATGCGTGCATGGAAATTGTCCATTATCCCTAACATATTGGTCGATTTATCGAAAACTCCTTATGGATGTGTATAGTTCTTTAGCGTTTAATCTATTAAGGAAGATCCCTAGGTGATCTCATATACTTTTCTGCGACATGCAACATGTAGTTTTGCAGAAAATCGCCAAAAAATCTAAAATTCTTATCAAAAATTTCATCTAAATGACATAAGGGACATTTCCTCATAAATATTTTAATTCCAACGTAATAGAGCGGGAATTTTAGGCAGTGGAAGTTTTAATTGCGAATTTGAAAATTTTCTATGTAAATCTCAAGCATTTAAGTAGTAGTAAAGCATAGTATTTTCGGCTCCTTAAATCAGTGAGTATCAAGCTCGTTTTGTTTGTATACCAGGCAAATACCTATTTAAATGAAAATTTTTCCATCTTGCGAAGACGGTGCTTTTGGTTGTCAAAGTATCCCGGCCTAATAGAAAATTCAGTGACAACTCATGTCAAACTCTAAAAACTGCTGTTTGGCGCGTTTATACACAGAGTGTTTAGTTATAGCAAACAAAATCACAAAGTAAAGTGATAGGAGTTGCATTTATATGATGATTGAAATATAAGGCGAAGTGGTCCCTAGGCAGCCTTATATACAGGATGGTTGGAATATAGGGTGGAGTGAACGTTTGGTGGTATAAAAATGTTGGAAAAAATGTGAAATTAAAATTATATAGCGTGATTAAAAAACTGTTATATGATGTAGACGTAAACAAATCATATGCAGGATGGTTGAAATATATGCTGGAGTTGAATTATATTTATACAGTGTGATTAAAACATTATTTATTTTATAGCCCATAAGAAGTTGCAAAAAGTGTGGAGAGGAATTAATGTTACACAGGGCGATAATATAAAATGATAAAAATGAAATAATTTATGGGGTAGCCCACAATTAGTTATATACTATGGTTGAAATATAGGATGGATTCTTCTCCGTCCTATAGTTTACAGAAGGCAGCTAACAAATTTATGCTTGTTCGTGGGCAGTCGTATGTACAAGTTGATTAGTACATAGGATGGAATGGAATTATCTATAGGTATACAGAGTTGTCAAAGAAAGGTTACATGGCTTGGTCCATAAGGCATAAATATATTTTGGGCTTATTAAGTCAACGCGTACTAGTATATTTTGTTCGTAAACATTTACCTGTCAATTTAAATGAAAATGTATCATTCTGAAATGTTGAGGCTTTCGATGTTACCTGGTCCTGTCTATTAAGATTATACATACAAACTAAAAAATAAAGAAAACTACCTGAGTTCAAATATACTAAATAGTTGAAAATGAAACATTTAAAAAAGATATATAACCGCTTCCACCTATAACTAAAAAGCAAATAAATAACACAATCAATGTTGTCAGGTACCTACCCAGGAAGTAAAAAATGTAAACATTAAAATGTGCTCATTCTGTACAAATTAATTACCTACCATCTTGTATATTTTTGAAGTCGGTGCCAAGCAACAATCAAGTTTGATAAGTACGCAATGAAGGATTTTCGATTTGCTTGGCACCGATTTCAAAAATGTACTAGATGGTATGTAATTAATTTGTACAGAATGAGCACCTTTTAATGTTTACATTTTTTACTTCCTGGGTAGGTACCTGACAACATTGATTGTGTTATATATTTGCTAGAGTTGTATTTTCTTATAATTATTTTTAGCTTTTTAGTTATAGGTGGAAGTCGTTTATATTTTTTTTAAATGTTTTATGATTTTTATTACTAGGTAGATGGTCAATGTTAAGATCAGCGCAAATTAAAATATTTTCTTAAGTTTTCAAAGCCTTTGTCACTAATCCAGAATTTTTGTATAAAAATATGTATGATCATTAGTAATTCAGTAAAAATTATTACTTGTTTTGCATGAAAACTTTATTTTCATATTACATTGTGAATTCTTGAATCTTACTGAATTTTTCAGAGAACCTTTCAGCGAATCTGGAGCCGTTCCGTGTAATTGCTGTTCTCCCTTAACTCCTAGGACAGAATGTCACGATAAAATTTTTCAGGTTACTTCACCTGTCAGAGATATTGAATACTCTCTTCGAGGTGTCATTCCTTTGTACCCAAGACAATATATAAATATAATATATATTATATTTATATATTGTCTTCAAATACATTTGTTTGTTGGAATATGCAGTCAGTCTGTCAATAAGAGCAGCGCCTTCCACGCATTTATTGTATTTGGACACCATGAATGTTATTCTAACTCTGACACTTTTTTTGTGAGACTTGGTCCACTTTTGTATTCTTTTGAAGGCCCTTCTTGCGAAGTTCTTGAAGCAAGTTGAACATGATTAATATCATGCCATTGCAGACGATTATTTTTTACATCAGATTTTTCAGTTTGCTCACATGAACCTCTCTTCACAGTCTTTTTGAAAATATTTTATTTTGTCAGTGTGCAGAATTCTTGATCTCATAAACTAGTTCCATGGAGTTTTTTCTTCTAACAAAATTTCCAGAAGACGAATTGTGGTGTAGTATCTGTTCATGTAGACAAGCGAACCCTCTGAGATGCTATCTCAATAAGCCTAATAATGGCTGAACCACCTACTCCGAGATGATTTTAGAAATCATCTAGGTAAGAATCTAAAGTCAACACTGATGGTGTTGGGCACACAAAGATTTTTGTCTCATTTCGGATTAGGCTTACCACGCACAAATTTTTGACACCAGAGTCTACAGATAATTATATCATCTTTTTGTTAGGTCTGCTTAAAGATCAGCATCAATAACTACCTTCAAGTGGATTCTAATTCCAAAATAATCCATCTCAAGGAGATATTCTCGAGTGTGTGGCTTATACTTTTGTGGTTTTTGGTCAGCAGATCCGTATTCCAGGATATTTCAGTAGTGATATCAGGATTGTTATCCCAAAAAAGCCCTTAGCGTACATTTAAGAGACTTGTAGTGTAGAGCATAAGTTTTACATTTGTGGATTGACAGATTTGTTGAAAAATATTGTCAATGAAATACATGGCGTATTAAAGAGATACTGAAAAATTTTGCATTTCTTCACAGTTGTCAGTACTCACTGGATCATCACAATGTTTTACAGAAAAATATTTACAGTTTTTCCAGGTGTATTTTGATTTATTGTATTTTATGTTTTTGGATTCGTTCTTGGCATTTTTGGGTAAATTAATTTTGTACACGCTTAAAGGTAAATCATGATCTGATACATTTCTTCATATTGAATTCCATATATTTACTCGTCTTTCTCCTAAAATTTCAATAGTTTCTTCTTGTTCTTCTTCTGAAGAATTCGTATCTTCATCGAACTCCGATACATCAAGATCTTCTTTCTTCGCTTCATTCTCTTATAATCATAATTTTCTTCGTTTTCTCTAAAGCGTTCTACGTCAGATGAATCGGCTTCCAATATTTGAAGTAAATGCCGCCTCTTACCAAATATTACAAATAGAGGTCTTAAACACTACTCTCTTCGAGGTGTCATTCCTTTGTACGCAAGACAATATATATTATATATCAATATAATACATATTGTTTCTGGGTAGGGAACCTTCATCAGTTACGCTTCCCACAATTGAATATACTCTCGAACACTTCTTTATGCATTTGAAGCATTTCGTTAAATTTGAAGACGCGAGATGTAAGACCGACATTTAGGATTTTCGAGAGAATCAGTACACAGAGGTTCCGAATCTGGAGCGGATCCGTGTAATTGCTGTTCTCTCTCAATCTCCTAGGACAGATGTCACGATAAAATTTTTTCAGGTTACTTCACCTGTCAGAGCTATTGAATACTCTCTTCGAGGTGTCATTCCTTTGTACGCAAGACAATATATATTATATATCAATATAATACATATTGTTTCTGGTTAGGGAACCTTCATCAGTTGCGCTTCCCACAATTGAATGTCCTCTCGAACACTTCTTTAAGCATTTGATGCGTACAAAGGAATGACACCTCGATGAGAGTATTCAATATCTCTGACAGGTGAAGTATCCTGAAAAAATTTTATCTTGACATCTGTCCTAGGAGATTGAGAGAGAACAGTAATTACACGGAAAGGCTCCAGATTCGGAACCTCTGTGTACTGATTCTCTCGAAAATCCTAAATGTCGGTCTTACATCTCGCGTCTTCAAAGTCTTAAACACTGTTGCGAAATTTACCTAAGCCGGCCCTGTTTTTATTTCAATACGACATCGATCGCTGGAAGGACAAAAAAATTAATCTCGAAATAGCTCGGCAACTGTAGAATTGATAATGGATTGTACGAGAGTTTTCGATGCTTTTTTTAAAAGGAGCAGCCCATCATGGCAGCAGTGAAATAGTGCAGCGCAAAGCTAATGTTGAATTATCATTTTGAAATTCGAATCAGCTCTTGTGTATATTTGATGTAAATAAAAATTCTAGAAAGTGGTAGTGAATATTAGTTTTTAAATTTTAATTGAACACAGAGAGTTTATAATAAATTTGGTGATCAAAAATTAATATCGTTAGTTGATTTATGGAAACCCGAGGTATGGAAACACCGACGAAACTACCAACAAAAATTTCAAACAGGTTACGGAGGGACTAAATGAAAAAATATCGCAGATTCTGAAAAAACGTGACAAGAAGGAGAAACAAAATTAAGAAGAAATCCAGGAAGGGTTAGTGAAATAATTTGATCAAAAAACAACAAATCTTGTTTCCACGATGGAAGAAAAACAACAAAATTTAATTGAGGGATTATTCTCGAAATTTGAATTAAGAAGACAAAATGAATTTAAAATGTTAGAAGAACAGAGACAAAATGAATTAAATTATTAGATGAACAGAGACGAAATGAACTTAAAATAACTGAAGAAAAAAACTGCAATTTTAACAACTAATGCAAATAGTATCGCAAGTTAATGGAACAGTTAATGAAAGAATGCAAACAGTTGAATCCGATATAAAAGAAATAAACGACGACATAAAAATCCTAAAAAGTAATGTGGAGACTCTTGAAATCAAAAATAGATGACATCGATTCCATCCAGAGTCAGGTGAAATTTGAAATCAGTTCATTAAAAACACGGTACAAAGTGAAGTAATTGAAGTACAAGATAAAATTAGTGCCATCCAAAACAAGGTAGAAACAGAAAAAAAGCAACAGGACTTACAGCGAGGAAAATATCAGAACACAATGAGTACCAAAGTTTCCGCTAGCAAACCACCCACATTTGATGGCAGCTCATCCTGGTCCATGTATAAACGGCAGTTTGAAGCCGTGGCTACAGCTAATGGATGGGATAACCAAGAATAATCCACATCTCTGGTCATTTCGTTAAGAGGTCCGGCCCTAGAACTCCTCCGAAGCATTCCAGTCGATGAACAAGGCAATTTCGACAAGATTATTGTCCACCCTAGACAAACGATACGACAATCAATCCTTGAGCCAACTCAGTGGAAAAACGCAAAAATCCGGTGAAAGCCTTCAAGAATTCGAAGCAGAGACTAGACGGTTAGTACATTTCTCCTACCTAGACCTGCCAGAGGAAACGAAAGACCAGTTGGCCCCACAGAGATTCATAAACGGCATCATAGATGTGGAAGTACAAAGAAATTTAAGACTGAGTGGAGTCAAGAAGAGAAATGAAGCTCTACTTCGGTCTTTGCCGTCATGAACATGTTCAAGCCGAGGGTCCGAGCAGTTTCCAGGAAGAGCCAGAGTCACCATTTCAAGCACTGTTGGCTGGTATGAACAAACTATTAGAACAGTCACAGAGAACTGAAACCAGAAGAGCATGTTACCGTTGTGGACGGACAGGGCTACCTGAACGATCACCGACCTGGGATAACTAACAGAACAGCCACATGTCCAGGCACCGTCAGCCAGTCAGCATAAGGGGGCGAATGCTGACTAACCAGCCCCCAAATCGTTATCCATCTGGGGACTTTTGCCGAGATAGCAGCAGCCTTGTCATCAGGGACACCATCAATGGCCGAACAATTACCATCACCATCGATACTGGCGCCGCTATGTCCATTGCCAAGTACAGGGTTGTGAGACCATCACATATTCTGCCAGTTACCAATACCATCCAGCTCAGAACAGTCACCGGCGAGTCCATATCAATACAGGGTGAGGCAGATGTCGTGCTACAGATAGGGGACAACATGATCCGGCATAGGGTCCTGGTAGCGAATATTGAGGACAATTTTATATTGGGACTGGACCTAATTAGCCAGCAAGGATTTATGTTTGACCCGAGATATGATGTTCTTCGGTTTCTAAATGAGAAATTTGTATTGACACGGCCCGTCAACAGTTCCGTCACCTCCATAAAAATGTTGGCAAAGTCTTCAGCTGGAATTCCCGGTCTAACGGAAAAGATTATTCTTGGGCAGCTAGAAAGCAATCCTGGGAGCTGCGTTGGAATGGTGGAGCCCGTACATTCAGCTCATGACTACTTTATTGGACGGGCTATAGTTAAAACCGGTCGAGTCCTGAATTTGTCCAACAACGACATCAGAATTGTCAATGGTCAAGAGTAGCTTGTTTCGAGTCAGTCGAGACCATCATCAATTGCGATGAAGGGTACAAGACATCTGTGAAGGAGACAGGGCCCAGCAAAGAGTTCCTACAACAGTTTGCTGACACTTTGACACACCTGACACCATAGGAATAGAAGAAAGCCAGCAATTTATCATAAAACACAGGCAACAGTGAAGATCGAACCACCGGTTGAACCATCATCATCCAGCACCGAATAGATACCGTGAAGGCTCAACCCATCAGAATATCACCTAGGCAACAACAGGCAGACGAGGAAAAAATCGAGTCCATGTTACAAAAGGAGTTATTGAGCCATCCATCAGCCCATAGTTCGCTGCTGTCGCCCTAGTTAAAAAGAAGGATGGAACCACCTGATTTTGCGTGGATTACAGAAAGCTGAATGACGTCACCAAGAAAGATAGCTATCCACTACCCCGCATTGATGATACTTTGACCATACTAGCAGGCTCCCTTTGGTTCTCCACACTAGACCTAAAGAGTGGACATTGGCAGGTTGTCTACACGAAAACGACAAAGAGAAGACAGCGTTCCCCACTAGTAAAGGGCTGTTTCAGTTCACGTTCATGCCCTTCGGGTTATGTAATGTTCCTGCAACATTCGAGAGGCTAATGTAGTATGTCCTGAGCGGGTCAACATGGAGGGTGGGCTTAGTATACCTCGAGGACATTCTGGTCATGGGTCAGACATTCGACGACCATCTGAAGAACATGGGCAAGTTCCTCCAGAATTAAAAACGCCAACCTGAGACTCAACCCGAAGAAGTGTTCGTTATTCCAAAAAGAAGTAGAGTTTTTGGGCCACGTCGTATCCGAGACAGGAATCCACATCAACGAGGACAAGATAGAAGTAATCCGTGGCTGCTAGACATGAAGACACCGGAAGGACAACTGGCCAGGTGGATGGCCTTTCCTAGTCCGGCAAATTAGACAGCAATTTCGTGGCCGTGGCTGCTACGAAGACACCGGAAGGACAACTTTCAAGGTGGAACACCGTGCCGGCCGTTTGCACATTAATGCCGATGCCCCATCCAGAAAAACAGTGCATCCAGGACCAAATGGCTTATCCAGAAATCGAACCAATCTTGTCACTCAAAACGAGAGTAGCACCCATGCCACGATGGGACGAGGTAGCTAGATACTCGGGCTTGCTGAAATCGTTATGGGCCCAATGGGACTCTCTAAGAGTAGAGAATGGAATGCTCAAGCGAGTTTGGGGTAGAACTGATGGCCGAGAAACCAAGTCCCAACTGGTAGTTCCTAAGAAAAAGATACCAGCCATCCTGACCGAAGTACATTATAGGATTACCGGAGGCCATATGGGCATGAATAAAACCCTAGACAAAGTTCGCCAGCGGTACTACTGGGTGAATTACTTCGAAGACGTCAGAGCTTGGTGCAACAAATGTGACACCTGTGCAGCCAGTAAGGGCCCGAAGACCCGGACCAAGGGTAGAATGCAGCAGTACAATGTGGGCGTTCCATTTGAGAGAATTGCCATCGATGTCGCCGGTCCGTTTCCCGAGTCTGGGAGGGGGAACAAGTACATTTTGGTCGCAATGGATTACTTCAGTAAATGGCCTGAGGCATATGCGATTCCCAACCAAGAGGCAGCCCCGGTATCGACGGTGCTAGTAGTACAGCTATTCAGTGGAAAGATTCAACAGGACCTTGGAACAACACCTATTCAAGGTCGTCAGCAATAACCAGCGTGATTGGGATGAGCATATTCCCCTATTCCTATTGACATATCGCTCAGCCGTACATAATAGTACACGCCTGACTCTAGCCAGTGTCCTATTCGGAAAAGAGCTGCGATTACCCTGCGATTTGGCTTTTGGCTCCCCCAAAGAACCTGCCCAAGGCATCAACGATTATGCCGACCAGCTCTGACATAACATGCTGGCAATACACGAATTAGCCCGAACGCAGATGTTGGCCACCAGTGACCGGATGAGGACGCGATACGACCTCAGGGCCAATTCAGTCGGGTTTCAAGAGAGAGACAAAGTCTGCCTGTACAACCCCCAACGGAACAAGGGTAAATCCCTAAAGCTTACACCCGCCTGGGATGGTCCATACGAGGTGATCTAGAGGCTTAATGACGTCGTCTACTGGATCCGTCGAAACCCCAGGGCTAAGTTGAAGGTGGTCCATTTAGATCGACTCGCTCCCTACTACGGAGAGGATGTTTCTGACCGTTGACGATCAGAATTAAACTGGGGGCAGTGTTGCGAAATTTACATAAGCCTGCCTGTTTTCATTTCAATACGACATCGATCGCTGGAAGGACAAAACAATTAATCTCGAAATAGCTCGGCAACTGTAGAATTGATAATGGATTGTATGAAAGTTTTCGACGCTGATTTTAAAAGGAGCAGCCCATCATCGCAGCAGTGAGTTAGTGCAGCAAAGAGCTTATGTTAAATTATTATTGTTATATTCGAATCAGCTGTTGTGTATATTTGATGTAAATAAACGTTCTAGAAAGTGGTAGTGAATATAAGTTTTTAAATTTTAATTGAACCCACGGAGTTTATAACAATACGTTTAATTTATTGGACATTCACAAATATATCTTTTTGTCAGAGTCGTTGGCCTAGGCATATATTGCAAAGATTGTTACTTTTTTCCTTTATTTTGGAAATCAACTCTTATTATTCTTTTCTGAATCTGGTTCAAGCGTGCTATATTTGTTTCCCAGATTCTCATTGACTGCTTTGCTCACACCAGACTTTGGTGTTTTGTTTTTTCTACTCCCCTCTAGAAGTATATGTAGTCATCTACATACTTACACTTTGCCCTTTCTTATACGATTTAGTTCCTACAGCAATGTGCTTATTCTGTAAGTGATATTCAAAATCACCCGATATTTACTTGTCTTTCCTTTGCTTAACAGTAACAGTTTTTTTAATGTATGGGGCTGAGCCGTTCTGCCGATACAACTCTCCTTACTCTCTCCGGACACGAGACCGGCTGGGACACTTTTGGAGGTAGTGAATTATGCCCTTCTCTGCCCAGGCCAAGTTTATTACTATTTATAATTGAACACTAAAGAGAGGTTTTGAATGGGTGTATGTTACTGGAAGCTATTTTAGCCAACATCTCTAACTTCCCTAATGATATATTAAAATTTAGTGAATGCCTCCTTCGTCAATATCAATAATATTATTTTCGGAAATTTTTGTTGGAAATGATGCTGCGATATATTCCTTCCGTAATGTGTTCTTCAAACGTATCATTTTCGTCATTTGCTTAGTGACAACTTTCTACGAGCTTATAGTAGACTCCAATTGTAATTTGACAACAGGAATAGAATAGTGTATTGATAAGCCGAGACAGCGTATATTCAATTACAGTACACCTAGCAACGTGAATCTGCTAACCGCTTTCAAACGAAACCAGAATTGTACAATTAAACTGCGAGGCAGCTCAGGTTAAATGGGATATTGGAATATTTATATCCACAATTTTCTTATAATTCTAAGGTTTTTCAACGCGCAGAATAAGGGATGTAAGATTTCTCACTCATAATAGATTAATAAAGGCAATAAACTGATTTTCTGGCATAACAGTATTCAACACATTACAATTTTACATGGAATATAATTCGCTGACCAGTGTAAGTAATTTGAAATTCAAGCATTTAATCATTTAGTTATTGTGAATTATTGAATTGTGACAAACAATATCGAAGTATATAAACCAGAGTTTATTTAAAATTAAAATAGTTTTTAAAGGAGTTACGAAATATATAACGTCATAGTTTACTCGAATGTGCAAATTTAATTTTACTAATGAGTACAACTAGGAGCGCCGCAGCTGTAATCTACGAGACCAAACAATATACGAAAACGTCCCTGATAAAATCGACGAAAAACTAAATAAGAAATTGAATTATTTTCTGAATTCTTTGGGAATAAGACCACCTATACTTGATTTTTTTTCTTTAATTTGTATTAATACCATTGAAAACGAGGTCTGATTTAGACTTGAAACGTTGGGACTTTTGAAATATACAGACTTTCAAGTTTATGTGTTGTTATTCCCAAAGAACTCAGGAAAAATAAAAACTAGAGATGCCACAATTATCATTCAAAAAACAACAAGAAATTGGAAAACCGAGATAAAAAAGAAATGAATTTTTGAAAAAAGTTCAACCAAGATTAGTACAAATATTTGATGAGAAAAAAAACTTCTAACCACTAAAGACGACAAGCAATAAACTGATTGCCGCAAGATATACAAATTACTATAAATGGATGCATAACTAGAGCAACAACAGACCTCCATCCTAATTTGTTAGGAGTATTAAGTGGTCCAGCATCGCCAAAAGCTCAAAATGGATCCCAAAATGATATCATGATACTAAATGATAAACTTCAACGTAAACTATGGAATATAAATCATATATGGGAATGGGTATGATGTTGAAAAAATATTTGAATATTTTTTTTTGCTTTATTGCCTAATTCAAATTCCCCATTTTATCTTATTCTATTAACAACTTCAGGTTTAGTTAAGTTTTACTAAGTCATTTTTAATCTTCCTAGTAATCTATTTATAAATTGTCCTTTTTATTAGTTGAATTGCCCCAGGTTGGGAAACAGTGGCTTAGTTCGGGCACCCGTTATATGACAGAAATTAAATGAAAGATGCGAAAACGTTAATGACACTTTTCTTGTTGTTTATTTGGGCTTATTCTGGTTATTTTTTCATCAAAAATGTAATTGCAGTAGATCTAATTTTTCTAAGAAATCACAAAATTTAATATCAAAATTTGCCCTATCACCACAAATATGCCCCCTATCTCTGTCTGTAATGGCAATAACACGAAAAGTGTTCAGTGGTCAGCAGTTTCTCTCTTATCCCCTTTCAAGTGCCAATATTCTGTACAGAGTCCAATGAGGTGTTATATGCCTGCATGAAAATCACACCATCTATTAAAGAAGAACGATTCTTCTTGTGTAGATGATGTCAGTGCCGTTAACTTACATTTCTCTAGGGGTGATTGATGACTTTGCTCTACAATTTGGAAAAAGTTTTATGAGCGAAAATAGTACTTGAATACGGGGCAATACTGTATCATGCTAACATTTATAATGACTAGAAGTTTATAAAACTGGAATGATGCAACCACTGAAAGGACCAATTCTTCAAATCCACTGCCCCATTATGACCAGTTTGACACAAATTTGGTAAACAATTTTGGAGCTAAGATTCCCGAGTTTATGTCGCCAAATAGATTTAACTAAAATTTCGTTCTTAAAGAATTTATGGTGCAAAATAAAATCCATGAGTTTTTTCATATTTATTATTATTTCGCAATCTTTTGTACTACTTATTTGTTTCAGGATATACATTAGCCATAGTAACAAAATTTTAATAAAGGATTGCCTAATATTTATATGTAGAGTTGCTGTCGATTCAGATCTTATAATATAAAAATAGAAGCAACTTACCTGAAATACACATATCCAAATATTTCATTTCATTCATTCCTTCGTAAGTTAGACCCTTGTGTTTTTGTATGGAAGCTTTGATTTCTGTTCTTAACTTATCTTGTATATCACTGTTGAGGCACAACTCGTAAAGTGTGTAACCTATAGTAGAAGCTGTTGTCTCAAAACCTGCAGCAAACAACTGTACAGCTTGGCCCATCATTTTGTCACCATCTATTACAAAAAAATAGTTGTCCTTCAGTTCCACTATCAAGTCGTTCACTTACCAAACGTTGGATCCTGCTTTCTCACTTCCCTTAGAATATCTACCAAAGAATAGCTATTTGTTTCCATATCTTTCCTGCTATTAACAGATTTCCAAAAAGCATCACGAAAGAAGTCAATAATATGTTCTTCAAAGAAGTTCAATTTTAACAAGTCAACTAGATCTTGCTTCAAAATATACGATGTCTGTATGATAGCATTCCTAAATGTAAACGCAAACATATCCTTAGTTATACCCCTGAATTTAGCGTTTTCGTTGTCCAAGCAATGTGCATTAATGCCGAAGAGAACTTTCACAACTGCGTCGATAGCAAATTTTGTAGCCGCTTCTTTGGCATCCAGATTGACCCCATGCTTTTCCAAATAGGTTTTTAGATTTTCTCCAATACTACTAACCACTGGAAACATGTTTTTCAATTTCCCAGTTGAAAAAGTTGGTGTTAATTTTGATCTTGTTGCCTTCCAAGATGGACTTTTCTGCAAGAACATAAAATTGGAATAAAGTTCGCTGTGCTTTGGTGCAATCATTGTGCGGTCTGTAAAGTAATTAAAGTCCTTAACAAGAATATGCTTTATTATTTCTGGGGACTTCAGTATTAAATGTGGCTGGTCGAACACAAGTATTCCAAAAAATGGTTCGTCTGGTGTGTTATCGTAGAGACATTTAAGCCATTGACCAATAGGTTTTCTGAACGTCATGATATCCCAAGCATTTCCTGCAAATGGAATCGGTTCTACTGCAAATACACCACGTTTCTTCCAATAGTTGAAGTTTCTTTTCATGTAAATATGAAAAATTATACAAAGGGTTAACGTAACTAGCAATGCGTCGGTTTGCCATGACGAAGTCAGGATCATCTTAAACAAAACAAATATATATATATATATATATATATATATATATATATATATATATATATAGTAATACATAATAATTGTTTGAACATGTATAAATTATTATTTGGAAAACTTAATAAAATTCAACCTTAAAACTCAGTATCTGAGGATAAATATAGAGGGCAATTCTTTGGAACCAAGAAAATTGTGTATTATTAGTGGTGCGTTCTCCCAATTTGTTTAGTGTATTGTTTTCAATTTGATTAAATTACTTCATTGATTTTTAAACTTCTGCACCTTTTCCAAAACCTACCGTCGCGCTAATGCTAATTTTAATTGTATTTTGCGTGTAAAATAAACACAGTATTCGTGATTCGTGTATTGTACTCCGAACTATTCGGACATTGATTCCGTCTGAAGAGACGGACGCTTTTTGTTGTTGTTGTGTTACGATTCCGGTTGTAACAACCGCTAAACCGCTTTCATTTTGTTTCTTTTGTGTTTACAAAAGCGCATCATTTGTTGTTAAATCTGCATTTTTTGTTAGCTCAATCAATGAACATTACGTCTCTATTTTTTGTGTAACGTGTTGTCCAGACGAAGCTCTAAAATCTGTTCCTGCCGTTGCGGGGCTAGCCTCTGAAGAAAAAAGAACCAAGAAAACACCGTCTGCAGAGCTTCGACGTAAAAGGTTAGTGATTAACTTTATTTGGTGAATTAATTTACGCCACGGCACGTGTTTATTGATTGTTCCGCTAAAGGTCCTTCGTCAATTATATACTTGCATTGAACCAGCATTGAACTAAAACCGCAACATCTAATTCATACATTTTTTTGGATATTAATATGTAATGTGTCATCGAAGACATTACATAATTTGGTCCAACTTCGAGCCGGATGCAATTTGAGTTAATTCCGTGCAAAGTTTAACGATCAAACCATTGATTTTTCGTTGCAATTATTGTTGAAAACCGCACTGAATTTTCGTTTCTTTATTTTTTAAAAGGGAAAGCAAGTTCGGGATATTTCACTCATTCCGTTGGATATAAATTTCGCATATTTTTTTTGCCGCATTAAAAAACTTACAAGAGATCGTTTTGTTTGTTTGGTTATTTTGCTAAATTATTTTGAATTTATATGACATTTGGTCAGATATTTTCTACTTCAACAGTAAAAAATTGTAGATTTTTGGAATAGTATTTTGTTTTCGTTCTATCGTGTTAGATTTGTTCAGTGGCGTTTTTTAATTTATTGTTAAGATGTCAAAAACCGCTGAAAATTTACGTAAATTTAAAAATCATGGACAATCGGAGTTTAAAAGATTAGAAGATATTTATTTTGCTGCCGAGAAAGCCTTAAGAGGTGACGACGTTGAATTGTTTTTTATCATGATTGATATGGATGATTCAATTCATTCAGAATTTTTTAAACATCACAATTCGATTGTTGGTTTAATTTCAGATGCAAACGATGATTTTGACTTTGTGAATGACATACGCAATAAATTTGAAAAATTGTTTTATTCAATTAGGTCTATTTTTGCTAAACTGAAATCTGTTCAGAATTCTACGCCACCAAATATAGCTCGGGAACAAGAAAGTGTTGCTTTGCCGCGAATTGATTTACTTTCATTTAGTGGAGACATATTGGAATTTGGTACTTTTATTGATTTGTTTGATTCATTAATTCGCAATAATGAAAAACTCAGTACTATGCAAAATTTCAAATATTTGCAGTTAGCTTTAAAAGGGCCTGCTTTTGAGGCTATTAGGAATTTTAAACTAACACAAAACAATTACGTGGGTGCTTATGAAACACTTTTGAAAAAATTCAAGCGAACTCGTTTAATCGCGGAGTCTCATTGGTCAGCTTTAGAACAATTCCCCCAACTAACTTCAGATAGCCCTTCAGAGGTTAGGAAGTTATTGGATGACTTCAGTGATAATTTGGAAGCACTGAAGAATTTGGGTTTACCAGTAAATCAGTGGGATTTTTGTATCGTTCAGATGATGTTGAAACGAGTTTCAAAGAATTTAGCCGCTAAGTGTGAACTTTACCATGGTACTGTGACCGCTCAAGATGACTTTCCGATCCGCTCGGAAGTTGTTGATTTTTTGTCGAAAGATTGCGATGCCTTTGAACATGTTGAGTTATCCCGCAAGGCAAAGCGAAGTGTTGACAAAAGTTACCATTGAATTCAAACCAACATTCTTCCTGTTTCATTACATTGTTGTTTGTCACTAAGTATAGAAATTTTTTAGTTTGCAAATCCGATTAGGCGATCTACAAATGTTCTGAATTCTTGAAAAAATCAGTATCCGCGCGGTTTAAGTTTGTTAAAGATTTTAGACTTTGTTTTAATTGCTTGAGCGATTCTTATCAGTTGAATCGCTGTAAATCTTTATCCACTTGTCGCAACGGCAAACAACGCCATCACACATTGCTTCATTTCGTAAATCGTGGTGATTCAGGCATTCGGTCTGAATCTATTGCTTCCCCCGCAAACCTGGCTTCCACTTCTGGTGGATCCAGTACCATTAATACTGTTGAAAGTCCCGAAACTTCTCTACCGCAGACTTTTTGTCATAGTTCACTTGTGTCATACAATTCAAATGTGTTGTTATCTACCGCTTTAGTTGAGGTATTAGATAAGCACGGTTCTTATCAAACTTTGCGATGTCTGCTAGATTCTGGTAACATGACATCATTCATTGCGAGCAAGGCTGTGAAACGCCTTGGCTTCTGACATAAGCCCGCTTCGATTCAACTCAACGGGCTAGGTTCTGTGCAGCGTACCTCTGCTGAGGGCTCTCTTACCCTTTCTCTTCGCTCTATGGTACAGCGCGAGTGCAATTTTGTTGTTGATACTATTGTTTTACCCCGCATTTGCAATGATATGCCTGTTGCGCCCATTAACATGGCTAATATAGCATATCTAACCAATTTAAAACTTGCTGATCCTGGTTTCAATAGCCCAGGTGCTATCGACCTTTTGTTAGGTGCCGATATATTCTCTCAAATTTTGTTGGGTGGACGCCTTCTGGGAAAGGAAGGTGTTCCTAATGCTATTAACACTGTGTTTGGTTACATCCTTATGGGTAGAGTGTCTTCGAGTTCTGTTAACTCCCACTCTCAGTCAGCTATAAACCCAACTTCGCCTTTTTGTAAAATTGAAGATGTAGTATCATTAGATGATTCACTCCAACGTTTCCGGACAATTGAAGATGTTCCTACCGCACTGGTTCAGTCCCCTGATGATCTTATCTGCGAAAAAATATTTTCCGAGGGATGCAGGAGATTGGATTCAGGTAGATTCACTTCCTGCTTTTGATGGAATGTATAATCTCGCCGTACAACATTTCTACTCTTTAGAAAGACATCTTCTACAGCAACAAGATCTCTACAAACAATATTGTGATTTTCTCCAAGAGTATTTAGAGCTTGATCATATCGAGTTGGTTCCCTATCCATCCACTACTGCTTCTGATTGTTACTACATACCGCATCATTGTGTTTTGAAACCTGATAGTAGAACCATGAAACTTCGCGTAGTGTTTAATGTATCCACTAAGATACCTCATCGATTTTCTTTGAATGATTGTTTGCTTATCGGTCCCAAATTGCAGCAAGACATTATCGCTATTTTGTTGACCTTGCAGAATTTAGTTTTGCATCGCCTGTTTGCTATAGAAAACGTTTCTAGTTGTGAACTTCACACATTTGGTGATGCTTCTGAGAAAGGTTATACAGCTGTTGTTTATTTTGTGTTCGAAACCGCATCTGGATTTCGTCAAAGTTTTTTTGTGTTGTCTAAATCGAACGTTGCCCCTTTGAAAACTTTGTCACTTCTCAGATTGGAACTGTGTGCTTCAGTTCTTACCGCTAATTTGGCTCATTATGTTTATGAGCAATTCAATAGTCGTTTGTTGTTCAAGGTGATTCGTTGCTGCTCAGATTCCACGGTAGTCCTTTCATGGCTTAGTTCTTCCCTGCACCGTTGGAAGACATTTGTCAGTAATCGAGTTGCTTACATTCAGGAAAAATTCGCTTCTTCGCATTGGTTTTACATTCAATCTTGTGATAACCCCGCTGACTCGCGTTCCCACCGCACTTTGCCATCAGAGTTATTAGGCCATACACTTTGGTGGAAATGCCCACAATTGTTGATTACCGCTTGTTTGCCACATGCTTGCTCAGACTCAAGCATGTCACCGCTAGTTATGACTGAAGTCCGTATAGTGGCGCTTCAGGTCACCGCTTCACCAAATTTCTTGTGGTACTTTGTTAGAAGAACATTCTTCTGTTAATCGCATTACCCTCATTATAGCTCATATTTGTCGCTTTGTTGATAACGCTCGCAATCCAGACCGTAGGAGCTCTGGATCATTTTTGGCTGCTGAGTTATATCAGGCTCAGCTTCGCATTGTTCGATATGTTCAAGATCAATATTTTTCTAAAGAGATTTCTCTTCTTCGAGAACGAAAACTTTTGCCCAAATCGCTTCGTAAACTTTCGCTGCTTCTTGATGAACAGGGAACTCTTAGAGTTGGTAGTAGATTGGCTAATGTTCAATTGCCGTTTGATACTAAATTTCTTGCACTGCTATCAAGTAAAAGTCGTTTGACTAATCTAATTGTCGAAGACTGTCATGTCACCAATCTTCACGCAGGAATCCAAACTGTTCAATTTCTTTTGCAGCAACAATTTTGGATTCCATCCGCAAAGAAAGTAATTCGTAGTGTCATTTCTAAATGTGTTTCTTGTTGGAAGCTTAATCCTTCTGCTTACCAACCCTTCATGGGAAATTTGCCCATTTCCCGCGTTTCACAATTAAAACCTTTTTCTCATGTTGGAGTAGATTTTGCTGGTCCCTATACTATAACCATGGCTAAAACTAGGGGGTCGAAAACTTTAAAGGCTTATCTGTGCCTGTTTAACTGCTTTACAACGAAAACTATTCATCTAGATCTCGTATCAGATTTGTCTGCTGATGCGTTCTTGGCAGCTTTGCGACGATTCATTGCACGTCGTGGTCGATGTAGCCATATATATATAGTGATTGTGGTACTAATTTTGTGTGTGCTCACAAGCAGATCTTGAAAGCTTTTAGAGTTACTGCTGCACGAGAAACCATTTCTTGGCATTTCAATCCCCCTTCGGCTCCCCACTTTGGAGGACTATGGGAGAGCGGAATTAAATCCATCACATCCCATCACATCCTAACCTACGAAGAACTTTCTACTGTATTTTCGCAGGTCGAAGCAGTTTTAAACTCGCGACCTATAACCTCTTGTAGCAACGATTCATCGAATCTTACCGCCTTGAGTCCTGGAATGTTTCTTACAATGGAACCTTTAGCAGCCGCTCTTGAATCTGATTTCTTATCTGTCCCATCTAATCGTCTCAACAGATGGCAGTTACTGCATCGATTACATCAGGCATTCTGGAAACGTTGGTCGCAAGAATATTTACATACTCTTCATCAACGGAGCAAATGAACTGATCTCTCGGAGGTTGTTAAGCCAGGTACTCTTGTTATTTTGAAGCAAGACACTTCCCCTCCTTTGAATTGGCCATTAGGGCGCATTATTGACGTACAGTCTGGAGGTGATGGTGTTGTACGCGTTGCTACAGTTAGAACTGCAAGTGGTACTTTGAAGCGACCTCTTGTAAAGCTCTGTCCACTGCCAATGGACCTTTAGTTTTGAAATTAGTAATTCAGGGCTGGCGGAATGGTGCGTTCCCGCAATTTGTTTAGTGTATTGTTTTCAATTTGATATGCGCAATATTCTACTTTTAAAGGAATTTTGTAGGGGGGGGTCCTCAGATTTTCTTCTAATTTTAGTATGTTACTCAACCTATTGAAAAAATGTTATCCGGCCCACTAGAGCCCGTAGGGCCCCAGATAGGGCCCGTCAAAGACACAAAAAAGCCGTTTTTACCCTATATTTGACAGGCTGTATCTCGGAGCCCAGTTAACCGATTTCAACTTTTAGTAAAATGTTCAAGTGTCTAGTTCATAACGCTGATTTTTGGGAGCATTTTAAGTAAAGTTAAAAATTTCAAAAAACTGTCATTTTCAAAAATTTGCCAAAAATGGAATTTTAATCCAATTTTAGTTTTCTCGGTGGCATTTGAAAAGTTTTAAAAAATACCTTCAAAATGAGATGTGGTGCGTTAAGATCCGTTCAGTAGATTCGGATATACAGCGGATTTAAAATGGTCATTTTCGTAAATGTCGCGTTTTTACGCATTTTCAATGTGCTGGTACTTGGTCTGGTAAACTTTAAATTACACAAAAAATTTTTTGGATATATTTTTTTATAAAAATAATAACGTCCTATTGGAGATTTTTGTGGACCGAGCCTCTATCTACCTCATTTAACCCTCTACAAAATGAGTATTTTGCTACTGAAGTAAGCCAATTTAATAAAAACTTACGGCTTATTTCTATCAATCTGAGAGCCTGAAGACATTTATATATTACAGATTATAAAATAAGAGATTAAAACCTTTGATTTGAGGTTTCATACAAACCTCTAGGTAGCCTAGAACTACAGTTACGATAATTCAAAGGCTTAACTAAAATCAAAGTATCAATTCTGTTTACCCAATTGTGAAGTACTTCTCAAAATCTTCTATCTCCGTTCTAGACAACCTAGAACTTTGTTTAACCTTCAAATTACAAATATTTTGATGTAGTTTGCTAATCTTTTACATTTTTGCATTATATTTGTGGAAACTTAGAGTTCACGCCTTGTACTGTAGAAATTTTAGTTTGAATGGCATTGATTCCAGTTAATTGGAATTAATCAATCCACTAAATTTTTTTGTACGATTACATTGACCCTCTATGGAAAAATATATGACTTAAAAAAGTCAAAATATTGGGAAAAAGTAAAATTATAAAGGGATTCAAACAGTAAATTAAAAATAAAATGATAAACGTAATTTAACAAAATTTAAAATAAAATACAAATTAAAAAATTAAATATGGTAACGCAGAAAAATCTGTACCTCTTCAGTTTTAAGATCCATTTTCAATTTTCTTTATATTTTTACTTTTATACTATTTCTTTTAAGTTACATAACTCAAGTTTGCTCCAAAAATAATGTTTATTTTATGTTAATAATATAACGCAGTGTTGAGATTATGGGTACTATCATGGTATCTTAGTAGCATGTAGCGTGATAGCAACATCAAAGCAACAAAGCAAGAATTTATATGCCGAGACCCTGAGAGCAACTCTACATTGATGGTATAAGTCGCGACACGAAACGACAAAACAGAGTCAACTATCGATCTATGTTTATACTTAATGGTCTTTGTCATGAAACGGACGCATGTAACAAGGCAAGGTCAGCCTTCTCTGAATTCACAGCTAGCCTTGTTTTAAACAAAGGCCCGGGACAGACAGAGATACGAGATACTAATGGAGATAAGGGGCTTAAAAACATGCGCTAACAAAATTTTTGTTGCGCGCATGCTCTATGTCTTACGAACTTTTCAGACATAGGGATGGTTTCAAAAATAATTTAATATGGGCACTTCTAGACTGAAGTTGCTGCAGCTGGTCGCAGTTACTATTCTATAAAGTATGTAAGTCATGGAGCATGCGATCAACAAATTTTTTCTTAGCGCGGTGCTAACTTCTTATCCCCATGTTTTTTAACTTCTTAACATTCGTATCTCTATGTCTGTCTCAGGCCTTAGTTCAAAACAATGCTAGCTGTGAACATTTAGTTAATGAATTCATAGAAGGCTGACCCTGCCGTGTTACATGCGTCCGTTTCATGACAAAGACCATTAAATATAAACATAGATCGATAGTTGACTCGTGTCGTGTCGCGACTTATACCATCAATGTAGAGTTGCTCTCAGGGTCTCGGCATATAAATTCTTGCTTTGTTGCTTTGATGTTGCTACCACGCTACAAGCTACTAAGATACCATGATAGTACCCATAACCTCAACACTGCGTTATATTATTAACATAAAATAAACATATTTTTTGGAGCAAAAGTGAGTAATGTAACTTAAAAGAAATAGTATAAAAGTAAAAATATAAAGAAATTCTTAAAAGAAAATTGAAAATGGATCTTAAAACTGAAGAGGTACAGGTTTTTCTGCGTTACATTATTTAATTTTTTAATTTGTATTTTAATTTAGATTTTGTTAAAATACGTTTTCATTATATTTTTAATTTACGGTTTGAATTCTTTTATACTTTTACTTTTCCCTAATATTTTGACTTTTTTAAGTCATATAGTTTTCCATAGAGGGTCAATGTAATCGTACAAAAAATCTAATGGATTGATTAATTCTAATTAATTAGAATCAATGTCATTCAAACCAAAATTTCTACAGTACAAAGAGTGAGCTCTAAGTTTTCAAAAATATAATGCAATACTGTACATTATTAGCAAACTACATCAAAATATTTATAATTTGAAAGGTTAAACACAGTCCTAGGTTGTGTAGAACGGAGATAGAAGATTTTGAGAAGTAACTTCACAATTAGGTAAATTTAGCGTTTTCAGAATTGATACTTTGATTTTAGTTAAGCCTTTGATTTATCATTACTGTAGTTCTAGGCTACCTAGAGGTTTGTAGGAACCCTCAAATCAAAGGTTTTAATCTCTTCTTTTATAATATGTAATATATAAATGTCTTCAGGCTCTCTGATTGATAGAAATAAGCCATAAGTTTTTATTAAATTGGCTTACCTCAGTAGCAAAATACTCATTTTTAGAAGGTTAAATGAGGTAGATAGAGGCTCGGGCCAAGAAAATCTCCACTAGGACGTTATTATTTTTATAAAAAAATACCTCCAAAACAATTTTGTGTAATTGAAAGTTTACCAGACCATTTACGAAAATGACCATTTTCAATCCACTGTATCTCCGAATCTACTGAACGGATTTTAACGCACCACATCTCATTTTGAAGGAGTTTTTTTAAACTTTTCAAATGCCGCCGAGAAAACTAAAATCGGATTAAAATTCGATTTTTGGCAAATTTTTGAAAATGAAATTGAAATTGAAATTTTTAACTTTACTTAAATTGCTCCAAAAAATCAGCGTTATTAACTAGAGACTTTAAATTTTAACTGAAAAAACACTTACAATTACAAAACAAATGACGTTTGGTGAGTTGAAATCGGTTAACTGGGCTCCGAGATACAGCCTGTCAGATATAGGGTAAAAACGGCCTTTTTGTGTCTGACGGACCCTATCTAGGGCCCTAAAGGCTCTAAAGGGCTGTAACTCTCAGGATAACGTTTTTTCAATAGGTTCAGTAACATACGAAAATTTTAAGAAAATCCGAGGACCCCCCCCTACAAAATTTCTTTAATAGTAGAAATATTGCTCATATATATATATATATATATATATATATATATATATATATATATACGATTACATATATGTAAATGATTTCAAATTTCAAGTACATCTTTGATCTAATAAAATATTTCACATAAATCCTGAAGGCTCAAAATACAAAGCATATGATATACCTACTTATATTAGAATGCTTCAAAAAATAAACTCTCAAAAATTTAGTCACTCAACAACAAAGGTTCATCAAAATGGAATATCCTAATATGATCACAGACGATAACCGACATATGTTTAGTAATGATTTAAGAGGTAGTTCCATTCTCAGAATCAAAAAAATAATTAAAATTAACTTTCCAACATGGCTCATACCGTGGTAAATTTGTGACTGTATTAGGTCAACAAATGCGTGCAAGAGAGGTAGGTTGCTAAGATCCCATATGAAAATATACCAACCGTAAACAACATTACGCTACAAAATCCGGTATTCTACAGAATGGTAGGTATGACCTTGTTATTATTAATAGTTTTTAAAGTAAACAAACTTGTGTTAATTATTATCGAATTATTATAAAAATAGTATTTGCATAGGATAAAGCAAGACTAATGGCATACCTTTTATAAATTATTTCAGTAAAACTCAAAAAAATCCCTAACAATTTTTATTGCCTTTTACACAAAATATACCACTGAAACCGAATTTGCTGGGCAAGGTTGTAGATAAATTAGAAACCTCCATTATATTTGTAAAAATTCAGTTAAACATATCGAAACCTTTTTTCTTAAAGAGCCATATTACCTCAACAACTTTTAATACACTAGAGTTGGAAAGCAGTTTTACAGATTTTTAAGAATAAATTGATATAGGTACTGAAAATATTTGGCTCTTCTAGAGCAGACCAAGTAGACGAGAAGCAAAATTGCTGCTGGGTGGTACTTGTGAAAAATACTCGATCAAATCAAGTAAAATAATACGTTCTTAAAAAACCAAAATCATGTGCATTACGATGTTTTAATATACAAATAAATAGCTTTTAATTTTAAGGGATTTAATATATATATTTAACTGCAGACGTAGACCTTTCCATACGTATGTGTGCCCTAAAAATAGGTAGTCACTAAGACAGTTATTGTATTATAAAAATCCATAGGAAATATATTTCTTTAAAGAGTAATTCACAGCGTCACAGCGGATTGACCTAATATCATTCAGAAACCATTAGAACCTTGAATAGTTGCTCTAATCAATCCGAATTGTGACAAGTTATAAGTTTAAAGAAATTAATGTTTTTTTTATTTGACACTTGGGTAAATCATTCTGCGAAAATCAATTTGCCTACTCATATTCAAAAATAGCTTTTCGGTGGTTGCTTCGTTTAAACCGATTTACAAAGCTTGGTTGTTCGGTGGTTACATTTACTTCGCATACATATTTTATTATTGTTTATAGAAACCCAAATTAACAATAATTAATTAATATTTAATGAATGAAAACAGTTACGATTTATTTATTCACTGTCTCTTTATATGACAAAACTAACTATCTTATATTTAGCAGAAAACTTAGCAGAAAGTTGCTCCCTTTTTTGTATTTGTTTATCGGTAACTAACAAACAAAAGCAACATTAACTTAAGATTCTTACTTATTAATGAAAATTTAAATAGCTGAGCTTATGGTAAAATTTAAAATAGAGTTTCAGCACTAGACAAAATAGACAAGCTTATTTCAGTTGTCATTTGTATCATCGTATAAACAAGATTTGAATTGAGACCCCTACTATTTAATAGTTATTTAAACAAATCCAATATACGACTACGAAAAACAAGAAAATATTAAAATACTTACCTTGACTCTGACAATTAAACTACTGAAAATATTTCAACGTAGAATTTTGCACATATATCTTATAACTGGGAGGATGTTGACAGGACCGTATTGCATTTATAAAGAAACAAACTTCACAACACTTTCAGAAATTTAACAGCAGATAAGCAAACTTCAAGCAGCTGTTTAGAAAGGCATGCAATACAAAATTGATTTGTTACATATTTAAAATTACCTACTCTTTAAATTCAATCATATGTATAATGAAAAATCAGTAAATCATATTTAATTATAACGATATTACAGATAATTATATGACTATAAATGTGATAAAAATAATTTTGAATACACCAGTTTTAATCAAAATAATCATAAATTACTGTTAATTTACCCTATAACTTAATTTGTGCAAATTGTTGATTTTTTCCTTAGTAACAATTATTTAAAACCGGAGAAGAACATATTGTAAACCAGAATGACTTAGCTTATCACGCCCATTTATAAAATATGTTGAATTTCTGTTTTGAAATTAATATACTGACAAATTAAACTGGGATTAGTTTATTTGGGCTGCCGGACTTATTATGTATTAAATTTAAGATATGGTAGGTAATTGCATTTTCGTTGTGAACTATGTCTGAAGTAAAACTTGAAGCATTTGCATTTACTGAAATAATTTTAAAAATTAACTGGAAATATGACTTAGAACCCAGAGCTATCCTCTAATTAACTAAATGAATCTGTTGTAGCGGTAATGCTTATAATACTTAGCAGTTCCACTATTTCCTTAAACTAGTAACAATTTTTATCAAGGTTACCGTTTTCTCATCTGTTCGAAATCATAGCTTGAATAAAGTATTTTATACAGTAGAAGGTGTTTAAATATCAAGCAGGTATTGATACCAAAGATAAGCGTTATAACTATAAATTGGGCTTTGTTGCGTAGAGATAAACATAAAAAAACTTATCAACACATAGGCTCTGGATTTATTGAGAATCAGTTTTGAAAGTTCCAAGCAAACATACGAACAGTCACGAATAATTTGATCTACCATCTTTAAGCTGACTCAAATATCTTTACGAATGATGCGACGAAAACTAATAGTAAGGTAATAATTATTAGAGACCGGTAACATCACGAATATTGATAGCTATAGCATCGTTTACTCTTGCAATTTGGAATTTTAGATATATTAAATTGAAGTTTATACCCAACAGGGGTCAGTCTATCTGAAAAAGAAACCGAAAAGCTGCTCAGACATGTCAAAAAGATAGTCCATAACTTATATTATTGATCAGCCTGTCAAAGCAAGATTCAAGTTTCTATGACAAACCCGTTAATCAAATAGAAAGTTCTTAGAAAGCGATCCAAAATAATTGATATAAACGAACATAGTCCTACCTTCAATAAATACATAAGCTGAAGCATCCACAAGCTATCCTAGAGCACGCAACTAATTAATACCAGCTTTTAGCATTTCAGAAATGTAGAAGATAGAAGATAGCAAATGTAAATAATATATAAATAGAACAGGCGTTGCCAACGTAGGAATGTAAAGCAGTTTGCATGTTGGCAAATATAAAAAGTACACAGGTATACTCATAAAGATAGAACAATACTTCAGATCTTCAGAAATCCAGTGTAACGCTAAAAAATATGAGTTGTATCACATTTCACTAAGCTTTGCCAGATGCATTAACGCACTTTCCAAAAATGTGCACTGTGAATAATAATTAATCGACCACTATCCATATAACAAGATAAAATAAAAAAAATAAATAAGCCCCGACACAAAAACCTCAAAACCGTAAATAATTCTCATATTCCGGCCTTGTTACGTTTGGAATTTCATAGCTTAGTCTAGTACTCAGTCCAGTATGTAGGTGTCACCTCCATCACGGGTCTACTCAACCACAGACAAAAAATTTCACCAAATTCGGTCCAATTGTTTAAGAACAGTAAAAGATAAATATCTCAATAAGACACTTTTGTCAACTACAAAATGAATTGATGATCTGAAAAAATCTTCAAAAATTATAACTAACAACCATTTTGCCCACGTCATCTTTCAAACACAAAAATTGCATCCAAATTGGTCCATTGGTTAAGAAGCTACGATGCAACAGAAAAACAAACAGATCCACACCTTTAACTTATACCATCCCTCTTTTTGTGTCGCGGGTTAAAAACGAAATACCAAGAGAGCAGAAATACTGTATAATGTTATAACCTTTATTGCAACAAATACCTATTTTCAACTGTTTCTCGAATATTTATGGGCTGAATGCATAGTTGGCTTTCACAATTCGATGGCAGGTGATGCCTAAAGTCGATGCCTGGCCGAAAAAACTGTGGTGTGATGATTAGAGCAGGACTGTCTGATATTATTAGATACTGGACGGCCTGCGAAATTGGCGTTTCTACTGCTTGACATATGATTTTCAGTAAACGTTATTCACGTAGTGCGACATCTTGGAATAATAACACCCAAATACAAATGATCTACTTTTCAGATTTCTTTGAAAAAACTTAAATTATTGATAAAATAAATGTGAATGGGAGCTGAAAGAATCAAACTTCAACACTGGATGGCAGATTTTCTTCAATTTATTCATGTTAATGGTGTTACATGCAGTTGTCCACAATACATGAGAAATTGAATCACGACAATAAATAATTATTTCTCTACAGCCAGCAATATTTCTAAGGTATCCAAACACTAACATATTCAGAAGTTTGAACGTTTTCTACCTTCTCCAAAAACATTGGTTTAGTTTATTTAAGATGCCAAAATAAGATTATTCAAGATTTTTTATTATATGTGAATTATTTTTTATTAAGATGCGTGCATTTTAAAGAACTAGTGGATTAAGTCCACAGAAATCAAAAAAGGTACAAATCAAACGTCAATGATTTCCTAGAATACCTGACTTAAGGTAATCGTTTAGTAGTAGCCAATTAATATCATTTGACTCTATTTATCCTAATATCATTTTTCCATCTTTGAAACGGCCTCTTGCTTTCAGCCCCTATATTCTCCAAAATAAAATTCAAGTTTGAGTCTATAAAATGAATTTTAATTCAGTCTCTATCAATGCCACTGTTATGATTACCTAAAAATATCGCAACGGCGGTTTTAAAGCACTGCCATACTGATTGCTCCCAAGAGTTCATTTTTCCCCAAATTATATTTTTTTATTACTTATCTTACTTGTGGTTCAACGAAAAAGTCCTCTTTGACAAAGGGTATATATTTTTTTAAATACAAAATTTCATTTTCATTTTGATCCATCGCTATTATAAAATTTGTCACAAGGGGTTCTTCAGCGTTGAATTCTCATGCATGTCTTAAAAATTGTGATTCCATATTTATGAGCATTCTTTTATTTTGTTGCTGCTGAATTGCGTCTTGCAGTGAGGTGTCTTTTATCACTTTTACTTTATTGAGCCGTCTTGCCGGCGATAGTCACCTAGGCATTCGACTTTCTCCTTTCCTTAAACTATTATTTTTTTAAATATCTTCATCTCTTCTGATTGTATACCCATACTATTGTACGTTTCGTCGTGGGCAAAAAAGTAGAAAGACTGTGTTTGATGTCGAGCTCTCTAAGTATAAATATGTTAGTGCGTTGGTGTGTCCAGAGAATACGCAGCATCCATCGCCAGCAACACATCGCAAAAGTGTCAGTTAGACTTCTCCCCGTTTTGAGATTTGCTAATCTTTCCATATTTACGTCAAGTTGGTCATGGCATCTCGAGTTATCTTTATGGGTCTTTTAATTTCTCTTGGTCGTTTTTCCTGATTGCTAATGCCTCAACATAAGTGTTAGGGCAGAGCCATCTTCCACGTCTTCCAGCCACCGTCTTATTAAAAATTTATACGTTAAAAAATCTTGATGGTGACAAAATGCACCCCTGTGTGACTCCTTTTTCTACATTTAAAGCTTCTAAAGTCCCGGTGGGCGCCCGGCAGCACTGAGTACCGTAAATTTACGCTCTAACAGATAAAACGCTCAATTCACTGTTTATTCCGGCTTGCTCTTAGATATTCCACAATGGCTATCCTAGCTACATTGTAAAACGCTGGGACGTCAACTGTCTATTGTGTTATGGTCGTTAGCGAGCCTTGAAATAGAGAAGTACGCATTTGCGGTACTGCGTACCGCCACGAGCCCGGCCATGTAAGTATATCTGAAGTTATTAAGAGATTTATATTCCCTCTCTGCATCGTGTAGAAGGCACAGTATAACTAAAAGGTGACAGCGACCTTTTTACGAATCTGGATATAGTAATAATAATTAATAATAAGTTATTTTATATAATACGAATGATATTTTTGATATTGGAATTTTATTTTAAAATTAAAAGGGTTTTTTTATAATTAATATTGTATTTTGTTCAAAAAAGAACAAATGTAAAAATGTTATCATTTGAAGATTAAATGCGGAACTCAGTACCGCCACGCACCCGCTCATGAGAACTTCGAAACGCGCGTACTGGAGGCTTAAATAATGAAATTGTGATATATCTCCTGTAGTCAGCTAGCGTGTTCTTGGAGCTAGGAAATCGTTGAACACTTTATTTAGTTGTACCATTAATTTTTTATCTTCGTTCTTTACATGTTAATTAGTAGTCCATTTATGATGTCGTGTATACCAGCGGCTACAATTTTTTTCTTCCATTTATTCCAGAATTCACATTTTACCTTCTTGTCTGTGTGCTATTCTGATATCCAGGCAAGATATACTTGTGTTTCTCTTCCAGGGTTTATTTGTTTCTTAATTTTGTATAAGGTTCTGTTTGTTTCTTTTTTCGTAGTTATTTTTATTTCCTTTCCTGGCTATACCATTATTTCCTATGTTAGTTATTCCGTAGTCACGTTTCTCTTTTTCTAATAGCTTCGTTAAATGCTAGTATGTGATGTTATTGCTTAGCTTTGTCGAACTGCTTTCTACGTTCCCCAACTAAGCTTTATTTTTTAGCTTTGTTTTATGCCAAGGCGAGTTTGACATCATTCTCTGAATTCTATGTTTAACTTCTGATTCGAGTGATGTTCAGCGTTTTTCTCCTTCTCTTGGTCCATTCTTACTTTACAAAGTAACATATTATGGTCGGATTTTATATTCGTGTTAAGTTTCATGTCTTAGTTGGATACATTATCCACTTGAAGTGGGCAATAGAGTACTTAGCTATTGCCCACTTCCATATTAAATTGTACCGTATATTGTGGTTGGTCTTATGACGAAAAAACGATTTTTTTTCTCAGTTCAGTTGATCCCCGAAGTAGTTCAGTTTGCATTTATCTGATCTTCTTTAATTATTTTCCTTTTTTCAGATCGTATGTTTTTGTCGAATTCAACCAATTAAAATCTCGTTATGTAGGGTTTATTAGTTGTTGGAAGCATATTAAGTAAAGTTTTCTTTTTTTATATGTACATGGGTGCCTGTATTATGTTCTTCCACTTATGTTGATTGTTTTTGGTACTCATATCTGCGGTTAAAATAAATTCGTCATTGAAACATATGTGCCGTTCTGAGCCATAGAGCTGCAAATATGTACAATCGAAAAATCGTACCTGATGCAACAAAAAATCGAATAATACATATTAGCAAATTTGCATATGTATCGATATATATATATTGAACCAAGTTTTATCAATTATAAGGCATATCCATGTATATTTTATGCTAAGAATTGAATTATTAATTCTGAAAAGAAATGCCCACTCGATCAAATTTTCTAACCTAAAATTTTGCAAAGTATATTAGTATTTTTTTTTATTCAAAATCTAACTAAATCACTATATTATCACTTTTTCTGCAATAAGGCATTTTGAAGCGTAGGTTATTTGTTTGTTTGGTTTATAAATGAATAGGTAATCTATTTTTTTAAATATAAATATATACAAAAAAAGTAACTTAAAAACATATATTTACCGTGTTTGACATCGAATTCACTACATTTGACTTTGCGGGTTAAAACATTATTATAATGTCATACACTGCTAATAATTCATTGAAAAATAGATCGATTTTTTTATGACAGGTAGCTTATATAAAACTCACTTACTCTCTATTATTTATTTCCACAGCTGTTATATTTTTTTCTCTATAACTCGACAAATATTTTAAAATGACAAATTGCTCCGATATTGCCTTTTTGTTTTATTTAACATGTTATAAAATTTGCTATCAACTCATTTTAAATCGCTGAAAATTCGCAGGTTTCATATTTAAATGTCCAAACCGTTATATAAAAAAGATTTCTACATGAGAGGTGATAAAAATCTGATAAAATTGATCAACTAATAATTTTTTTAGATTGGTAGCACCATTCGAACTGGTTACACTGTATACTTGATTATCATATGCAGCTACATTCAACCATTTTTGCGTGGTGTAGCCTCCCTAACGAATTGAAAGATTTCCGAGGATCTTGAAGAGCTGTGGAAATGGAAAACTTAAAGTCTTGAGAAGAAACCAAGAAAAATAACTTAAGTTCTGTGACAAGGATTGTGAGTTGTATTGAAGAGAATTAAAGAACTAGCCCGAAGGAAGTACATAAAGAACACATTTTTGGCAGTTTTTCTAACAGGAAGTTAAGACTAGTGGCTGAGGAATGGGCCGATGAATAAGTAAATGCCTGAAGAATGTATTAATGAAGAGAAAAGTTGTAGAGAGAACTAGAGACAGTTGAGGTCTTGGGGGAACAGAGCTTAAGATTTTTTGTTTGAAGAATTGTCTCGCATAGGTCGAGAAAGTGAAGAAGAATTATAGAATTTCAAAGGAGATATGCAGTACATGTCGGTATGGGGCAAATATCTACTTCCGTGATTTTTGTGATTAAGATTCTGTTCCCCCCAGAATTGTCACAATTTTTTATTAATTCAAAAATCCTTGACTTGGCTGGAATTCCATCCCTGATCAAGTCCTGTTATCAAGCTCCGATTTTTATACAATTGTGTGTGCTGAAAGACTTTTCCACTAAGACACCTGGAGACCATAAACTGTGCATATATATATATATATATATATATATATATATATATATATATTTGTTTTTAAGTTTTCGCGGGCACTAAATGTTTTAAGTTGTTTTTCGGGAATTACTCGTATTCGAGTAACTGGAAGCGAAAGCAGAAGGCTACGAGAATTATGCGAACCGACCTGAAGAGGACAGATGTTACTCTGCCGAAACGTCGTCATTTTACCATCGATCCCGGCAGTTATCAACTACGCGGATGAATTCCCGGAAACCACCTAAAACATATATATGTATATATATATATATATATATATATATATATATATATATATATATATATATATATATATATATGTTATATCACACTTCTCAATATTAACTTTTTAAAAAAGATTTTTATTAATAACAAACAAAATAATAACTTTTAAATACAAATGAAAAATAACGATATAAAGTGACAGAGTTACTGAGTAATAGTGAATACAGTTGGAAGAGAAATTCTACAATATATAAGTTTAAAGATGCTGAATAGGCATAGTTGACACGGCGTTTCTAACGGATGTCGGCGGCGCCGTAATCTGACACCACACGTGTCGCTGAGTCAGCTGGGAACGACGAAATATAGTTGCTACACAAGTTCACACAAAGTTCGTGTTATAAACTTATATAACAACTTCCATCCATTTGAAAAAGTTGATGCTGTATCATCAACTTTTAAGGCAAGTTCTAAAGTTCTATGTCTTCGGTAGGGCGTAGTAGGCTGTGAAGCTTTCCTCTGGAGTTACTGTTTGCTGGACATGGTAGTGATGCTTGTTCGCTAGTAGGGTCAGGTTTAGTGAACTTACTCAACTTTTTCCGGATTGCTGTGGCGGTGAGCAGGAGAACAACAATTATTGCTAACATGATTGCACTAATTGTGAACAAGGAGGTGTGCTTTTCCAGGAATGGTTGGTTCATCAGTTGATCCAATTCTCTCGAGTACTGGCTGAGTTTGTGATTGGCAATGTTAAGGTCTCGGACATCTAGTTCCTGTAGTTTTAGGGGTTCGATACTGGGAAGTTGACTGACGGTAGGCATGTCGTCGCAGCAGTTGTAGGGGATATTTACTGGATGATATTTGAGTGTGATGCTATTTTTGGTGGTCCGTCTGGCGTGGACCCTGGTATTGCCGATGAAGGCGTTGCAGTGGGGCTGAATTTCCATTAATGAATTCGTCGATACGGTTAGTGTGACAACATCTTCTCCCTTGCATTTGATGGTGATGGGCAAAGGTCTGGAGATGGAGACCAACCAGAGGTTTATGTTGATCTCTTGGATATTATAATCTTCTGCATATAATACCGAAGTTTTGCAGGTTGCGGGAAGTGTGATTGGCTGTCTGAGAAGTTGTGCTTCGCAGATGGCATCTTTGTCTATTGGATGTGGAATTGACTTGGAACAAATTTTATGCTGTGTGTTTAATGGCTTGCAGTCACTCAGGTCTTCGAAGGATGTATATAATAACGAATCGTCATCTCTCGCGATAAATTTCGTTTTTATTGAAAGTATGTGATGAAACCCTGTTCGATCATCCAAAATTGGGATAGGATAAAGGTGATAAAGAGTGTAAATCTCAGGATCGACTAAAGGAATTTTGAGAACAAAAATGATTTTAGTGTTGATTTGAAATGCTTCCAATTCTATCAAATCGATGTATTGAGCAACATTTGAACTGTAAATAGGAAGTGGTAAATTATTTTCATGGAGTGACTGAGAAATTTTTTGAAGGGAATCGACCAAATCTATTGGGCTTATAATCGAACTATGTAAAATTTTTAAGCGGGCGAAAGAGACTGCAGTTAAAACATCGTTTAGGGTGTTTTCGATAAATATATAGCTCTCCATTAGGCTTTCACACAGATCTAGGATATTGATTTGGAATTCATGAAAGTCAAGATCGTTCGAAATGTATAGAAGTGACTGTCTTATTTTTTCGATATTATTTGAGAATAGTTTCTCTTCCGATTGAAATTTTTGTAAGGTGTTGTTAAGGCTTGTAATGACTGAAGTAGTTACGGATATTTGTTTTTTTAATAATTCTTGAGTTTGGTGTTGGTCTTTAGTGATTTTGGTTATACAATCATTTATGTATTCACCATCTGCCGCATCTAAGTTTCCTGAAATGGCTTTCCAAACTGAGCCCAGTCCGTTAATAAGTCCGCGTTTTCTTCTGTTGGTAGGATAAGTTTGAGTGTCAGCGAAAATGTCTGTATATTTGGAGTTAACGGATTTTGAAATTTGTTTCAAGAGGCTCACGTGTGTCTGTACTTTTGGTTTAAATGATTTTGTGTTAGTTGTGTTTTCATTAATAGTTTCTAGAATTCGATTTAGTATAGCGTCATTAGTTGAAATAGCATCCATGAAAGGGTTGAGGTCTTTGAAGACAAGAAGTGTCCATTTGTCGTTTGAAATTTTAAGTGTGCCTTCTTCATGGAAGAAAACTCCTATTGTATTGTTAACGGGAGTAAGAGAGTATTGTTGGAGGTTCACGACTGAAAACAGTCCACAGAATCTGAAAAGAAGGGATTCATTCAAAATATGGTTTTAGTCTGTCAAAGTTAATTTTACTGATTTGGTTAGTCTGTAAGTTTATAACGGTGGCAGAGTTTTTTCTTATCGCGGTGATTTCAAACGGTCCATTGAATTTGTTTTCGGATTTGCTTTTAATCTGAGATTCTTTCACGTAAACTTTGTCGCCTACTTTGTATTCTGGTTGGTTAGTCGAAACATGTTTGTCAAATCTAACTTTAGATTTTTGTTTTTGTTGGTCAGTTTTTGCGCGGGCAAGTCTATAATAGTAGTTCATTCTGTTGTTAAGGTCCCTAACATATTTGGAAATGAGTTTTTCCTGATCGTATATTGTTTCGGGGGGTCTACCAGAAGTATGCCCAAAGATAAGTTCATAGGGCGTGAAACCGGTAGTCTTGTTTTTAGTATTGTTGTAGCAGATAATTGCGTAGGGGAGGACGTTGAATGGATGTTCATCCGGATGTTCAGCTGTATTTGCCCTTATCATTTCCGCTAAAGTCGCGTGAAACCTTTCGATAGAACCATTTGATTCGGGATGGTGGACACTTGAAAAGGATAGTTTTATGTCATATAGTTCGCACAGGTCCCTTATGAGAGTGTTGTCAAATTCACGTCCATAATCACAATGGATGCGAAGAGGTGTACCGTAATGTTGGAAGAATATTAGGAGGGTGTTTACTACAGTTTTAGCTGTTTTGTCACCAATTGGGTAAGCCTGAGTAAATTTGGTGAGTTCATCCCTAATAGTCAGTGCGTAGTTTCTGGTTGGATATTCGAAAATATCAATGTTGATACGTTCGAAGGGCGTTTTTGGTGTTTCAGTTATGACAAAAGGAGCACTTAAGTTTTTTCTACAGAACTTTACCTTTTGGCAAGTTTCGCAGGACTTAATAAATTGCTCTACACTTTTGATTAGTCCAGTCCAATTATACTTTTCTTTTATGCGTCGGATGGTCTCGTTAATTCCACGATAAAGGTTATTTTTGCCGCAGTGGTACTGCTGCAGTATAATGGGAATCTCGTCTTGAGAAGGGGTTGTCACAATATTTTGACAAATTTTAAGTTTTACGTCTTTGTCTGCAAGTATAAAGGATAGTGTTTCTAGAATCGGTAGTTCTACGTTGTTTTCAATACAAAAAGTTTCGGATTCGTCGAACTGGTCTTGGTTGTTATAGAGAATGTTGAAAAGATGTGCAACAACTGTTCCAGGATCAAAGGGTAAAGGGACAATTAAATATTTTCTATGCCTTACAGTTTTGCTGGCTAGAACGTTTAGAGTGTCAGTAGTGAAGTTTGGGTCTTCTTCGAAAATATCTTCGATGATTTTGTCATGCAAGTCATTGAGTTTATTTTGCCAGAAGAAAGTGACTATTCGTTTGTGAGATTTGTCTAGGAGTTGGGCGTTAGAAATTTCTATTTTTGAGTAATCGATTATCGACTCGGTTTTATATAATTGAACAAATCGATTAAATTCTCTTGTCATTCGTTCGTCATGATCATCGGGTTCTTGATCATTATCGGAATCTGGTTGTTCTGGGTCGGTTTCGTTATTTGCAAAGATGTTGATTTTAGAAATAAAGTCGGTGCATTGTTTGAAGTGATTAATTTTGATACGGGAAAGAGCGTCTGCGTTCAAGTTTACCTTGCCGGGCTTGTATTCGATTTTATAGTTATACTCCTCTAGCTTGAGGCGCCATCTGGCTAGACGACTGCCAGGGTCTTTGATCGAAAAGAGCCAAGTAAGCGGACGGTGATCACACAGGAGTGTAAACTTTCTCCCAAAAAGATACGGTCTGTAGTGCTTGACCGCCCAAACAATGGCTAGCAGTTCCCGTTCGATAGTGGAATATCGAGTTTCTGCACCGCAGAGTGTACGGGAAGCATATGCTATAGGAAGATCTTTTCCTACGGGGCCTTGTGAGAGAACCGCTCCAATTGCAAAAGCACTAGCATCAGTAGTGAGCAGGAATGGTTCTTCGAAATTTGGGTAGATCAAGATAGGGTCAGATACAAGGGCTTGCTTCAGTTCGTTGAAGGAAGACTTGCAATCTGCGTCGAAGATGAATTTGACGTCTTTCTGCAGGAGTTTCGTTAGGGGCTTTGAGATCTTGGCGAAATTGGGGATAAAACGTCGGTAATAACCGGAGAAGAAAAGATTTAACATCTTTAGGAGTTTGGGGTTGAGGAAAATTCTGGATGCATTCAACCTTTGAAGGGTTTGGTTTTACTCCTTCTTGGGTGATCAGATGACCTAGGTAAGCAACTTCCTTACGGAGAAACTCACACTTGTCAGGTTGAATTTTCAAGTTTGACTGTCTAAGACGCTTAAAGACTTCTGTCAAACGGGACATATGCTCATGGATCGTTGGTGAATAAACGATAATGTCATCCATGTAAACTAGGCAACGTTCATTCTGGATGCCCAGAAGAATGTTGTCCATGACCCTCTGAAAGGTAGAAGGTGCATTTTTCAGACCAAATGGCATACGAACGAATTCGTAATGGCCATTGTCAACAGAGAAACCGGTCTTGGGGATGTCTTCCTCAAGGATTTCCAACTGGTGGAACCCGGAAGCGAGATCCAGTGTCGAAAAGTATTGACACTTACCAAGTTGATCGAGGAGATCAGAAATGTTGGGCAGAGGATATTTATCGTCTACAGTTAGTTCGTTTAACTTCCTATAGTCGATAACAACTCGCCACTTTTGCTTACCAGAAGCATCGAGTTTCTTGGGGACGACCCATACGGGGGAGGACCAAGGAGAAGAAGAGTGCCTGATAATGCCTTGATCAAGCATTTTGGAAATTTGGGTTTTCACTTCCTCCTTATGGACTTGAGGATATCTGTACGATTTCGTGAAAACGGGCTTGGCATTATTGGTGTCAATAGAGTGTTTGACGGCGTTAGTAAACGTCAAAACATCGCCTTCGAGATAGAAAATATCTTCGAATTCTAAGCAGAGATTCGTGATAAGTTCTCGCTCTTCGTCGTTAAGATGTTCTGTCCGAATTTGTTCCCTGATAGTAAAGTTTCTGTCTAAGTTTGTAGATTCACAGTAATGGTGTGTATTCAGATTTAAGAGAGGGTGTGTATAGTCAAGGGGTTCTAAATGAAGATTGGAAAAGTTAACAGTTTTCGGCATTGCGTTCGCGTTTATTATCGAAGTCAGAAATTCTCCCTTTGAATTAACACGTACAACAGCGTTGGGAAGTCGTACTTTGTCAATTACTTGTGTCGGTAAAACTGCGTCAGTATTTCTAAGTTCACATTTTAGTTTGAAAATTTGTTCGGTACGTGCCTGGATTGTTATGTGATTGTTATGCGTATGAGGTTGTGCGTTAGTACTGGGGGTGTCTGTTGGTTGTTTATTTGATTGGTCGTGATCGGGTACTTTATGTAGGGGAATAGTTTTAAAGTTAGTAATTAATTGTTTGGATTTTAGGTCGACAATACATTCATAATCTTCAAGAAAATCAAGACCTAATATCCCATCGAACTCAATATCTAGATCGTAGATAAAGACCTTGTGTGGATCGCCTAGAGCGAAAGGAATGAGGGTGGATTGTGAGATCGGGATTTTCTCATGAGTAATGCCTTGAATTGTTACTCTTTCGGGAGATCGTTGTGAGAAGTTTTTGACAGTGTTTTCTTTGAAAATGGAGATACCAGCTCCGGTATCAATTAGGAGTTTAAATTTTCCAGAAGCGTCTTTGATATAATAGAGGTTCTTGGAATTTACTGTCAGAAGGGGACTTAAAGAAATGTTTGTTCTGGGAAGTTCAGATCGGGATTGAAGTCTTCCAAATTCAAGTTCTGTATTTGAGTTTGGACTTCTGAGAGGGTAGTTGTCGAATCGGGGGCTGATCTAGGCTCGGAAGCGCTAGAAAATCCTGGTATTCGTGAGGACTGAAAGGTTCGACAGGGGTATCATCTACTATTTGGTCGAACTCAGGGCTTTCGTAGTTTTGGTCGTTATAATCGAAATTCTGCTGGTTATTATCAGTATAATAATCATAGTCATTTGCAGAATATTCGGGATAGTTGACATTATGATGGTCGTTAAAATGGTGGGTTCTTTCGGGACGATAATTTGGGTTTGTCTGTATTACAGACGGTCGAAAGTTGTTAGGCTTGAAAGGAGGTCTTTGAAAATTATTTGGTCGGAATTGTTGACCTTGATGATTGTTATTATTATTGATTGGATTTGGCCTCGAAGATTGATTCGGCCCAACGAAATTTGGTCTGTTATTTTGATTGAAAGGCTGAGGGTTATTTTGATATCTCAGGCGACAATCCGCAGCAATGTGGCCTAATCGCCCACAATTTAAGCATTTAGGGGGTGGAGTTGGTTTCCTAGCCTGAAAAGATAGCTTAGGTGGAACAAATTTATGTATCTTTTGTTCCTCAAAATAGGATAGTTGAAGTTCTCTTCTTATCCGTGAATGTGCCTCAAGAAGATCCTTCGGATTACTGGCACGGATAATTTGGCCTAATCGAGGTTCTAAACCGGTAAGTAGGGTGTTTAGGACCATTGTGTCAACAAGAGTGGTTTGAGCATCTTTCTGCTCGTTGCTTAGACTAGGGGCTTTTTGGATACAAGAGTGCATTTTCGCACTCAAAACCTGAAGTCTGTTATAGAATGTCAAGGGGGATTCGTTTGATAGTTGTTTCAAACGTTGGAGATCGTGAATTAAAGAAGACAGATCCCTAGAGTCTCCAAAGTGTAGTGTTAGAAGCTGCTTTATTTCGAGGTACGACGCGGGGTTCCTAGAGTTAATTAACTGCGCCGCTTTTCCCCTTAATTTATTTTTGATGTGAATTACCAACAAATATTTTTGTTCGGTATTAGACATGTTATACGCGCAATTGCACGCATGTATAAATGTGGCCAAAGAAATTTGGTCGCCTTCAAACTCTGGAATTATCGAAAATATTTCCGACAACCTATATTTTTCAGTTTCTTCGGCAACGGTGTTGTTTTGTGCTTGTGCCATTTTGATTTAATAGAATTCAAAACGAAAAAGGTTCAAATCAAAATAATAAAATGGGATAGAAAAAATGGTATCAATAAAATAAATGGTGTAAAAATCAATAATCAATAAATTTGTAAATGGGGAAATACCAAAGTTATTTGGATGATAGAATGGTATTAATAAAATGTAAATAAAATCAATAAATCAAATAGTTCACTCAATCGAATGAATAAAATCAAAATAATCAATTAAATCATAAAATATTAATGCAATCAAATAATAAATCAGTGATTTAATTCACTGAATAAAAAATATCAAATAATCAAAATATCAAATCAATCAAATATTAAAATCAATTATTAAAATCTTAAACGCTAGACGATTCACTACTACTCACATCAACAGGAACATTGGAAGATCCGTGTTCTCCTTGTTATCGCAGTTGGGACTTCTTCCAGGTTCTTTGCTCCGTTGAGGGATAGGAATCCGCCGCTACCAGTTAGAAGTAAGCTCGTGTTCTAGTAACGTTGACGGATCCTACTGACTGCGCCAATTTGTTATATCACACTTCTCAATATTAACTTTTTAAAAAAGATTTTTATTAATAACAAACAAAATAATAACTTTTAAATACAAATGAAAAATAACGATATAAAGTGACAGAGTTACTGAGTAATAGTGAATACAGTTGGAAGAGAAATTCTACAATATATAAGTTTAAAGATGCTGAATAGGCATAGTTGACACGGCGTTTCTAACGGATGTCGGCGGCGCCGTAATCTGACACCACACGTGTCGCTGAGTCAGCTGGGAACGACGAAATATAGTTGCTACACAAGTTCACACAAAGTTCGTGTTATAAACTTATATAACATATATATATATATATATCTTTATATATATAAATCATTGAACTCCTCCTAAATGGCTGGACCGATTTTGATGAAATTTTTTGTGTGTATTCCAGGCGGTTTGAGGATGGTTTAGATTCACAATACGGTCAACTAGATACTGTTTTTTTAGTTAAATTATTTAATTGTTGTTGATGTTAGCACAACTTACATAGGATCCGACTGTGCTGTAGTCGCAGTGTCAAATATTCAAGAGTGTGCTTTAGTTTCAGTTACGTCTGATAGATGGCGTTCAGATTATATTGTTACGGCTAATTTTTAAAAGTTTACATTGGACAGGACAACGTCTGTCGGGTCCGCTAGTATATATATATATATATATATATATATATATATATATATATATATAATATATAAAATATGAGCAAACTTGGAAAACATTTTATTATGCTATAACTTTTATAAAATTTTAGAGTACGAATCTGTTTCGCGTGTAGAGAAATAGTAGACACGCTATGGAATAATTGTTAAAGAATATTACATAAATTATTAATTTCAAAAGTAGTAAACATTTAATTTGTTTACATGCTGAATTGTTTAATATTCATGTCTCTTCTGTTATCAATTGCTTCCCACAACATTAGTAATTATATTATATTAGCTGAAGAATCTTGTGTTTCGTTTAGGACCTTGTAATTGTCCAACAAGTTCAAAATTTATGCCATTGCAATGAAGGATAGCAAATAAATATTTATCTGATTAATTTTAGTCATTCCCTCAATATGGCAATTTGTTGCCGTATGAAAATATTGAGTTTTTGTACTGTATTTTAAAAATTAGAATATCTTAGGTTGATAAAATGAAACAATTTTGCTTTTCTTTTCACTATCACTTTAGTCGCAAATTACTTGTACAGTATGGGCGCAATTTGCCCATTTTCAAAGTATAAAAAAGCCCCTGCAAAATAAAATGAATTGATTTACGGAGTTGACTAAAATATTTGTGGATAATTGATTAAGCATTTGCCAGTAATTTTCTAATGTAAAACATGTGATAATATACAGGGGTTTCTAAAATAGGGTGTGTATAGAACTCATTAAAATAAGCCAAATTAACCCTATTCACGTGTACCTTAAAACGCAATATGCCCTTAAAAGGGCTCAAAGAGAACATACAGGCAATTTTATTAAATAACATGTATTGCTCCGTTTTTCCACATGCAAATTATAAGCGTTTTATTTATTGTAAAAAAATTGAAATACAAAAAACGGGCCGAAAACCCTTTTAACAATCTAAACAGGAGCGTTATGATTTATATTTAGAAAAACCGAGTAGCACGTTATTCAACGTATAAATTAATATAATACCTATTCATTTTTTTCTATTTATTTCGAAAAAACACTTTTGTTTGAGCATTTCTAAGGGCACATTTAATGAGTTCTATACACAGACATTTGAAACTTTATTTTAGAAACACCCTCTATATATGCGAATAGGTGTATTGATCAATTAAACATAAATAAATAATAAGATAAACAACATTAGAGTGCAAAAAAACTTATACATATCGTAACACAAAAGCATGAAATATATTTTTTTGTACATAAATATTTATTATGAAGGCGGCGCTAAATAGAACTTAAATAAGATATACGAATTTTTTGGGTATTCATTTGGGTTTTCACTCCTCAAAATGGTTTCAAAAATTCAGATAAATTACGTAAGTGAAAATCAAGGTGTAGTACCAAAGAGCATTTTGTGGGAACGCTAGTTGCCTACTAATTAAAAAAAAAATTTCTAGCATGATTAACTGTGAGAAAGTAGGTCTACAGATATCTCAATTAGTCTTATTGTACAATACGTTTGGGTGTATTTTGTGTGAAACTTATCAGGAATCATTGTCAAACAATATTTTTGAAGCAATTTGTACAATATGCGTAGGTTTAACTTTTCTCGCAATGTCAATTTATTGATTAATTCTCTTTTGAAGTTTTCTTTTTGATGTTTATATGCCAGGAGCTGTTGCCATGATATTAGTATCTCTACAGATGGTGTCCCAATTTCGCCATTATTTAACAACATGCAGACACTTTCTTTGATTTCCCGTTTTTTGATGTGCTCTTCTTTAAGTAACATAGTTGTCCTACTCCAGTCCATTCTGTGTTTACCATTATCAGTGAGTACATTGTTTACCAATCTTGACCTGTGTATATGTCTTCTTGAGACGTTGAATTGGGGATTCTTTTGTTCTAATTTAGAGAGCTCTTGATGTTTCATCAGTAAGTATCTGTGTTTCTGCAGACACAAGGTACACTGTATACACATTTTTTTTAAACTGTGAGTAGCGTTTTCCGTTTTTTTTGTCAAATTTGATCTTAGTTTATTATTTGTTTTAAATATCGTTTTTACTTGATATTTATTTCCAATCTGCTTAATTTTTTCAGCAAGATCAGAAACTTACGGTATGACGAATATAATTGCAGACTTAATATCAGTTTGTGTGTCGTTATTTAAACTAGAGGTACATTGTGTTGTTTGGGAAGTTTTTTGGTTTCTTTCTATTATCACAGATGACAAAAAGAACACCAGAAAATGCTGCTCATAGTTCGAAAAATGGTGTGCACAGAGTACCTTGTGCGTACGAGAAAAGATATACCGGTGAGACCTCTTCAAATTAGAACAAAAGAATACCAGTACAACGTCTCAAGGAGATATATATGCAGATCAAGAATGGCAAACCATGTACTCCAAATTTTTTGACGTTATTCAAGTGTCTGGTTTTCGCCTGAAAATGGTCTTACCGGACTTTAAAAAAAGTATTTTAAAGCTTGAAGTTTCTGGTTTTCAGACCTGATGATGAAATTTTTTTTCAAGCAAACGTGTATCGTTCAATCCTAACGAATACCATAAGAATTTTTTTTCAAAATTTTTTCTATGTTCTTTCTTGGTCTATGAACATGTACAATTTTTTCGAAATAAATCGCTCTATTTATCGGATAAGGTGTTTATTCAGCTTTAAATTGTTTTTTTGAAAAGTTCAATACGACCAGTTGTCGCTAAGATATCGAACTTTTAATGGAAAAGGATCTTTTTGTGTTTAACCATCAATATCTCAGCAACCGTTGATCGCACAAGAAGAGTAAGAAAGGTTCTGAAATCTTGAACAAACACTCCATAAAAATCAGCAACGGTTTTTTGAAAAAAAAAATTTTTTTATTTTTTACATTAATTTGAAAAATCAAGAAAATAAGCACTTTTGTTGGCTTTTGGGATCATCAGGCGCTAAATGGAAATATCAAGAAAACCAGTAATGTTAAGTGTGCCTTTTACAGTTCAATATGCCAACAAAAACCGTACAAAGTTTCGTTTAAATCCATCGAGCTGTTTTTTTGTTTTCTTCGATCGAATTTTTGAAAACCTTGAAAAGTTGATGATTTTGATTTTAAATGATCATAACTTTAGCAAAATGCAAAAAACTATATTTTTTCTGTTTCTTATACAATATCATTTATAAATCTGTTTAAGATTATGGGAAAACAAAAGAGAAATTGGAAAAAAAAAATTTTTGGAAAATTAAAAAAAAAAATTTAACAAATTTGTATTCTTTTTTAATAACCCAAAAAAAGGAAGAAATTTGAAAATTTTTTTAATGACTTCAAAAAATTTATAATACGATTCTGTTATTGCATTCCATTGATTTTCTTGATTTTTAAACTTCGACTGAATTAAAATTTTAATTAAATTTCAAACAAAGTTGATATACCCAATAGAATTTTGAACTCGATCTAGACGCTTTTCAGAAATTTATTATCGTTAGTTTTCGTGAACTCTTAAAACGCTAAAAAACAGGTTTTTTCAAAACCACTCCTTCTGAGTTACAAAAAATTTCATAAATTTGCAAAAAAAACCAAGTTGCTTTCCGATCATGATTAGAAGGTATTTATCAGAGCTAGAGGTTGCTCGTTTGATTACTCTGCTCGAAGAAGGTTGCAGTCAACGTGATGTTGCCATCCGGATGGGTGTTAATCAATCCGTCGTATCTCGAACGTATGCACGATACCGGGAGACGAACCAATACATTCGTCGTACTGGACAAGGACGCCATCGTGTCACGATTGCTCGAGATGATCGAGCAGTTGTCCGACACGTTCGACGTGAGCCTTTCATCAGTGCGAACATTGTGGCGAGAAATTTTGCAAATCGGGTACAACAGCGTCACCAAGTACGAAACATTTCTTCCCGTACAGTCATCAACCGTCTTCGCGAAAATGGGTTAAATGCACGACATCCTAATCGTGTACCCATGTTGACAGCGAGACATCGCCGAGAACGTTTAGCGTATGCCAACGCACATCGGGCTTGGACAATGAGACAATGGAGAAATGTTTTGTTCACTGACGAATCCAGGTTCAACTTACATGGGAGCGACCGACGTCCGCTTGTTTGGCGCCGTCGTGGTAAACGTTTTCGCGAGGACTTTGTTCGTCCGACTGTCGCCTGGTGGTGGGTCAGTCATGGTCTGGGCCGGCGTTTCGCGAGATTGGAGAACACCTCTGGTGATTATGCGCGATAACTCCACAGCTCAGCGCTATATTGACCAAATTTTGAGACCAATTGTACTGCGTAGACGGCAACGTCAGAGGGAGTTTATTCTAATGCAAGATAACGCACGCCCACACACAGCCAACATCACCAGACGCTTTTTGGAACGCCATGACATCACTTTGCTGCGGCATCCACCAATGAGTCCAGACCTCAATCCCATCGAGCATGTTTGGGACATAATGGGTCGTCGTTTGCGCAGTGAGTATCCAAATGTGCAGAACTTGGCCACATTAGAGCGTGCACTTCTGCAAATTTGGAACACCATCCCTCAACCTCAGATTGCCCGCTGCATCAATATGACTGAACGCTTAGCAACCGTTATTGAGAACAGGGGTGGCAATACCCGTTATTAATATACCTGACGAACGGGCAGACGAACATACATACACATACACACAAACACTCAAATACACAAACGCACACAAAAGAAGCGTAAATCCGATCGGGCAACCTTCACGGGGTACGCTTTGGGTCATTAAAAAAAGAATACTAATTTGTTAAAAAAAAAAATTCCAAATTTTCCAAATTTTTTTTTTCAATTTCTCTTTTGTTTTACTACAATCTTAAACAGATTTATGAATTATATTGTATAAGAAACAGAAAAAATATAGTTTTTTGCATTTTGTTTAAGTTATGATCATTTAAAATCAAAATCAACTTTTCAAAGTATTCAAAAATTCGATCGAAGGAAACAAAAAAACGGCTAGATGGATTTATACGAAACATTGTGGGGTTTTTGTTGGCATATTGAACTGTAAAAGGCACACTTAACATTACTGGTTTTCTCGATATTTTCAATTTAGCGGCTGGTGATCCCAAAAGCCATCAAACGTGCTTTTTGCCTAGATTTTTCAAATTAATGTAAAGAATAAAAAAAATAAAAACTTTCAAAAAACCGTAGCTGATTTCTGTGGGAAATTTATTCAAGATTACAACACCTTACTTAATTTTCATGTGCGATCGGGGGTTGCTGAGGTATTGATGGTTAAAGACCAAAAGACCCTTTTTTACTCAAAGTTCGATATCTCAGCGAGAAGTGGTCGTATTGAACTTTGCAAAACAGAAATTTAAAGCTAAATGAACAAATTATTCTATCCATGTAGTGGTTGATTGAAAAGAAAAAAAATCAAGTTCGTACACCAAAAAAGAAAACCAAAAAAAAATTGAATTTTTTTTTTGGTATGGTATTCGTTAGGATTGAGCGGTACACGTTGCTTGAAATTTTTTTTTCTCATAAGATCTCAAAACTAGAAACTTCAAGCTTTAAAATCCTTTTTTTTAACTCCAGGGCGACCATTTTCAAGGGAAATACAGCTAACTGAAAAACGTCAAAAAATTTGGAATTATTTTTTGATCCTTTAATTTTTTCCACTACTATAGAAAGGCAAACCAAAAAAAAATCAAATAAAGTGTCTACATTTTGTTAAATAATGCAGAATTTGGGACACCCTCTGTAGCATGGCATTAGCTCCTAGCAAATTAACAACAAAAATGAAACTTCAAGTTCAGTTAATCAATCAATTGACTTTGGTAGAAACATCAAGCCTACGAATATTGTACAAATTGCAAGAAAAAAATATTGTCCGACAACGCTTCCTAATAAGGACTCGAAACTTCATATCAAATAGGTAAGTATCACACAAAATACATCCAAATATATACTCCTGCGAGAATTTTTTTTCTCTAAGAAGACATTTAGATCTGTCTTCAATCGAAATTGTAAAGTCCTGTTTAGGACTATATACGGTGTGCTTTCTAAAGGACACAAATGATTCTGTTACTTCACCGAATAGGTATAACAAGTGTGGTGGAGATATGTTGGGCACATTTTTGTATTTTGGAATATGGTGTTGAAGAACTTCACCCTTTTCTGGATTACATCAACAGTCAAGAACCAACAATAAAATTTAAAATTCTATAGTTACGAAATCAACAATATTAAAGAACATCTACTTCGAAATTAGTTATCCTATAGATAAAATTAAACACATCACTAATTCCAGCCAATAAACGCAATACAAAATTAAAATATTTAACGCTTAAAAAATAAGTACTAAGTTCTATCCTCACAGATACGAAGTCATCTTACGCAGCTCAGGATTCAAAAAATTATGTGCAAAGTGTACCTTGTGTTTGTCGTCACACTTGTACCGGTGAAACTTTAAGACCATTATTGGTAATGTAAAAGAGACATCAATATAACATCTCCAAAAGACAAGTAAACAAATCAAATTTAGCTAACCATAATATTAACCAGCACCGGCAGCCACAACGTGGAATAGTATAAAAAATATAAAAAAAGATCGTGTTGAAAGAGGAAAGCTTAAAAGAGAAAAAACTTTAGGAAGCCAGCTGCATGATGGTAAACAACGCTTGCACCTTCAGTAGATTTAGACAGGTGATAGAAAAGCCTAATGCTAGAAGAACAGAAAAAAGGAACCCGGAGTACAAGTGATTGCGAAGCAGTCCGGTTTTCACTGTCAAAATTTATTTTTTTTTTTCTCTTTAACTGTGGATTCGAAATGATGCAGCACCAGTGTAAATATGAACAAAATATTTCCGAGATTAAACTTGATCAGTAAAATAGCGAAACCAGTGAAAATCCTATCAGAAATGTTGGAAACGATATTTGTTAAGCAGAGTTAAAACACCGTTGATAGTTGAATAAAAAACAACCCTCAAAGCACAAAAGATCTTTCTAGGGGTAATGGAATTAATATTGAGATACCTAGGTTAGTTATGTCTCAGGAAATATTCACTATTTTGCTCAGAGGTATTGGTTTTGGTGGCAAGAAGACAAGAACCGAATCCTTTTTGCTCAACAACACACTTTATAAATATGCCACAATTGACCTTATTATAATTTAAAGTAAATAAACCTAATAGACATAGTATCGAAATATATTCATTAGTGGATGAAAACATGTTTTATATTTCAAAGGTAGAAACATTTATCGGTAAACGACAGTCAGGGACTTACAATTTTGATATTTCTGTTAAGGCCCTTGTTCCAAGATTATGTCAACCCATAGGTGGTAATAAAAGAAGCAGCACTATGAATATTTTTTCTTCTGGTACTAGCTGAAAAATGTATGAAAGATCATATGCTAACTATTAAGAAATGATCATATAGCGACCAAAGAAATCAACACTCCTTTCTTGCATACCAATAATGAAAACCCAAATTATTTTTCTTTTGACAACTGTACACGAAGATCACATCATGACCGAGGGAACTGGAAAGTCAGAACTGATAACAGAACACAGTAAAACCAAACTTGAAGTCGACACTGTGGACCAACTGTGTGAAAGGTGCGTATCAATCTTAGTTGGACGCCTTCTTTTGTTTTGCTGCTGTAAACGTTGCTGGTGTAAACTATTTTGTGTTATAAAAGTGCAAAAATACACAAAATAGATATAGCATTATCCTGGAGGTTGTTTTTTGAAAAGCTTGGATTTAATCTCATATCATAATCCGTGATTATCAAACAAAAGTCTTCTAAGATCTATCAGCATGAAGATTTGTGAAATTTATGTTAACACCGTAGATGATGAGGTCCCAAAAGAACTTTTATATGGTCGTTGCAATTATTATTAAGCTAAAGAAAATTAATAGCAGAAGCTGTCATTTCTGAAATAAATTTATTTGAATTTGATCCCATTTTGTTCAAAATGTACCTTACGAATGAATACTTATTTTAATCTTATTGTTTCTGATAATAACCGTTTAATATGCGTCTGTAGAGTTATCAATTCTAGTTAGATTTCTATTATTCTTTTATTAATTTTATCATCGAGAATAATTATAATTGTGTACACTTTTCGTTTAATTTGTTTATTTGTGTTATAAAACATAATATACATTAAAGCTACATTTATTAAAAGACTTATAGTTTATTCATACTAAATCAAAAAAATCCTAAAAGAAAAATGAAAATTATAATTTAATTTTCAGAGGACTTTGAAATTAATTTCCGAGACCAATGTTAGTTAAATGGCCGATCACGTCAAGTTTATTACAGAGGCTCAAAACTCTTTCTCTCAGAATACTTCTGAGTAAAATTTCTGTATAACCAGTGGTCCGGACAATATTAAAAATTGCCCTACTACAATTTGTTCCTCATGTAAGTTTCAGATACTTTTATTTTACGGGAAAAGACGGGACCCTCAATGTCAGGAAATTCCTAACCAATTAGATTATCACTGTCAAAAGTTTTTGACAAGTAACAAAATTATATCAAAAGGTAAATTTAAGAAAAAGTTTTCAATTAAAACACACAGTGATTGATGAAGACTCCAAATTTGGAGTTGAAATGTTTCGAAACACAGATAATTATCACACAATATACAAAACACTTTTTATACACAAGAATACCAGTTGTTCATATTGTAGGGATTTATTTCCTTCAGGGCAACCATAAACTATTATTTGAAATTGCCCTACTACTCCATTACCAATTTCATAGACGTAGCGATTACAAAACATAACCTACCCTTCAAACATTAAATTTCTAATACTTAATTGTTACAGGAATAACCTGAGGAGAGAAATATCAATGTACACACAAAACAATGAAATAATACTTCGAAATCCACTAGGTCAAAGTAACAAGTCATGTACAATGGAATACTTTTATTATGTCTCCACTAATATCGACCAATCGCTTAAGATGAAGTAATTGCTTTGCGAAGTTTTGATTTCAAAATTAATTCCTTATAACAATGTATATAATGAATCCTTTTTCATTGTTTTTTTTTAACTATATCTCAGCGATCACTTATGGGAGTTGCGTGGTGTGAGGCTCGTTTTGTTTTGATTCTGGGTGGACATACTATGAACGCATCGTCATAAATGATTTAGCACTGTAGTGGAGGATGCAGTTATACGATACGATACGATAGTAATTCGATAATATCAATGATTTAATAAGAACCAGACTAAAGAATCGTTCAATTCGAATGATTTGAAATAGAAGAAGCTTCCAAAATCACAAGAGGAAAGCAATGATCAAAATTTATTTAGTCTTGCAGTAGTGGGAAACAAATGTATACCTTTCATTAGCCCCATATTACACGAAAATGCAAATTTATATGCCTTACTTGGTGGTATCTTCAACTGAAGGTCTGCGATCTGCGTAAGTTATTATAAGCTAGGTATCACGACTTCCCTTTAATATCATTATAAGTAGATTCTACTGTAAACTACTACTAATAATAATGTCTGCAATATGGCACATATTTTTTGAAAGAAGCAGAGATTCACGAGTCTTTTAATACAATCAACCCCATGGAATCAAGGATTTTTAAACAAATTTCTACTAATTTATTCATACTGCATGACCAGCAGTCAGTAACTTAGTAACGGTATTTATATTGAAGTTAATGAGTTCGTAAAACTTCATGGGGAAGTCCTTATGAACAGTTCTGAATTTTAGAATTTTTTTATTTTGATTTTTTATATTGTTTAAAACCATTATTATTATAAAGTTTTAATTGCTTTTAAAAATGATAACAGAAAATTTCATAAAATTAACGTTTTTGTCCATTAATTTTCTAGCTATCTGAATAATACAACTAAATGTTGCAGGAAATGTAAAATGTTTGAATATCATATATTAAATACCCGTGAAAATCTTGGGCTTTTTAAGTCTTCACAAAGTTGATTACAAATTTTTAACTGTAATATAATTTTATCCCAGAAAATTAAAAAGACTAAACAAAGATTTTCTTAAAGAAAAGCTACAGCTGCTAGCTTATGTGTTTTGTAAATAACACCTTTATTGTTGTAGTATTTTTGAAAAACGTTAAATTGATTTTTTTCGGATTTGAGCATTTCAAATTCATCAAACATTTGTTTCACAAACATAATACTACAAGTAAGTAAGTGAATTGTTCAGGGAATTTGATTAATTTGAATATTGGTTCACTTCTATTAAAAATTTAGACCGATTTAGACTGTTTTCTGTGGTAACTTATATTTTTTATGGGCTGAACATTTGTCGGTGTTCGTTTCACAGTTCTAGTTAGGTACTCTAAATACATTGTTGAGTTTCTCTCGAAAAATGTATCCGTTTTCCATTATTTGACATATTCAATACGACTCAAGTACTCGACAGAAAACAGGTACCTCTCCGCGAATCGTAAATCGATTGTATTATTACATAAGGCCCGGTATAAACAATTTAATTCCTAATTCAGTTTCAAACAGCAGATCAAAGGTAAAGTTCTGTTTTGAAATAGGATAGATATAACGCTACTAGACAAAGCGGGTTTTTCATTGTGTGCTTATGGTCAGTATTGGTAGCATATAATAAGTAAAAAAAATTGGCAATTTGAATGAAACAGAAGGCAAGGTTTTGGGGTCTGGTTGATGCAGTATTACATCTGACAATTTTTGTGAACGGTTAGATTTCCTTATTTGGAAGATAACTGAATTTTTACAAAGATTTCGTCTGGCCAATGATGTACCAGATATTATTGAAAGTATTCCCCTGGAAACAAAAAGTAATAAAAGGTAATGCAATTTCTCATTTTGTTTATTCAAACATTTAAATAATTTATAAATTATCGATACAAAAACCTTATTTAAGTAATTTTTTCACAAAACTCGAATTTGCAGATTCAATTATGCTTCGTGTGTAAAGTATTTTTGTCTTTGTTGTGAGTGTTATTTAGCAATTTCTAGGTCCTTCTAGTTCAACTTTTTTTTTCTGCCTCCCTCGTTGCCTGTGATATACATTTTGCATCTGCAAATTTTATTTGGATATTTTGTTAATATTTTCAAATTTATTTTTAAGATTTTAAAAGTAAATATTCCCAATCGACACCACCAACATAATTAAAAGAACGTTCAACTAAAGCACCTAATGACTACTAATATAAATTGATCTGTCTGTTTACATTAAAAATGGGTTGAAATATTTTTGCCGGAAAATAGTAAACAATTGCTAACCGTTGCCATTGTAACCCATAAGACTTAAATCTAGGCATTGTAAGCATTGACAGAACAGCGACACTTCACGCCGTTTATGTCCAGCGGGCAACAGCGCAGGTCGGTTTATTTAAATTTTGAATTGAGGTTAAATTCGTTATTCAAATTGTGTAATGTGTTTTGGGTGTTGAAACTTGTTTGAAATCACTGATTATTTTGCATAAGTATAAAAAACAATAATAAAGTGTTATTTCAGTCTTTTACATGTTTTACATGCAGGAAACACCACCAACATAATTAAAAGAACGTTCAACTAAAGCACCTAATGACTACTAATATAAATTGATCTGTCTGTTTACATTAAAAATGGGTTGAAATATTTTTGCCGGAAAATAGTAAACAATTGCTAACCGTTGCCATTGTAACCCATAAGACTTAAATCTAGGCATTGTAAGCATTGACAGAACAGCGACACTTCACGCCGTTTATGTCCAGCGGGCAACAGCGCAGGTCGGTTTATTTAAATTTTGAATTGAGGTTAAATTCGTTATTCAAATTGTGTAATGTGTTTTGGGTGTTGAAACTTGTTTGAAATCACTGATTATTTTGCATAAGTATAAAAAACAATAATAAAGTGTTATTTCAGTCTTTTACATGTTTTACATGCAGGAAAATGGCATATTCGTTTGCCGAATTATCTTCTCACCGGTAAGTCTCAGAATCATAAACGTGTTAACGGAGTTTTACAAAACGTCATTTAAGCAGTAAATAAAACTACATTTCACGTTAATAAATAAATGTTTTCATAATTACTGTTACATAATAGTAATTAAGCCACTAATTGTTTTTGTTATTGTGCACATCTTTTAATGTATTTATATATATGGATTAGGTATGTACTTGTAATATTTTAATTTTGAATAACGTGACTTTTAATTTATTGCAGATAGAACGCTATTGTTGGAGATGGAATATTTGTAAACAAATATATCTGTTTCTCTTTCTATTTTTGTCTCATGTTACAAGCCGTTTTTCATTAGGTTGTATATGAAGGTGCAGGGTTCATTTATATTAGTAGTCATTGGAAGCACAATATAGACTCATTTATGAAACGAAGAATTACCTAGTTAGGTTTTTTATGGTTTATGATGTAATTAAATCAGTTGATCTGCGGATCAAGTGATTTTTTTACACCCAGCCAGCAGTTAGAGCTTTCACAAAGAAAGCAGTTTTGGATTTTTGTTTCTGTTTTGCTTCATACGGTTTTCTTATAAAAAATGTTTTGCAGAATTAGCGACAAGCACACCTTCTAATTGGAAATAATTTAAACAGGATGGGTTTTTGAGAAAATTTCGTACTGCTTTTTTGTTTTTGTTCTTTAGGACTTCCGAGAAAAAGACTTCACTGGAGCTTATAAAAGAAATCAATTCTCGCTCATCAATACTAATTTGAAACTTTTGTGGCCTACATTTGTTTACATGCTTATGAAGATAAAATTATTCGATATCGTGCTAAAATTAACTGACAAACTACAAATTGCTTATCTGACAGATAAAACGAAAATTCGGAATTACCAGCCTTAAATAATTTGAAGTGCCTACCTATATAAATAGCAATCAGATTCCGAACAACAATACACAACACATAAAGGAAATAAGTTTAAAAATGAGAATTGCGGCCCTAATTTGTTTATTGATGTCAATAGCGGTTTCCATATATTCTGAAGTTATTATCCAAACTAAGATTGATTGTGGACCTCATACTGTGATGGCAAATGGATACCATGTCCTCCTAATACTTGTGTTAATGGAAGTGTGTCTTTGTTAATTCCCGATCTTTGTAGATGTTGCCATAAGTGTTATAAACTCATTGGTGAGTAATTATATCTTCATTTATATTAAGTATTGATAAAGTTTTTGCATCTGGGAATTTCCATGGCTCGAAATTAATTGATCAGGAAATTAGCACAGCACAGCTAATGTGCTCGATGCCTAGCTTAGATATGGAACCTAAGATAGTATGCAATTTTTCCTTTCGAAGACTGTGGGAACAAAGTTTGCTTTTGCATTGACTGCCTGTGTGTGTCGCATGACAGTTGACCTATCATCTGGTAAGTAATTCAAAACTATTGGGCGATTTTGTACCGAAAAAATGTGCACAACTCAGTAGAGGAGCCCGAGAGGGAACATATAGCACATACATGAGGAAATCTTGAACCCTGTGGGCTCCTTATCGTATTATCCAGGCCGTTTAGAACAGGGTCCAATAAAGGTACTGTGTATTCCCTTCAAGGTGTCATTCTTTTGTACGCAAGACAATATATATTGTTTCTGGACGGGAACCTTCATCAGTTGCGCTTTCCACAATAGAATGTCTTGTCGGACACTTATGTATGTATTTGATACCTAACGGGAAATTTATTTGACCCATACTCCCTAGATAGGTTGAAGTAGAAGTAAATTTAATGAGCGATGACTGAAACTACATATATATATATATATATATATATATATATATATATATAGACTAGGTTCCGGGTGAGAACCGCGTCTGAACATATTAAATGCTCGACGTTTCCACTCCTGCTTTGGAGCCATTATCAAGAGACAAAAGTGAAAAAGAGTTTCAGAGTCTAGATCGAACAAGGGGCCTCAATCTGCCTACTCCCCAAGAGTCACTAGGTAACTGAACTCAATTTCTCTCTGATTCTTTTATTTATAGTTATCATTTGGTTAGAGGGGGATGTCACGTAATGAAGGGACTGTGTTGTGATTAGTTATATATAAATATAGATATATAAATCTTCTTTAGCTAATTGGATTTGTTTTGCCTCGAGCTAACTTATTACTAAAAATGACCCTAGATCTCGGAAGAATTTATTGATTAAGTCTTCTGTGGTTTTAACGCACCTTGCAGATACTTTACCTCATAGTTGGATTTTTCGTTTGATAAGTATACCTCTGCGAACACTTGAACTAAACATTTGCAAAATATTGATGGCAATTGTTTGGTTATGGTAGAGAATGTTGTTCCCTTGGATTTCGTCATGAAATTGGCCTTGCCCTAAAGCTCAATAAGTCGATCTTAGTACACTAGAATTAAAAGAGCATTGCACGGCTATACAAATAACGAAGATAATGGAGTCTGGGGTCGAGATTTAGGTGAAAGTATTAACTGACCCCAATTAGAGAAATATTGGTACAGGAGAAAGTTTATAGAGAGACTTTTATAATAATTTCCAAACCGAAATTTCTAATCTAATCCAATAACCAAGTTATAAACGTATGGAGTACATTTCTCGGTCCATTATTGGGATTCATCTCCAGAACCAAATACTACGAGTCTATTCCAAATAAGGGACTACATCGAGTATGGCTAGTTAGCATCTGGGTTCGCGTAACCCAGTAAATGTGACCAGTGATTCATGAGGATAAAAATAATACTGAGCATGTGAAAGATGTTTTATCCACCTTTAGACATATCCAAAGTCGGTTTTGTATATTAAATGCTTGAGGGAGAACCGTAGAAGGAAGTAGCGTCACTGTCGGCGGTTTATCATCAAAATCATTTCCTTCATTTAATGTGGAGAACTCCATTATGTTCCTGCAAGTCTCCCCAGACCAATGGCGGCACACTGCAGAACATTTCTACCCTGCTTTTCGACATCCACACATAGCTCCATAGTTTCCTTTGCATCTGCAAAAAATAATTGTAGAAACTCATGGGGTACTCGAGGTTTTGAGCTCTGCACTGGCATCAGTATTTTTTGCTTTTTGCTTTTTAAGAATGTGATACAACTTCCACTGCTTACAATATGAGTAAACTTAAATTTCAGTAAACCCTAGAGAAACATCCAGAGTTAGTAATTGGAACGGCGTTGTTCTTGAACAAGACAGTTAACCCTTCTTTGTTCACTGTCATTGGTGAAGTTTTTTTATCTCCTTATATAGTGGTAAAAAAAATAATAATTCTCTTGACACCTAAGATATAAATAATTCGCCAAGTAAGTAAAAAAGAGAACTTTAGTTTATCTACACTTCGTCCAACACAAGATACAACTTGCTTACACAGCTTCAGAGTCTAGCATCTTGTCCTGTCTTGGCTTAGTAATAGAAAATAGCCCTGAATACTGAGTTATTATGCCAGTGCAGAGCTCAAAACCTCTAGCACCCCCTGAGCTTCTAAAATTATTTTTTTGCAGATGCAAAGGACACTCTGGAGCGAAGTGTCGATGTCGAAAAGCACGTCTGAGATGTTCTGCAGTGTGCCTGTATTGTCCTGGGGACAAGCAACATAATGGAGCTCTCCAAATTAATTGCAGAAAATGATTTTGAAGATGCACCGTAGACAATGACGCCACTTCCTTCTTCGGTTCTCCCTCAACTATTTAATATAGAAAGCCAATCAGATGTTGAGTCGCAGTCTGGTCCATCAAAAAGAAGAAAGACAGAGTACGAGAAGTTGTGATTTAGAAAATTATCGTGAATTATACTTACTGGGGATACCACTCCAGATTCTACCTCGTATGGGGTGGGGAAAAGAATCAATAATTAATATAACAATATTGCATTATCATTAATTAAAGAGAGTAACATAAACAAATGAAAAGATGATTAAAAACGTTGGCAAATTATTAATATTAATGTATAGTTATGATTACTGAAGAATAGTAATCGTTTCGAAAACCTTAACTACTGAATAAATTTAAAAAGTTTATAATGAAAATTATTCCCTAAAACACCATCTATTAAATTGGTCTGATTTCATTTTTATGTAAAAGTTATATGCGCAAATATAATTTTTTTCTAAATTTTTCATTGCTTTTCGCTTACAACTATTTTATTTTTGGTTCTACGATTAAAAGTTACTTGAAAAAACTTGTGGATAATTTTAATTTCAACAAAAAATGTTAAATACTTTTTCTGATCAGACTGATCAGATAGTCCATAAAAACCATTTGGACCCCTTTTTCCAAGATGGCGGCCGTGGGACAAGGGCTGCACCCCACAAACTTGGATTTAACTTTACACTAATCCCCATGATAAATAAAATATAAAATTGCGTCCTCTGAGAAATTCAACCCCAAATGTCACTTTTCAAAGGACTATAAGGCGAGACATACAAGACTAAAGTTACTGGTAACGGTTAGTAACTTTATAAAGTCATGCTAATTTTTTTTATATACCAGAAAATATTTTAACTGAAATTAAGGTATCAATCGCAAAAAAATGCCAACACCTAACTTGCAGCATTAGCCTTCGCTCCATCAAATTGCACTTGAAGATTTGACATTACCAAATATATTATATAAAGGAACTTTCAATATAATTTCATCTTTTCTTTGCAACAAATCTTCAATAAAGATAAACTAATACAGTAAAATGTTGACAAATACTAGATGTGTAAAAATAATATTCATTTAGGTCCTCCATAATCAGGAATAGTAAGTAATTCCATGATTTTGTTAAATAGATTATTTTGTGATCTTACTTTTTATATTTATGTTTATCAGGATATATTGAATGAAGGTTTGAGGACAAAAGTGCTGATGGCATACAGTATCAGATTGTCATATACAATGTACCTAATGATAGACAGCATCTATAATATATACCGAACAGATTTATTGAAAATTTATCAAAAAATTTTAATGCCGTATTAAATACGTGCCTTATAGAGTAAAAGTGTTTATCTCGAAAACAATTGAACTGTTATCAATTCTGCTGTCGGTAATAATACAATAAATATCTAACTATTTTTCCTATAGTTTTGATATACATAATTTTTTTGCAGATGAGGGAGAGCACTGCAATGCCACAGATTACACCGTTTGCCGGTATGGTTTAAAATGTAGTGACAGTATTTGTATTAAACAATTATACACATAATGCAATGTAACTCTATAAACCGTAACTTTATGCATATTAAAAATTATGTATTGCAGAAACACTCTTTTACTATTAAGAAAATAGCGGCGTTATATACAGGAGTAGTCAGACGGTAGATTATGAGTTTATTTATTTAATTCATAACATACGACTTTCGCCAACAGTCTTGGTGAACATAAGTTAAAATAGCTCCAGGCAAAATGACGCGACATTTATATGTTGTGAACTGAAAAGTACCTGTATATCACATGACATCTCTGGACAGGTTTTGGTCCCTGGCAAAACGAATTTCCCTCGCACGAATTTTCAGAAAATTGTAATTCACATGTATGTTTATTTTAAGACATCAGTTTCCTTTCTACTTTGTAGTTTTACTCGTACAACTCTAGAAATCCAAGGATGCAAAATTTAAGCTCTTTGGATTGAGCGGTTTGATGGGCGATTATAAGTGAATAATTTACTCTGTCAAGGCATTTTATATATGTTAGAGCGGTACCGATCAAATACTCCTATTTTACGAAGAAAACATATTCACGTAAGAAAAATTTGTTCATTGCTTCCAAAGACATACTCAGTTTCATTGTAGAACTTAGTTTAGGGGGGCAGCTGTTTTACTGCCCATAAAAAAGATTTGTTCCTTAAAGCCTAGATTATGATAAACAGGTCATTTTGAACAACTATTTCTAAAAAAGTTCTCGTCCTTTATTTACCCTAAATGTTGCCAATACTCCTCATAATTGAACATCTACAGTGGTTCAACCAAATATTCCACACGCAACTTTGATATGTAGCGCATCGAACAATTCCACTGGAATACATTAATTTCTAAAGATCACACCACAGATCACACATTCTGTAATGTTACTTGAAGCTGTGCGTACTCAACCCTTGTCGACAAGGTACATGATTCTGTAAAACGTGCCAATTATATATTAGTTTATATTCGCTGCATAAAAGACATAACAGTTTATGCGGTCAGAATTATTGTTATTGTGCGAATGCATTGTTGATGCATACATTGTTGCTGTCATAGCAGTTGTGAGAGATATTATAGGTGTATAGCTGAAGCTGTTAAGATGACGCCGTCATGACCTGAGCCGGCAGCTCTTTTTCCGTTTGTTTCTCAATTCCACGTCTCATGGATGATTTCACCTATTGATACCGATGACATAGAAAACTTTGACACTTGGTGTTCCAGATGATCTGAATAAATCCCAAACAATCCCATGCAGGTTTTTTGAAAAAAATTATAGATTCTTAGTAAGAGGAGAGTTGCCATCTTTATTCGCCTCATGCTACAGGGGACGGATACCTTAATGCATAAAAGTAGTGTACAAAAATCTGCCAAACCTTCACAATTACCCGCAGGCCTTTATTTGAGGTATGTTAGATGCAATATGGCAAGTTTTATTACAATACAAAATACTATTTTTCTGTTCATTGGGTTTTCTCTCTTCATTTTTTTCCCCTGTAACAGATAAGTATTTAAAAATTGTATATGTAGAACAAAGTGTAGTAAGGCAATTTCGTAAAATTGCCCGGATTTCTGGCTGTCTGTACAGAGATTCTTCCTCACAGTTATTCTGAGAGAAAGAGTTATCTACAAAATGATCAACCAGTATTCCTGTATATAAGTAATGTATTGTATACTGTGTAATACTTATCTGTGTTTGGAGACGTTTCAACTCCGAGTCTGGAGTCATTGTCAATCGTTTAGTGTTGTTTTCGAGGTTTTTTTCTAAAATTTTTTCGCTTTGATCTTGAATTTGTTGTTTGTCAAAAAAAATTGACACTGACAATTTGTCGTTTGGCGATCACTTGACTCTGAGGTTACCGTTTTTTTGTTCTGTTAGCAGTAAATTCTTCCAGTCCAAATGAAGGTCGGCTGAAGGTGCTCTGATTTCAGTGTTGTTTAGCATCATACAGCTGGCTTCTTTAAGTTTTCTCTTTTTTAAATTTTCTTCTTTCAACAAAATCTTTGTTTTATCCCAGTCTATCCTATGGCTGCCGGTGCTCGTTAATACATGATTGGCCAAATTTGATTTGTCCACATGTCTTCTGGAAATGTTATATTGATGTTCCTTTTTTCTTAATTCTAAAGGTCTTGAAGTTTCACCGGTATAAGAATGGCCACAGTCACACAAAACACTATACTGACAATTTTTAGAACTCTGGGTTGCGTTAAACGGTTTGGTATGTGTGAGCATAGAGCGCAAGATATTATTTGTTTTAAAAACAGTTTTAACGCTGTATTTATTTCCTAAACGCTTAATTTTTTCCGATACACCTGGAACATATGGAATTATGTTCATAATTTGGTTGTCTGTTTGTGTTTGGTTGGTATTAGTGTGATGGTTATTTGTGCTGATTTGTTGTTGCGATCTTCTATCTAGCTGATTTATAGTTTTATTTATAAAGTCTTGGGAATATTCATTTTGAAGTAGATGTTCTTTTATAATTTTGACTTCGTCGTTAAAGATATGGGATGAAGATATGTTTTTTGCTCTGTCATATAAGCACTTTACAATACATTTCTTTACATTCAGGGGATGGTTGGAATGAAAATTCAAATATCTATTAGTATTCAAAAAACGATAACCTCAGCGTCAAGTGATCGTCAAACGACAAATTGTCAGTGTCAAATTTTTTGTCAAACAACAAATTCAAGATCAAAGCGAAATTTTTTTAGAAAAACCTCGAAAACAACACTAAACGATTGATAACAACTCCAAACTTGGAGTTGAAACGTCTCCAAACACAGATAAGTATTACACAGTATACAATACATTACTTATGTACAGGAAACTGGTTGATCATTTTGTAGACATCTCTTTCTCTCAGAACAATAGTGAGGAAGAATCTCTGTACAGGCAGGCAGTAATCCGGGCAATTTTGCTAAATTGCCTTACTACACTTTGTTCTACATATACAATTTTTTAATAGTTATCTGTTACAGGAAAAAATTTTGAGGAGAGAAAACCCAATGAATAGACAAAATAATTCAAGACCTCCTCAACAATCTTTTTGAAATTACAAAATACTATATTTAAAATTAAACCTAAATCTTATGAACACTGCAGGCGGGTAGAAATAATATAAAGTATATATTTGTTGTTCAATTTGCAATAAATTTTAATTGTAAACCACCACCAAGCATAATGTAGCTGTTGACTCGTCCCCGCCTGCAATTTTTTATGCATTCAAGTTATATTTATTTATAGTATGTATCTTTAGTTAATATAACTGGTTGTGTAGCTATTGCATGAATAAAATATTTCATTTTACATTTTTCAAAGACATTTTTGTCAAAATTCACAAACATCAATATCGTTAATTCATCCTAGTTGTGGATTCTTTATTGTATTTTCTATAGTTCCTGAATGCCGCCGACATGCTTAGTCACTGGCATGAAACTACTCATTTAGAACTCATCTAGAATGGTTTTGCTTTTGGGATGATAGGTAAGTAAATTATTTAAACTGGGGAGTTGTTCTGAAATCTCAATTGGTTTCTTACTAGCAAACACTGCTAATGTGCATTTAATATATTATTATTTAGTTTTTTATGTATTCAGCAGACAATAGTAGTAAAATTAATTTTTATAAGACCAACTCGAAAAAATTACGTTCAAGACCAAGTCCTTACCTAGCTGTAATAAAAGTTTTTTTCTTATCGAATTTCCCATTATCCCAGTGTGGATATTTGGTCATCCAGAGTTTGTAGGAGTTGATACCACCAATACTAAGAAGATGGTAAAACAGCACCATTGGCCAACGGTTTGTTTTTTCTTGTGTCGTATTTTCCTTTGCCAATTTACCGCTTGTATCAGCACCAGCTTTAGTTTTATTGTAGTGTAAAATCTTATGTAATTTATAATTGTATTTATGTCTTTCAGTGTCTTTGTGCTCAGGAGTTAGCAAAATAACAGCAGCTTTCGGTTTCGGAACACACGAATCCATAGTTTCATCATTCATAAATGCAAATATACTTGAGATTTCTTTTTTATATGTGGCAAGAAGCAACTCATTGCGAATAAATGTGTTGTTTTCTTCAAAGTACCACGTAATGAAAGATTATTCTCTAGGAATTTATCAGCTAATTCTAAGCTTAAGAAGAAATTGTCTGTAGTTATTCAGTGGCTTTGAGGCAAATGTTTCACTATGTCCTGACAAACTCTTTAACTCTAACCCTTTTCCGCCTTATTATGTACTTAAGCTTCAAAAAGTACATGAACACGTATTCTTTCGAGTTAGAAGAAAAAAAAACAAATATACCGTATTTGTCACGCTTAATATTCATGTATATCCTAAACTAATTGTTCGTCCAGGGATTATATTATATTTTGCAGTTATTGACGAAATGATCAAAAACATTTTGTATTGGGGCCATATGATTCTTGTTTTTCTTTCTGCTCTAGTCTCATGATTATCAAAAAGTAAAATACACAAAATTTACTGAATCTATTCGGAGACATTATATCGGATAATATTGATGGAGAAAATACAGGATCCCGACCACAAATGAATGGCTCCTGCGGACACAAATTCTACATTCTTTTTTCTGTGATATCATGCTTGTACCATTTTAAAATTACGTTTTGCTCTTTTTACGCGCAAATTATACGAGATTTTAGACCTTTCGCTTTATAAGTGGGTCCATCACATACCATATTCTCAGTTCCAACCGAATCTTCCGTAATATTCTCTTCCAATAAGCTATTTTAGAAACACGGAATCTGATAAGTGAATTTCAAAGAGCTATAGAAGGAAACACTGGATGGACATTAACTTTTAACTTTGAAAAGTCCTTACTCCTTACCTATTCTAAGAATACCCACAAATATAATATTCTGTTTACTGTACCTTTGTTACGATTATCTAGTTATTTATGTAACTAACAAAATGAACCACCGTAATATTTAATATGATCTGAAGGCTTGGTCGGAAGAGGTTGGCTGGTGCCGAAGAATATTTTTTAAAATTGTGATATAAATTATAATACCAGCAGAACGATAGCACCAGAAGATAATATTACAAAAATTTAATTCAAACGAATTAAGCCCGTTATAGGAGCCTATTCAGCCTTTCTGCAAAGTTACTTGTTCAGAAAAAAAGCTCCTACACAGGATGGTAAATAAACTCCAAACTTAAAAGGAAACTATCACATTGAGCAACCAGTGACCCCGAGTTATATTTGCTATAGCCAGATGGCAAACCTATTTCTATTCGTAAGCGTAGAGATCTAAAGGCTTTACTTATCTACTTACTTACTGTTCGTGGCCGAGCAATACATGCAATAATTTGGCATTCCCGAAAAGGGTTTTCATAGAATACTAAAGAATGCCTAAAAATACCCATGACCTGGTTAGCAATAAAAACGTCTAATAAATTATCATGCCATAACAAAAAATTGAGAACTGGAAATGCCTTCCAAACTTCCTTAAAAGTTGTGAGTGTACGGAAAAATATTATAGTTCTGTCCGAATTCGTTTTCTGTGAATAAATTACTAATGGAACCAAAGTAAAAATTATAGCCCTATAGCTTCCCATAATCGCCTGTAAATTCTGAGATGAAAGGAGTCATACATAAATAAATAACGAGTTCCTCTAAAAATGTACAAACTCGTAACCCTAAATAATATTATCCCAGCAATATATATCCGCATATTTTAATGAAAGGAGTAGCTAATGAATTTTTTTATGTTTGTCTATTCTCTTTTTTTTTATTTCTCCCATTTCACAGTCATTGGATTTCATTAAACAATCTACACCTCAAAAAGCATTATTTAACATTGAAATGGATACCTTATTTTATTTTTTCGAAGAAATGAAGGGGCATTGAGTATTGCTTTCAGTTGTGGGGACAGACTTCTATTCTAAGTTTAGGAACAGCTAATTTACCATTGGCAAATTGAAAATCTAAGGTATTAAGCAAACATAATAATGATTATTTAAACCTATTAAGTTTATTTATAAACAAAACCTCCCATTTTTGTAAAGATCTAATGGTATTCGGTGTATTTATAAAGTCCACTGACATATATCAGCAATAACAAATAGCATGTCATAGATAGGATTGCTTATCAAGGGGAAGTCTAGAAGAAAAGTTGTGCTGCGTCTAAGGATTACATAACATATGTTGAAAATAACATTTTTATGAAAAACGCTTTCGGTCAGGAATAAGTGAGGTATGACCATTTTATATTACTGATCCGAGACTTTGTAGAAATTGTTAAAATGATTGCTCTTAAAGTCGTGATAAAACGGTGCTGAAGCTAACTACTAATACGAAAGTAGTACATATTCTAAACAGAAAACTGGTTTTCCAACTCCTGGGCACAATAAAAAAATCAAAAGAAATTAAAGTAAATCTTAATTTTCTACTTTGAAACAAACAGCAGTAGGTAATATGCATTAGTCAAAACTTTGTTCTGTTGTAGAAATCTGTTTTTGTAAAGATTTTATAAATATTGTATTTTTTATTTTCCTTAGAAGTATTATTATCTCACAGGGAATTGTGTTACTAATCTTTAGTTTTATGGAAAATTGTTTGTTCCATTGCAGAAAAGTTATGTTTCAACTGTATTATTAAAATGGTAGATATGCTAATACTACAGAAACTTTAATGAATCACAAACATAATGACTCATGCAGAAAACATTTCCTAATTTTTATGTTTATGTTTTAATTAATATGAGCTCACCTCTAGGTGTGATTGAAGTGGAAAAATAATCAAGGGGTCTTAACATTTTATTCATAAACCCTTGTTAATATCGATAAATTTGCAAAGAATAAGATGGGTTGAAAGAAGCTTCAAATGACTCTTGCAATAAAATACTTTGTTCGCGTTGCTGAAACAATAGTCGGTTTCTATAAAATATACTCATTCAATGTCAGTGTTCAAAAATTTTACAGCTTTTGAAAAATCAAAATTTTGATAGATGCCCCGAGAAAAAATAGCTTCTAATGTGGTTGAGGTTGAATATTTTATCTCCAGACTCTGGGAGCAACTCCAAAATCGATCTCCTTGATAAAAAATAAACCTAGTTATTAGAAGTAATAAACATATCAAAATAGAATGCAAAATGTCAAAGAATTTACATCTATTTACAAATAGGCGTTACTCAGATATGCTGCTACCACTTAGTTTGAATCAGAACACATTTGTAACATGCTCTTTAAAATTAAGTTAGTTACACCGAAAAAATTTCAGTCTACTATTGGTAAATTAACAGAAATTTCTACTTCTGTCAAATTTTTAATTTCAATATACTGCGATTCAGATAGGACGAAAAGAATTCTCACATTGGCGAATGAATGAGTGGTGTAAACTTCATGGGAAGTCCAACTTTAGACTGCAGTAGGAACGTTTTCGGTTCAAAAACTATTGGCACTGGTGTTTCTGGGTTTCTTTCCACCACAAAATTATTAAGGACATGTATAATGCCCAATTTTGTTAAAAAACATTCCCAGCCGTTCTCCTGAAAAAAATGTATATTGTTAAAAGTCTGAAACATATGAAGTATAGTATAGTATGTAATATGTAACTATATACATATATAGGCTAGATTTGGATACACGAGCTACCTGATTTGTCGACAATAAACCTTGTTTTAAGAAAGCATAAATAAAATTAATTTAACGTAAAGATCTCGAAATTATAATATTACTTTATCAGTTCCACATTTACAGAAAACGTATACCAAATTATTATGGCAAATTACGGTAGTTGAGACTTAATAATCAAACATCATCAAACTCAAAAAATGTTTTTAAAAACAATAATTAGTTTTAAATTTTGAAATTAATATCATATACTTTTCATTAAAACAACAAAAGGTTACGTACAACAAATTGTTCGAGTCAGTTAATAGGTAAAATAAATGGCAATTTCATTCTACAATACCATTGTAGTAAACTACAAAGTTCTACGGAACCAAATGGGTTTTACACTAAAATCTAGCTTTCACGTGAAGTTTCTATTGACCTAATGTTGATTTGGTTAACCAATTTTTGTTGTTGGTTGATAGAGAAAAGATTAAATAGTTATAAAGAAAAAAGAAAAAAAAACTATAGAGTTATAGGTTCTACTTCATTTTTAACTTTTATCTTCAATTAACATCTCTTATTAACTTGTCCTATGTTGCAGGATGCTGCTATACAGGGTGGCCCACATTTTATTTGACTATACGGTGAGCTCGTAAACCTTAAAAGTTGGACGGTCGATTAAATGGGGAAAAAGGTGTGCGTGTGTGTGTGTGATTATTAATGGTTAATAAAGTGGCTCCTCGAAGCTGGCTATACTCCGAATGTTTAGGGCGGTAATCCAAGAAATCCGAAAAGTGACATCTTAGTCCAGTGTCGTTAATATAAAAGGAAAATATGTCGTTTAGTTATTTATTGTATATTAATAAGTTGTGGTTGCGTGCAATCGCAATCAACTTTATTTATTTCATTTTTTTATTAGCTCTTTAAAAAAAACGTATCACTTCTATAATACATTCAAAACATTATTATTTTTTTTACATTTCACAAGTAAGATTGTATTGTAATTATCTAGTAGATGATCTAAATAAAATCTACTTTCATTATTTATATTAGATTACAAATAATTTTTGATTAAATTGACTACTAATTTGTAAAAAAAAAACTGATAATGAACTAAACAATTTATTGTAACAACAGAATAACATATATGATTTGGTAACATTATAAGATATGACAAAATTTAATACATAATTAATTACTAAATAATGTTCGAAGTGTTCTTCATGTTTTCTACAATACTGTTAGTAGTAAATTTAGAAAAATAGTAGGTTAAATTAAAGATTCCTATTTTAAATATGGATGTCAAAAGATTTTATTTCTATAGTGTAATTATTTAACGGTTAACTAAATGTATTATAATTAATTCAGTGCTCATTTTAATAATTAAGTTTAATTTAATATAAAAAATGTTGAGATAGACTTAAACTGAAAAAAATAGTGTATCATATTCAAATCGAAAAGCTGTGGAACCTTTGGTGTGTCACAAATGTAAAAACACAGTTTTGCACCCTAACACCAAACCTTTATTTTCAAAACTCAACGCACGTTTCAACAACTCTAAGTTGTCATCTACCCAAACTAAATCTACATTACAATTTTCTCTAATTTATACCTACCACTAAACTATTACTTAAGTATTAGTACAAGGGGTAAATCCTAAGTACCTGAATTCTAATTGATAGACTTCACAAATAAGGCAGATTTTATATAATGCAAATATGTAAATTAGGATAATCCTAAATTACCTACCTACTTTTATGCTACATTATTAAGTAATGACATTTTAATACTTATTTTATGGATTCTTAGAAAGTAAACTATACAATGAACTGTATGGAAGAGGACCCTTATCTGAATTCATTAGTTTATTATTTTTATAAATCATAATGCTTTCGTACGAGTCCAGTTCCCTAAAATTATTTACTTGTTTAACTAATTTTAAAGAAGATAAATCTACAGAGTGGTTGTGTTCTAAAACATGATGTGCAACACTAGATTTATCCGCTCTTCCGTATTTCAAATGGGCAATATGCTCTTTGAAACGGGTACTGATAGATCTACATGTCTGTCCATAATACTTTAATTCACAATCATTACATTTGATTTCATAAATACCGGACTTCTCGAAATCAGCAAGATTATCTTTAGGATTACCCAACAATTTCTGTAGTGTTGTAGTTGTTCTATACACCGCCTTCATATCAAGTTCTTTAAAAACTTTCTTAAAGCCCCTAGTATAACGACTGTACGGAACCGAGACAAACTTTTGTTCTTGTGACTCATTTCGAAAAGTTGACACTTCTTTCATTCGTAACCGAAGCCGTTTCTTCCTAATTAATTTATCTATAATATCTGTTGGATAACCATTACATGCAGCTATTTCTCTAATAGTTTTCTTTTCATTTTCAAACCTCTCTTTATTGAGAGGGAATGTCAACAACCGATGTACAAGGAAATTAATCCCCGCCATTTTATGTTGTTGACAGTGAAAAGACGTATTAGGTAAATATCTATATGTGCTAGTATCCTTCCTATATACATCAAACTCTAACTTATCACTATCATTTCTTAAAACTAATACATCTAAAAATGGTAGAGTACCCTTTTGTTCCTGTTCATATGTAAATTTAATAGAAGCAAACCTATTGTTAAGATACATAACAAAATCATTAACATTGAGCTCATTAGTATTAAATATAGCAAATATGTCATCCACGTACCGTATCCATACCCTAGGAAAATACTGGGAGTCATTTTTTGCTTCAACTTCGAACCTGCCCATGAACAAGTTGGCAAGAAACGGTGACAAGGGGTTTCCCATTGCAGTTCCCTCCTTCTGCTCATAAAAGCAACCTCCAAACTGAAAACAATTTTGGCTCATACATAATTTTGTGAGGGAAATTAATTCATTAATTTCTGCCTCACAGAAAGAGTTTTGACGCAGTAAGTCCTCCAGGTACTACAGAGTTTGTGGAATGGGTACACTAGTTAAAATTAAATATAAATGTGAGGCAAGAAAGTCAGAAATATTGGGAGTTGTACCCTTACAGAATTTTTTGTAGGAATAAGACTGTTGGAAGAATTCTCACAAATACGAATTATGTTAAAAATATCACAAGTGCAAAAACTACAAACTCGGAAATGATTGTTATTTATATAAAAAACTCATTTACCAATTGTATAGATATTTTTTATTTCCAGAAGGAAACATTTCGATGCCAAGGATGACGGTGCGATGCACATAATGTCCTAGCGGTATGAAAATACCTAAATCAAGATTTTTCAGATTGTTTGATGCGCCCGTTAAATGATCTTATCGCCTACGATGCTGTAAACTTTTAGATTACTTTGCATAGGCTTTCCATAATAAAGAAGAAAATGATCAAATTTAACCAAATAACATACAAGAGTTAAGATAAAGACACATTGATGCTTCTGATAATATTACTCCTTAAATGTTTGATATGGCTACTTTGCAGATGTTTTTATTAATTAATCTAAATTGTTAATTATTAAAAGATAAATTAGTAAGGAACATTTTGAATAAGGATTAATTTTTTTTTCTCATAAATTAAAATGCTTGTAGATCGTGTCTGATATTTTGTTGGCGGCATAAACTGTTTAATTCATTATTGGGGTTTTTATTGATTGTTAATTAATTCAATTAATTAATATTTGTCATTCGATAAAAATAGAGATTAGACCGTCTCGTGGCTTATGTCAATACAATTTTATGATAAACTATAGAATATAAAAAAATCGCAATTATTACTAATTTGTTATTAACCTGATTGAAGCTATTTTCTACAAAACGGATTATATATATGCTGTTGAATTCGTAATTATCAGAGTTAATAAAAAAGGAAAAACAAATCAGGTCCATATTTAACAAAACTAAGTTGATGATAGTTGCTGGCAACCGAAACGTAGTGAAATAAATTTTCGAATAGATTTTGATGAGAAACCTCATTTACAACAGTTAAATATACACATTTTTATTCGAAAATTTATATTAATGAGGCCAGGAGTTGAAAAACGAAAAATGCACATAATATACGCAACTTTTTTTTATTAAATGTGTGCCACTTACGGTTTACGAGATCTCTGTATAGAAAATCAAAATGTATAAAACCTTGCATACTACTTTGTATGTCCTTCCATTTGGCGTTAATACATAAAATAGTTGTAAATCAACAAATCAATGTTGAATGAAACATAATTAGTTTTATCAGACTTAACCAACTGCTTAAGTGTGATAAAAATAAACCATACCGTATTGTAAAAGTTGCTATCGGACGATTGTTATAGTAAAATGCTTTAAAAAATTAATATGCAAATCTGTTTCTACAGAATTTTACGATATATGTCGCTCAACATCAAACTCAGGTTGACAGTTTCTCTTGGACGTCGTATAACCCTTCTCCGGCCATCATGTCCACCCAAGCAGGATCTAGATTCATCAAAGAAGATTATCTGATGCCATTCCACATTCCTAAATTGTTTTTCCCTGCACCACTGTAGTGGTTGCCATAGATGATCAGCCGTCAGAGGTAGCACAAGATGGAGTCGATAATGCTGCAGTCCCAAAGACTTTATACGGCGGTAAACCGTTCGAACACGTACAAGATGGCTTTGTTCTTGTAACCACTCATCAGTTAAATTTTGTGTTATCGAAAATCGTTCTCTAAAGGCTCTAGGTCTTAAACGTCGATCTTGAACTACATTTGTGCCCCTTCGATTTCAGGTGCCTATTCTTCTCAAATTTTGGCTATAATCAAATCATGCTTGACAACATCTATAAAAATACGCTTCCCGTAAACCAATAATTCGACCTATTTCAATTTAACAAAAACTGTTTTTTGCTAAATTAAGAAAAGCAAAACCGACTACAATATTAATTGATTTAAAAAAGATTTACATAAAAAAACATTCACCAAATATTACCAAATTTTAATAATTTTGAGTTATATAGCCTCTATGTTTTACCAAAACAATACTGAATTTAAACATCCCCTTCTGCAATTTCTTTGTCAGTGAGTACATTTTATATTTTAATAATTGTATTAAAAATATGTTCCTTAATGATTCTCTGTGAGAAGAGTTACAACAAAACAAATTCTGTATTCGTATTTTCTCTCTAAAAATACATCTAATTTCTTGAGAATTAACTTACCGACATAGGTTCTTGGCCCACATCCAAAGGGAAAATGTATTAATTTGTCCGCGTTTACGTTTTGGGCATATCTTTCTGGAACATACTTTTCTGGGTCTGGAAAATATTTTTCATCATAATGCATACCAAAGAGCGGAATGTAAACTGGAATTCCCTTCTCGATCAAAAGATTTGTTCAGGGGATTTTATAGTCCGCATTACACCATCTGTGAAGGAACGGTAACACAGGATATTTTCTGAGCGTTTCTGCAACAGGCAAATAATATCACAGTATATGATATGAACAGGGTGAGAAATTATTCAAAACGGATTATAACTGTCCTATTGAATATAAAATTTTGAGCGATGATTTTTTCGGTTATTCCTTGGTGAAAATTCATACTTTAATTGTATTAAAACACTAACCACTGCGGTAATTTTCACAAATTTATTATATTTTATTTGACAATTGTTTCGCTCTGATTTTGAACAAATAAAAATTCTAACCAACATAAATGTACATCGCATAAGGCTTAATAATAATTAAATATTGAATTTTAGTTACTATACAAAAACAATTAATTAGTGTATAGCACATATTCCATTTAACAAATTTCTAATTGATCCCAAAAACTATATAAAATTCAATGTATTGTTTGTTGTGAAAATACAGAAATGATTAGGGTAAAAGCGGATAGAGTCAATTAAGAGGCAATGTATAAGACAATTTTAATATATACTAAATGGCAAGAGAACGAATACCTTTGTTTCTTTCGAGAGATAAAAATGGTTATTATAAGACAACCTAAAAGAGACGGAAATATGAGGTATCGCAGATTTTATTTAAATAGCTACAATTGTTTAGTACATACTTTTATAACTCTTGATATCTCCCCAAATTTGGACCGTTTGGAAAATTTCTCCAATTGACAGAGAAAAAAGTATCTAAATTCGTAAAAGAAAGGTCAGAATAAGACAATAAAGTTTGCTATTAAATGCTAGCCGACGTTTTGCTTTTATTAATTGAAAGCTTCATCAGGGCTATTGTCCTATTCCGATCATTTTCCTATCACATTCATAGTAAAGACACTAAGGACTTCGAAAAATTGTATAAATCGGACACGCTGACCAAGGAATTTTTGGAAGACATTAGAAATACTTATGGAAATCTCCGTTACAGGGAAGTGAAGCACATTTGTACCGATCAAGAGAATGCAATGATAAATCTCAGTATAAATGTACCAATTGTGATCATGCAAACAAGGAATTTGATGCTGAATATTAAACTGACCATATGGCAGGTAATGTACAAGAATTATGTAATTTAAAAAAATAAATTGAATATAATTATAGAAAACACAGACTACCCTATCAAACCGATTAACCCTAAATATATTGGACATTTAAATTTAAACCTATATACCAACAAAATAGTGAAACGCAAAACCTGATATCCACCTCATCGCCGCCAGACAATAAAGTTATGGAGAAAACACAAAAGGTGACAAAATCATCAGTAATGACAAGGAACAAGGCCGTTAAGCAAAGGACTGACATCTAACAATCATATGGATAACAATTTAAAAACTTATTGATAATATAGAAAAAAACATAATTAACAACGAAAAATTTGCTAGTGGTCTAAATGCTCTTAATACCTGAATATGAAAACAGATCTAATTATGAATGTAAATATTAGAAGCTTAAATGCAAACCACTTAAAACTTCAGGTATTAATTGAAAGCCTTGAGGTAAAACCTTGCATAATTGTTTGTGCTGAAACTAAAGTACTAGAGTATTACAAAAAAATTTTTGCCAGCGTGTAAAATATTTATCATAATAGTAAAATTAACAAATGTGATGGAGTCGTAATTTATGTTAAACAAAATATAATCGAAAATACAGAAATTATAAAATTTGGCACACTTAGTATCTTAAATATTTCATTCAGTGTGGAAAACAATAATAAACTTAAAATTTCAGCCTTATATAAATCACCAAATCTACCTAGGGATAAATTCATTAAATAACTGAAACATTTTATAAACTCCAAAATGAATGTGAAAAATCATGTAATAATTGGTGACTTTAACATAGACATATCAAAACCAGTAAACATTTTTAATATAATTTGTTGGAAAGAGGTTTCATACCTGGATTCCAAACAATTACCAGACCGGTTGATGCAGACAATGAGGCAGGCTCTTGCATTGATAATATTTTCATCAAAACCGACTTAGTTAATACTCATTCCTTTAAATTATAAAATTTATTTACTGATCGTTATTCATTATTTATGAAATTAAAACACATTATTTAAAGTGGAGTGTAGATAGCGAACCAATCATGCGGACGTTCTCGATTTGCTCCGACAATTTTATTGTCAAGAATAAGTTTATTGATTGTGACTATTGTTGTAATTCTTTTCACATTCACTGTGTTAAAGTTAAAGACCAGTTGAACAAATTTAAACAAGATTATAGCGGCTGCAAGTGGTTTTGTGATCATTGTTTACAATGTGTGCATGTTTTTACACGAATGAAGAATGGCGATGAAATCTGTAAAACCCAAGAAATTTTAAATAAAACTACTAAGTTAATCGAAATATTGGAATCTGCAAATGGCATTGTTGGTGTTAATAAACCGAGTTGGGTTGAAGTCGTAAAAACAAAAAAGACAGAACCCTTAATTATTAAACCAAAAAATTTCAATCAAAACAGTGCGGTTACAAAAAGTGTTTTGTTGGCACAAAAACTCTCTCCGGCTGATTTGAACGTGTCTCTTGCTGAAGTAAGGAATGGTGCGCAAGGTCGTGTAATGATTCACTGCCAGGATAAACAATCACTGGATAACTTAAAAATTAATGTTGAACGTAAGTTGGGCTCCGACTATGAAGTTAAGTTAGGAAAATTAGCTAATCCAAAGATTAAGATTATTGGTATACCTTCGGAAGAGTTAATCGATTCCAATGAATTTATTAATAAGTTGAAATGTCAGAATTTACCGGGAGATATAGCAAGTTCTGAAGTTAAACTTGTCCACAAATTTAAGTCTCCTAAGTCACATTATGACTGTTATAATGTAATTATTGAATTGTCTCCAAAGGAATTCAACTATCTGATTTCTGGATGTGACAAGTTGCATTTAGGGTGGAGTAGCTACAAATTTTATGAATTTGTTAGTGTTCTAAGGTGTTTTCGCTGTTGGAAATTCGGCCACTTTGCGGAAAAATGTCAAATTAAAGGGTTTGTTTGCCCTCTATGTGGTGGAGATCATAAAAAGGATCAATGCAGTAAGGGTTCGAACTTTGCTTGTAGTAATTGTTTATATGCCAAAGATGTACTTAAACTTAAGGATATTAATTTTAGTCATCATGTATTTGATATTAACTGTCCCAGCTATTTGAGGCAGTTGTCTTTGTGCAAAGAGAAAATTAATTATCAATCCTAGCAATCAAATAGAACGGATATTGATGACAAAAAAAGTTCACTGAGTATTTATTTTCAAAATGTAGGAGGTTTGCGAACGAAGATTGATGACCTACGACAAGCGGTCATCTGTACAGATTACAGTGTCATTGTGTTGGTTGAAATCTGGCTTAATTCCAACTTTGATAATTCTGAGTTGGGTTTACATAATTACAACATCTTTAGAGTTGACAGAAGCCCAATAACGAGCCTTAAGCTGTGTGGTGGTGGGGTGTTAATTGCTACAATGAAGAATTTGGATGTGAGTGAAATAGTGTTGCCTATCAATAATGTGGAACAAATTTTTGTTTCTATTAAATGTCATGGGCAAATGTTAGTGATCGGTGGAGTCTACTTTCCTCCTGGTTCCAACCGGCAGTGTTACATTGATAATTGCCGGACTATTGAATCAATTAATGTCAATTTTGTTGAGTCAAAATTTTTCATTTGTGGTGATTACAACTTACCTGATGCAATTTGGAGTAATGATTGCTTTGGGGCTACTGTTCAAGGTAATCCTAATTCCGCGGCTATGGACTTATGTAACACTGCTGGTATTTGCAATTTTAATCAAATTAATGACGTATATAATAGTAGAGATGTATTACTTGATTTAATTTTTTCCAGTTTCTCAAATGTTATAGTAAATGAGCCTTGTGACCCAATTTTTGTTAAGAGTGTTCATCACTCACCGGTTACTTGTGAGGTACTTATCAATTACATTGCTCCTATTTTGAAGTACGAAGAATACTTTTTCGACTTACGTAACGGGAATTATGAGGCGATTAATCATCACCTTGCTGATGTTGAATGGGAAAATGTTTTATCGAATAAGGATATTAATGAAGCTACTCAGAGTTTTTATAACATTTTATATAACCTAGTTGAGATATTTGTTCCGGTGAAGAGGTTTAGATCATCTACTTTTCCCAAATGGTTCAATTCTGATTTAAAACAGTTAATTAAGGAGAAAAAAGTATTCATAAGAAATATAAAGAAACTGGGAGTGAAGATGATTACTGCCTCTTTACAGAAGCTCGAAGTCGTTGTAAGAAACTCAGTAAAAATTTGTATAGAAGTCATGTTTGTAAAACGGAAGCTAACATTTCCCAAAATCCTTGGGCCTTTTGGAAGTATATAAATGATAAACGCAATTCGTATGTTTTACCTTCCAAGATTTGGTATGAAAGTGCTGCGGGTGACAGTAGTCAGGAAATTGCTGATCTGTTTGGTAAGTTTTTTTCCACTGTTTATAACCAAATTTCTGTGAACCAAGTTCCTGCTTTTAATTTTGGTCAATTTGCTGATGCTAGGGGTTATTTCATTGATATTAAATACATTATTGATGTGCTTCAGGATACTCCATGAAAACTTTCTACAGGTCCTGATGAAATACCGATTTATTTTATTAAAAAATGTCTATTCACATTAGCAAAACCCATTCAATTGTTGTTTAATTCATCCCTATCCTCTGGTATTTTTCCTGATTACTGGAAAGCAAGTTATCTAAAACCTATCCATAAGTCAGGTCCAAAAGATAAAGTTGAAAACTATAGGGCGGTGTGTATTCAGTCAGCTCTACCGAAGCTATTGGATTTTTTGGTAAATAAAATGCTGTGTTATAATTTTAAGAATTTAATGGTTGGCCAGCAACATGGATTTTGTCAAATCAAAATCAAATTGAAATCAACGACTACAAACCTGGTGTTGTATAATAACTTTATATTAAATTCCTTGGAGTCTGGATCGCAAGTAGACTCGGTATATGCTGATTTTACAAAAGCATTTGATAGGGTCAACCATGAGATTCTAATTGCAAAGCTCATGGGTTACGGAATTAGTAATACTTTACTTGACTGGATTGGAAGTTACTTATCGAATCGGACACAAATGGTTAATTATGGTGGCAGGGTATCGAAATCAATTAAGGTTACTTCAGGTGTCCCCCAGGGTTCACATCTTGGGCCGTTACTGTTTAATTTGTTTGTGAATGATCTGGCAACTGTATTTAAGTCGAGTAAATTTCTTATGTTTGCTGATGACATAAAATTTTTTAAGGCAATTAAATGTATCTCCGATTGTGAATCTTTACAATCTGATCTAGATCTAGATTATTTGTCTCGTTGGTGTGATATAAATGTCTTAAATTTAAATTTGAAGACATGTTTTAAAATAACTTTTACTAAAGCTAATTCTCAGTTTTATTATACATACAAACTAAAAAATGCTAGTCTTGTTGAAGTTAATCAGTTGAAGGATTTGGGTGTAACGATGGATAAAAAGCTTACATTCAATCTACACATAAACGAAATTACCTCTCAAGCTTATAAAATGTTGGGATTCATTTATAGAAATTCTCAGGAGTTTTCTATTGCTACTTTTAAATTATTGTACTGTACATTAGTACGTTCTGGTCTTGAGTATTGCAGCATGATTTGGTCTCCTTTCTACATGACCTACAACAGTCAGTTAGAAAGAGTTCAGAATAAATTTTTGAGGTTCTGTGGTTTTAAAATGGGCTTAGTAGGGGATGATTATAATAGTGTTGATATTCGTGTACAATTGAATATGAGTTCGCTACAAAATCGTAGGTCACAATATGAATTGCGTTTTTTACACAAATTGTTAAACGGTTATATACTGTGTCCTGAACTATTGGAGTTAATTAAATTCAATACAAGCGTTACTAGAACACGTTGTCCTGATCTGTTCTTTACCGATTTTCATCATACCAATTACGGTAAAAACGAAGTTATAACTAGACTTCTTCGTACTGCAAACAACTATCATGGGAGATTAGAATTTTTTGATTCTTCTTGTTCTTCTTTCAAAAGTATGGTTAGAAGATTACAATAATAGTTTTATATTTATAATAGCTTTTAAGTAATATTTTGTATTATATATTATATTTGTATTATTATAATGGTTTTCATTTATTGTAAAAGGGTTTTTAACCCGTTAATAATAATAAATAAATAAATAAATAAATAAAAAACTTTTTTAATTCTATAAATTACGAAAAAATGAGAAGAAGATCACCAGAACAAAACTCGGAATCAATATTGTCACTGCAAGACCCTAATATAGGTATTGAATCCTTAATAAGCATTATAAAAAATTGTATTAAATTATCCAATAATAATAGAAAAAGCAAGGAAAAAATCCCCCTAAAAAATGTGTTACAGCAGAGATTATAAGCTTTTGCAAAACTAAAGAAAGGTTATATAATAAATGGAAAAAAGAACCAAAAAATGAACAACCAAAGCTTGAATATAAAACTAATGTAGAAATACATGATAAGATTGTATTAAATGAAAAATGTAAATACGTCTGTGTTCAAAATGAAAGTTACTTGAGTAATGCAAGAAATTTGTGGTAAATTGTTAATTCTAAACTTGAAAAAAAGCAAAAAAAAATATGAATATATTAATTCATTAGTAACAAAATTCAGGATCCTGTAAAAATATCAAGAAAATTCAATCTCCTAGTAATAAAATTACTCTGCTACCTGTTAATCTAAAGTCCATTTTTATTACACCAACAAACAAAACAGAAGTTATAAATGTTATTAGGAATATGAAACGTAAAAGTGGTGGTGTTGATAAAATTAGCATGAATACTATCATAACACACATTACATAGTAAATCCGTTAGTTTACATAATTAATCTATGTATCGACAAAACTACTTGGCCTGATGTTTTGAAAAAAGCTGACGTCATACTCATTCACAAAAGCAATTATAAACATACCACCGGTAACTATAGACCAATATCCTAATATCCAACTTGGCGAAAATCTTTGAAAAAATTATCTATGACAGGATCTTGAATTTTATCAAAAACTGGATTTATGAAAATGCTTTGTACCAAATTTGCACTGAGCTGTATATAACTAATTTAATTTATGACAAACTTGATAAAAGTATTCCAATGGCTTTTTAGACCTACCAAAAGCTTTTGACACTTTTAACCACACAACTTTATTAGAGAAGTTATACAATTATGGCATCAGGGGCAAACCTCATGAAATTATTCGTAGTTAATTTGAACACAGAAAATAGGGCCTTCAAATAAATGGATATGTAAGTGATTACTGTAATATAAATAAAGGGGTACCTCAAGGTACTGTATTAGGACCATCATTTTTATTTTATATATAAACGATTAATTGATGTGAATGCCTCAAGATGTGATTGTGTCATGTGCAGATCACACAGCTGTCATATCCTGTGATAAGAGTTGGTAGCGATTTGAAATAAAAATGAATAATTACTTGAATGATATCCAGAAATGACTTGCTTATAACAAATTATCTTTAAATGTCGAAAAAACTGTTTTGATGACATTTGGTATTTACTGTACTAGTGTCCCTAAGAGCTTTAATATTACTATTTAAGGTAAAGCACTGAAAAATGTAGAAAGTTGTAAATACCTGTGAATAATTTTTGACTACAGATTAAACTGGATTGAGTCTGTTAATTACAAACTAAATAAAACTAAATATTTAGTTTTTGTATTTCATAAACTTTCCAAATGTTTTCCACCTGGAATACTTAGAAAGCTATATGTTGCACTATTGCATATTGCATATGCAAGCAGCATCAAATTATTAAAATCTTTGCAAAATAAAGTACTCAAAATAATTTACAAAAATCAAATAGTACCTGGTCAAAATCCACTAAAGATTAATCAACTCTACTCACTTCATGCCTTAAGTACAGCAGCCTTAGAAGTAAATATTTAACTCATTTAGTATCACCACCAGCCCCACAAACAGGTATCAGTGTATATCTCTGTGGGTTACACACTACTATTATAATTTTAATTATACATTGTAATGTAATTGTTCTGGATTATAAATAAAAATATCAAATTGGCTGAGAACCGGAAATTTTTGCTTCTACATGTACAAGCGTTCCTAGACATATTATACAAAATATTCCATGCTTATATTCTGTAGTTTGCTGCAATTATGTTTTTACACCAGAAATGAACAAACACTCAAAATTAAAAGAAACATCCCTAACTTAGAGATTAAAATGGCACATCACACAGTTTTTAAGTTGAAACGAACTATCAGCAATGACTAACTTAAATATTTTACAATTTCAGAAAATTTACATGACAAAAATAATACTTTTAAATACAATTATAAATTGAGTTAAGAGAAAAACTACTTACTACAAAATCTGATAATTTAACAGAAATTGTCATACAAATAAACATAAATAAATTCTAACGTTAGGTCCTAAATTATTCATCTCATATAATCTCTAAAATGCTCTCGTTGTTAAAAATGACAAAAATACATATATGCTACTTAACCGTGACCCCACTGTGTTTTTTGAAAAGAAAAACTAATTTATTATAACCTTATTGTCACTAGGCTTACCCCAGAAATTAATCGCTAATTAATTAATTAATAAGCTAAAATCCACAGCCCACTCAGACCGGTTCTGTCTTGCATGAGATCTCCAACATACAATATAGCTAAATTCAGAGCCAAAATTTTACAAAATTTATCACAAACTTTGGAGTATGAAGTAACAAATTCCTTTCAGTTCGTGGAAAAAATAAACAAATTTACCTTCCACAAGGTTTTATACTCGTGTCTCTAGATGTAACTTCTCTATTCACTAACGTACCTAAAGAACTTGTCCTAAAAGTCGTGGAAAAACATTGGCAAACTACTAACACCATAACTGAAATTCACTTCATTTGCGATTCTATCTTTTCACATAGTGACATAAATAACTTACAAATTGGTCACTGATTGGTATCAAAGACCCTCTGCAGCTGATAGAATTGTTAATTTCAAATATTGCCATAATTTATACATAAGGTAGCAATTATTAAATCAATGAAACACAGAGCAGAAAATCTCAGCAACCCCAGGTTTAAGGCGAAAAATATAAAGTTATTAAACGTATATGTATACTAAATAACTATCCTTCAGCATTAATTAACTTAGTTTCATCATTTCTATGATACTAACAGAACCTCATCTTGTAGAGCAGACTAAATTTCGTAAAATCCCTTATGCAATGTAATCAGTTGGTGATTTATTTACAAGAAATAAAGATTAAACCTCCAATCGATGATCAGAATATCAACTTAGCTGCCTTAGTTGTTATGAAAACTATATCGGGAAACGAAACAAAAATTGTCCAACCGTTATTTATCAACATAAATATGACTGCCGAGATTATAACATGTCTAAAGATGGGAGAACGGCATTGGCATTGACCACCACTTACAATGGGTCTCAATTTTGATTTAGATCACCCTATTATAAGTTGTTTAGAGTCTAACACAATAAAAAGAAAATGCTGGATATTAATAAAAACAAATACAAAGCCGTTAATTTCAAAACTGAAACTAATAATTTGAATTCAGTATATAGTAAACTTACTAGCTAACAATACTATTTCTAAATTTTTGGTTCTCAATTTAAATAATGCTTATCTAGAATTTTTAAATTTCTATAATAAAAATTATGTGTTTTAGGTCGAATATCTATTGGTATGAAGTTGAAAAAGTTAAGTTTCCAATACAAACTAGAAATATAAATAGAAACTCAGTTACAAATATAACTTATCACAATTATTTAACAACAGCTGGCTAAATTATTTCTCAAGCGAATTTTCCAATAGTCTAGAAATCGTGGTTCTTAATCTGAAATTATTTTGAAGGGTTTTTAACATAAAGGAAACAAAATTATTAACTATTAAAAAGTTCAGTCGCCAAACATATTCAAGCTTTTCTATATGGGTAGCCTATTTGTCTTAAAAAATTCCTGGATGGTTTATTTTTTCACCTTGACAAGTAACAGATAAATGCAAGGTAATGTTCACATATTTTTTGTTGTTTATTGTCGCGTTGTGTTGAACGTCTTAGGAGTTATGGCATTGTCTAGGCTAGTTTGTATCTTCATTAATTACTGATCAGTATTCGAGTAACTTAATATATATATATATATATATATATATATATATATAAGCGAGCTATGCAGCTTCATTCCTACTTCTCGCATCCTAAGCTTTATCGGTCTTTAATTTTCCAGTATCCTTCCTGTAACTCCGATTTATATGTATTTTGTGTATATTTTATACCCCCTTCGGGACCTTCTTCTAGTATTTCTTTGCGAAGGAGTCCAGTTCCATACTTTCTCCAGTACATTTTCCTTTCCAATGCAGCACCGGTTGCTATAATATTTCAGCATCCTCGTTGTATTGCGCACATTTTTAACATGGTCATAAACAGTTAAGCTACAACATCTTCTCCAAGATGCCAACCCCGCTGAAAGTAGTTCCTGAATATATCATAACTGGTCCTTTTAGTGTCTCATATATATATACAAATACAGGCAACAACGAAGAGAACAGTCACATTTTTAACCTTGTAGGACATTTTTAACCATTTTAAAATTAATCAATAGTAAGATCGAAGCTTTTGCAAAATAATTTCTATGAGTTTGTTTTATTATACTTAAAACGTAACTGTCGAAATAAATAAAAATATTTCAAATTTAGGAGTCCGTTTGGTGGTACTGGTGATTAAAGTGGATGTGCTCACTTGTCGGTGAGCAAAATTTATACGATAGCTGATAAATTATTTTATTTAAATACAATAAATTACCTAAATGCTTTTATGTTCCGTTGGTACAAAACAAAAACAATTAAACTATATTCACAATGCAGGGCATTAAGCAGTTACATTCTATTATATGAATCTAAATTTCTTGAAATAATTGCAAACAGTAACGAAAATAAAATTGAAGTAAAAAAAACTTTTTAAACACAAGCTTTTGTTACTTGTTAATTAAAAGAACAAAAAAGTTAAAAGGAATTTAAACCTAATAAAAAAAATACTATTGTATAGGTACCTAAATGGCAACCTTAAACGATAATTAACCTTCTTCGTCAAGTCACAATAACCCTATATTGTACATACCTAATTATATATTTTTATTAAATCCAAAAAATTTACATTTTGTATTAAATCTTTGCCTTTTTATCACAGATCGAATTATTTACAAATAAAAGCGTGTTACATTGTGATTGCAAAAGAAAAGTATGTTCCATCAAAGTGTAACATGCTTTTATTTATAAAGAATTCGCATTCGTGATAAAAACGCAAAGATTTAATTCAAAATGTAATGTTTTAGGATTTAATAACAATATATAAGATATGTGCGATATGGGATTATTATACGAAGAGAGATAATTATCGTTTAAAGTTGCAATATAGGTACCTATATAATTGTATTTTTCTTATCAGATTTAAATTATTTTTAACTTTTTAGTTCTTTTAATTAACAAGTAATAAAAACTTGTTTTTAAAAAGTTTTTTTTTACTTTAATTTTATTTATCACTTTTTAGTATGTTTGATGCGAAACTGACTACGGCGTAGTTCGGAGCTCGTAGCAGTGTTATTCCCATACGTAGCCCTTAGTACGCCTAATATATGTTGTTTTGAGCACTTAAAAGCAGAATTTATTCTATATTTTAATAACTATTAACTAATAACACATCAATTAGTTATGTTATTACTGATTAGTTGTTTGTAATATTTCACATTCTATCCATTTCATTTAATGCGTTAATATTACAAGGTTTGATCGAAGTCAACTTGGAGTAGTCTGGTTCTACGATTTGAAAATCCGCTCAAGACCGAACTAGGTTTAAAGCCACATAAGCAAACAATTTGGAACCAAGATAAATAACGAAATGATGCACAGTAGTTTCCTGCATTTTATGCACAGTTGCAGCCAATCTGGAGGATTATTCTGTCAGTTGTGCCGGGATTTACCAAAGTATAGTTGGGCACGTCTGTAATATGTGCATAAAAATTCAGCAAAGTGACGTATCGCTCTAGTCACAAGTCCCTGAGCAACGTCAACGTTGCAATCTGCTCATTCTTTTTTGTCCATAAATTAATTGATCCTGTGCTGTTGTTGAACATTGGTGTATTTTTTTCTTCTTAAAATATACAAGAAGGGTTGCATTATGTTTTGAACACAGGATTATTCGCCACCAACCATTATCGCCTCGAACACATTATCACGAGACACTGAAAACTCACGAGTAATATTTAATTTCTCCAGATGCTCAGTAATAATCACTATTCCATAGTTATCTACAAATCTAGGCAACGTATGTGGCAGTTTTTGAGATATCTCGAAAATGTCTTTGACAAAAAGTACTGCTTTGCCACGAAATCCATATTGTTCAAATAAGCCGTTAATTTTACAATTTTATAAATGGTGTTTGTTATTCCAGAAAGAAGGCGCTTTTCAGTTTGTGACAATCGTAGTATAACGTCAGGCACAAGCACATCTCTTCATGCAAATAGTACACACTTTATCGGAAATGGTATTTATCGCGTTATTAAAGTACTCAACGCTACCGCGTTGCATTTTCCTCTGCTTATTCTTTTTCCGCCGTCCATTCTCTGTTGTTACAATGCGGTTCTCTGTCGTTTGTTGCTTGCCTGAGCATTTTGTTCCTATCGATTCTGACCAAGTGTTTTCTTATAATTCATTTTTTCTTCTCTCTTGTGTACGTATTCTAACGTCATTTATCCTGACAGCATGTTCTTCAGGTGATTCATTTTTTCTTTTATCTTGTATCTGTATTCTACCGATTTCTTTCTTATTAGTGCAATGGTCTAACGATTCATTTGCTTTATGTTTAGCTACTTCTGAACAATTTTTTCGTAACGTTGTCGCTTGTGGACATCACTTTCATTAAAAATCTTCTCTTGCCGCTTCAATTTCACACTTTCTAAACATCTCTTTCTTTGTATAGTAGTTGCTTTTTGTTCATGACGTTCCAACGAGTATCTGACAACAAAGGCCCATCCTGCAGTGTGGTCCATTGTAGGAGGATGAGGGCTTCAGTACAACAGGGTTCGCCCTGGTATCCTGAGGCGCAACGTTAGCGATATGACATGTTTATAGACTCTCTTGCCATTCAGCCCTCGGCTCGTTCTTACCTTGGCATTGGGTCAATCTAGATGAATCGAAAACAGAATCCGCATTCATAACGAACGTCCACCAAACCACCACCACTCACCACCCATTAAAACGAGTCAGACTCGACGCTGTTGACCCCGGTTACCATCTAGCACCAAAAAGACGTTAAGACGAATCAAACTAGCTCAAACTCGATGCAGTTATATCGTTTACATACAGACTTTCTATTACCAAATCTAGCACCAAAGAACTCGTCAAGACGTATCATACGAGACCAAACTTGATGGGGATGTGTCGTTAAATTACCGAGTTCCTATAGCCATCTTCCAGCTCCATCATCAGACCCTGGTTACCATCTAGCACCAAAGTACTTGTCAAGACGGATCCAATGAGTCCAAACTCGAGTTCCTAAGGTCACCTTCCGGTTCGGTTATCAGATCAGTTTCACGTCATAACCATTTTGCATTGTTATGCGATTTACACACGCATGCAAAATTTCACCACAATCGGTAACCGGGAAGTGGATAAAATTTATCTTGCAAGATTTGATTTTGTATCGTCTAACTACCGAGTTCTTATAGCCACCTTACGATTTCATCATCAGATCAGCTCCATATGATAATAATTATGCATTGTTACCCGATTTACACATGCATGCAAAATTTCAGCTCAATCGGTAACCGGGAAGTGGATCAAATTTATCTTGCAAGATTTGATTACAGACAAACATCGTGACAGGTGAAACCCAATAAAAGCTTAAAAAAAACAGAACAATATAGCACTTAATGACTATTTCATTAAAAAACATTTCACATAATAACTCTCAAATCATAAAACTTACCACCTAAGAAACAACGAAATAATTTATTTTAGATTTTCTTGGGAATAATACCACATCAGAGTTCAAACTTGTGTATATTTTAAAACCAAACGTTTCAAAATCCTGTCGGATTTCGTTTTCAATGGATATAAATTTATAAATTTATAAATTTATAAATTTATAAAATTTATATCCATTGAAAACGAAATCCGACAGGATTTTGAAACGTTTGGTTTTAAAATATACACAAGTTTGAAATCTGATGTGGTATTATTCCCAAGAAAATCTAAAATAAACTAGAAGATGCCACAAATAACATTCAGAAAACAATAACGAAATAAGTTCTAACAATATATGGTTTGAAGTATAAAGAAAAGAATACCTTAATGATAAGAAGAACCCATTTACCTGAAACACACATACCCAAATATTTCATGTCACTCATTCCTTCGTAAGTTAGTCCATTGTTTTTTTGTATTGAAGCTTTGATTTCTGTTCGTAACTTATCTTGTATATCACTGTTGAGACACAACTCATAAAGTGTGTAACCTATAGTAGAAGACGTTGTCTCAAAACCTGCAGCAAAAAACTGAACAGCTTGGCCAGCCATTTTATCACCATCTATTACAACAACAAAAAATGACCTTCAATTTCTATATCAAATCATTTACTTACCAAACGTTGGATCCTGCTTTCTCACTTCCCGTAAAATATCAACCAAAGAGTAGCTGTTGGATTCCATATCATTCCTGCTATTAACCGATTTCCAAAAAGCATCAAGAAAGAAATTGATAATATGTTTTTCAAAGAAGTCTAATTTTAAGAGGTCCACTAGATCGTGATTAAACATATACGACGTCTGTACGAAAGCATTCCTCAATGTAAATACAAATATACCCTTGGCTATACCTCTAAATTTAGCGTCTTCGTTGTACAAACAATGTGCATTAATGCCGAAGAGAACTTTCACAACTGTATCAATAGCATATTTTGTAGCCGCTTCTTTAGCATCCAGATTGAACCCATGCTTTTCTAAATAAGTTCTGAATTTTTCTCCAATAGTGCTAACAAATGGGAACATGTTCTTTAATTTCCCAGTTGTAAAAGTTGGTGATAATTTCGACCTTGTTGCCTTCCAACCTGGACTTTTTTGAGTAAACATAAAATTAGAGTAAAGTACGCTGTGCTTTGGTGCATACATTGTACGATCAGTAAAGTAGTTAAAGTCCTTAACAAGAATTTGCTTTATTATTTCTGGAGATTTCAGAATTAAATGTGGCTGGTGAAATACAAATATTCCAAAAAATGGTTCGTCGGGTGTTTTATCGTAGAGATATTTAAGCCAATGTCCAACAGGTTTTCTAAACGTCATAATGTCCCAAGCATTTCCTGCAAATGGAATGGGTTCTAATGCAAATACTCCACGTTTGTTCCAATAGTTAAAGTGTATTTTCATGTAAAAGTGAATAATGAAACACAGAGTTAAGGTAAGGAATAATGCGTCAGTTTCCCACGAACAAGTCACGGTCATCTACAATAATACAAAAAAAATCAATACTTAATTAGGTTTAAATTATTATTAAAAAAGTTACGAAAATTTTTGTATAATTTGGATATCTAGTACGGATAAATATTATTTGCTAGTGTTTTCGAACTCAATATACGTTATGTGGATACGCATTCTTTAAATCTAATTAACATAACATTTGCTTCTTTTTTAGAAATCCCCAAAAGCTGTCTTCTAAATGTTATTTGTGACATGTTATTGATTATTTTAAGATTTCTTAAGAATAACACCACAATTGAATTAAAAAAGCTGTGTATTAAAAGAAAATACCAAACGTTTCAAATTCGATTCTGACTTCGTTGTCAATGGCTTTAAAATATGTAATGAAAATGTAAATTGCAAATGGAAAGTTCTTTCTTACTACCATGTGTTAATAAAGTTGTATTAATGTAACTGGATATTGCAAAGTTTGTATTAATTGTGGACGAATAAAAGTGAAATCCCAAAGATATTTCTCGATTACTTTTGGGTATAGGGTGATCCGGCGTCTATATCTAGGAAACTACTGCGAATTAGAAATGTGTCTTTAATAGGAATAGAATAGGATATCTGGGTGAGTAAACCAAGTCATTTAGCATCTCGCCATGTAAATGATGATAGCTGTTGCGACGATTGACAATTTATTCCTTCTACCATCAACACTGGAAAGTGAGTTTGTTCCGAATAATTTATATTAAAGTAATTTGTTCTTGGTCGGTGTAAAAAAACGTAATTAGCAAATAACATTCAAATTTTGCCACTAGGCATCGGTCATTTAGCGCCCACAATTATACCGATACTCTACTATTTGTTGAAGTGACGTAACGTAAAAGGAATTAAAGCACTGTTTTTTTGCATTCCGAGAAAGCGTCCACATGATCAATGAGTGTCAAAAAAATGCACCGGTGCATAAGAAAATTTAATTTTTAAAGATCATCTAGACAGGGTGATTGATAACAAATTTATAACTCAGTACACAGTAGCGGCAATGAATCCAGATTACTAAAATCCTTTGGTAGCATTCCCCTATTTTTAGGTTACAGTATTTTGAACAAACACGACCCAAAGTAGAGAAGAGAAGTTTTATCAGCCGGAAGCTTTAAAAAAGTGATTAAAAAAGGTATTTACAATAAACTGTTTTGAAAATAAAAACACTGATAACACTGTCTTATTTGAATTTGTATATATGTTTGATTATTTTATAAGGTTTGTTGTTTAATAATTTCATGATTTAATAGTTAGTGTATGTGATATATAAAATAAGTAATATGGGTAATTTCTAAATTTTGAAAAACTCCACATTTCTGATCAAGTATAAATAAAAATTTGCACTTAAATAATTGTTATAAAAATAATCAATGTTTTGAAAACAATATATGTTTAGTTGAAAAATATTCAAGAACATATGTAATTTACAATGATAATGATTGCTATATGAATTTAAAAGCAAAATTATAATTAAAACAAACCAATTTCATTCATTATAAATTAAAGTTCATTATAATTGGCACTCAACATAAGGCAAATATAAAATATTCAATTGAATAAATAAAATTAAATTAAAAAATCATTATAATATATATATATATATATATATATATATATATATATTTTATTTTGAATTGCATTTATTATTAATATTTATTTATTTATTTTTTAGCCACATTTTGGGCTAGCCAATTTGTTTTGAATATTTATTTTGCTCTTTGTTGGTTGTCAAATTATTGTGAATTATTTATTATTATTATTTTAAATTTTTATTATACATATTTTTATTTTATCTTTGCCCTTCTTTGACTAGCCAATTTATTTTAGTGTGATTATATATTTTGCATAGTAATATTTTTATAAACTTTATTTGATTAATTTAAATTTTCAGGGTTTTTAATTTTACATAGCATTCATATATATTATCTTCCTTGTAACTTCTCTACTTCTATTTTATTCCACTTATTCAACACTATTATTCATTCTATTTATTCAAAACCTCTTTATCTTTTAAATTTTACTAACAATAAATCAACAAACGAAATCACTCCTAACTACTAAATATTTATGAGAAATTTCTCTTTTTATACTATCATTTTAAAATTGAAATTTGTTATTCTAATATCCTTAACTAGCATCTAAATAAATCAATTGTCACTTTATTTATACCATTTTCAAACAACTATTGTTTCACTAACCTTTTATTCCTTGTCGTGATTACAGTCCATTAGTTCCAAATCTGTTCATTGTCCATTAGAACTTTCATTTTATAAACAAATCTTGGTTATTGGTTCCCATTCCATATTAGTTTACCATCATTCCATGTCACCATCATTTCCTTCTTGTTTACTATAAATCAACAAATACCATCTTTGTTGATGTTTTCAAATTTTTATTTGAAAATCCAACCTAATTGTCATTTTCTGTCAGTCAGATATGCACTACACATTTACTGTTCCGCACTTAGAACCTTTATACACTGCCAATATATATGTCATTGGAAATGTTTTGACAATTCATATAACCACACTTTTTAATCCTTAACCTTTACTAACATTATTTAGGTTAATGCAAGCAAAAACATAACATGCTCTTTGACTTGTTTACCACAAAAATCAGGAACGAAAAAGCGCTGCCTTTCACACGTAAGCTTATATAATAATTTAAAAACAAAAGCCTGCTAGGTGCGTTTGTCTGTCACGGTCACTCAAAATGGAACGTTGACATTTGTTTTGGTGCGTTATATTTTCTGTCTTCCCCGTTCACTAAATTTTCTTAGCCCATGTATTTCCCCATAAGAAACAAAAATTTTCCTATTTCCCTTATTAAATGATATTTTTCTGATAGCTTATTTTATTTTAAGAACTTTTTTTTTGTAAATTTTCCTTTAAATGGTTTGTTAGTTTATAATTTGTCATATCATTTTCAAGGTCATTCAACTTTTATTATAATTTAAACAACTTTACCGCAAATTCTTGATTAATTGAAATTTAAGTTATAAAATTCTTTTCCTTACCATCTCTAATGTTTATGGAAGAATTTTCTTTTATTTTTATTCATTACTTTGTAAATTATTGACATTTTATTTTTTCTGAAAGTTGTTTACATGATGCTTTGCTTCTTAATTTATTTTATACTGTTGTAAAAGTCCAGAGAGCTTTATTTACAATTTATTGCTCTTTTTACTGGCTCGTTGGAATGGCTTGTATACCGAAATTGAAATTTAAAAGTTGTGCTGGCTTTTTATTTAGTAAATGGTTTTGCTAAGCCTTTCTTATCATAACACCTGAATCTCAATTGATTCTTTTCAACCGTTATCATATATTTCAAGTATAATTGCTTTATTAGTATAAAATTTTCTTATTCATTAAATGTAACTGATTGTTATGCAACCAACATGTTCCTTTCTAATATATTTTTAGTATATAGTCTATTTTTGAATCTAGTTGATAGATTTCATTTTATTTTGATTTATAGCTATTTTAATTCCGTAACAATATATATATATATATATATATATATATATAATGGTATAACATTTTCTTCCAATATCAATTTTATAATAATTTTAAAACATTTTAGAGTACGAATCTGTTTTACATCTTCAGATTTAGCACACGAGCTATAGAAAAATGGTTGCACAATATTAAATAAATTATTAAATTACAAAGTAACTAACATTTAACTTATTCCATGTTTAATTGTTTTATATGCATGTCCTCCTTGTTATCAATTACTTCCCACAGCAATAGTAATTATATTTCAGAACGTCTATTAAATCTTTTTAACTAAAAAACGTATGTTTATTTTAAAATCTTTTAATTGTTCAGGTAGTACCAAATGTATGCAAATAATGATAGTTAAATAATAAACAAATATTTAAGCTATTAAATTCTAAATTATTAGTAAATTATATTTTGACTAAAATGTTTGTGTAGAATCGATTAAACATTGCCAGCAATAAACAAAATTAAACGCAAGTTAATATATACAGGGTATACCAGGATGTATATTTATATGGGAAACTAGTGGGAGTATTAATCTGAAAATTGGTATACTGGGCTTTTTTGAGGAGTTAGTTTTAGATAAAATATCTTCAATTGTCTGCGACTTCCGGATCTACCGGATCCTTGTGTTCATTAGAGATATCTGAATCATCAGTAGGTTTTCGGAAGAATCAACATACAATATTGCCATATAGTCCGTGGGTTCAATTTAAAATTATAAAACTAATATTCACTTTCACTTTTCTAGAACTTTTATTTACATCGAATATACCACAGCTGATTCAAATATCACAACAATTTTACATATAAACTCTTCGCTCCACCAACTGAACTCGCGATCGTGGCCTGCTTCCTTTATAAAACCAGCATAGAAAATTCTCGCAAAAATCATCATCACTCCTACAGGTGCCGAGTCTTTTCGAGAACCATTTTTTTATCTCAAAGCGATTGTTGTCGTACTGAAATGAAACAGGGTCGGCTTTGGTAATTTCGTAACAATATTTATCATAATCTGACGTTAAAGCCTAATTATATCGAAAACCTGTCCCATTAAGGATTTAGTAAGGAAAATTCTTTCAACTTGTTAATAACTTACAGGGAATGTGATGAAGGTATCAGAAAAGCCTGTGAAACTTTCCTTTCTTAATACCCGGATAGACAAACAGCCACTCATAACACCCGCAAGCGGCTAACCCATAACTGAAAATTTGAGGTTATACATAAACCGTTTAATTTCTGTTTGGGGTTGTAACCATAAACCCCCGCATTTTTTAGCGGAGTATCCATTGGCATTGAAAAAACAAACATTTGAAAAATGAGTTATACGATATTCGTATAATATAATATTCCGTATAATTTTTTTGAACAGTTTGCGCAGATTTAGGAAGCGTCAATTTTTATTTAGGCAAATTCTGACAAACAAACTTGGGGTCCACTTCCGGTAGAACCATAATTCGTAGACAACTGAAAATATTTTAGGTGGAACCAGCTCCTCGAAAAACCCCCGTACCGATTTTCAGATTAATACTTTCAATTGTTTCCCATACACACATTGACTCAGCTCATCATGGTAAACCTTGTAACATACATGTGGTTAACTTGAACATAAATAAAAGTTTAGATAAACCAAATCGACTTAAAAAATGCATAAGTAACTTTACTCAAAAGCACTAAATGAGATTTAACTGCAAATATTATATTTATTTTGAAGCTGATACCAAGTAGGACGTAAAAAAATACGAAGTCAATAATTTAAAACATTTATTTCATGTCTAACTTGTGTCTGAAATCATAAGTTTTAATTGATTCAACAAAACAGTAATTCTCGCTTTATAGGTATAAGATATTTTGAGTATTGTTCGTATTAGTAGTACCGTTTCATATTTTAACGAATTTATATATTTTACAATTTTTTGTGTTCAATAGACCTACTAAAGATGCTTTGAAAATAAAGAATCGATGAAACAATAGCACTTTTAGAAAGGAATTATACCAGAAATATTAGAAGACTTATATGAACTGGTGTGCTATTTAACCTGGGAACGAAAACCTGGTAATAAGAAAGAAATATACCAAGCGTTTATACACAAGGATCTATTTTGATTTTGTGACATGTTGCTTTTCATCAGAAATATTATGGAGATGTGTTTGAATGGGTAAGTAATTTAGAAGAAATATCTTATTTATCTAAACCAACCGGAATTAACTAATTAATATTTGAGTCTGCTAACTGTCAAATAACTGATCTCAGTTCACCGCATACCTGTCTTTAAACACTTTTGCCCTCAATAAATTGATTTGATGTTAATATATTGTTCAAGCATTTAATTTTAGACTACCATAAAAGAAATCTCTCTCCAAACTCTCTGTAACAAAACTTAAACACCGACAAAAGGAGTTGCTCTACGCACGAGTACCCATAAATATTATTACCGAAAAGTCCATCATGCTTCAGAAAAGAAATTATACAAGTTGGAATGTTAAATTCACGACGGAAGCTTTCAAGAGCGACCGAAATAGTACAGCAGAGTAGAGTTCAGTATATATTGACGTAGTGTAACAGCTGATATCGAAGTCTAATATAGTCTAAGAAAGTAGCCAGTGTAATTTAGTTGTGAATTTGTCAGTACATGGAGACGGTTTATTCTTAGTCTAATTAAATTGGTTGAGCCTACGCAGTTCCCTACAAACTACCCAAGGTTGGGTTACCTGTATTTAACTCGCAACTTCATTATATGGTGCCTACTAAGGAAATTTTTAAATGTCTTACCCATAAAAGGACGAAATACTAAACAAGGTCCTGCAGAAATAGATGAAAAGGAAAGGACTAGTTAGCTGTTGGAGTAATACCAAGGGCGGAACTTCGGGTTTAACGTCTTCCAACATTTCTGTAAGATGTTATGCATAAAGAAAATGAGAACCACACCACAATCGGACGAAATGGTAGAAAGATGCAACAGGACCTTGGAACAATATCTATCCAAGGTCATCATCAGTAACAAGTGTGATTGAGGTGAGCATATTCCCCGGCTCCTCTTAGCCTATTGCTCAGCCGTCCACCACAGCACAGAACTGATTCCAGACAGAGTACTGTTAGGTAGGGAGCTCAGTAAATACGAATTAAATGTACTGCTTGTCACTTACATGGCGAATCGTGTATGGCTAACATTACCAAGAGAATTTTACTTTCTCTTGCTACCATATAAAGCGATACGTTCGCCAAGGACAGTGAGTAAAGTAAGGTCGACTTTCTCATCACAGAGTAACAATTTTCCACTAGCTAACTGAGGACGTTCCTCCAGGGTTGTGAGCTGTAAGCTACTTTGATGTAGATTACTCTGATCCTGACAGGCTGCTCTGCAAATGGAGCAATTGTTCATAAAAGCAAAGCTTCTTCTGGATCGACTAATGACATTATTCGTTTGACTGTCATTATAATAATGGTAACATCGTATATGTACAGTAACTTCCGAAACAGTTTGTAAAAATGGTTATTCTTTGGCCTTCACAGTTCTGGTTTTACTTCACCTCTTTTAGAAATAATACAAATAATGATGGAGTAACGTTAACTGCACGCATAAGAAACCAAAATGCTTATCAGGAAATTAAAAATAACTCTGTTCTCCAAAAAACTCAAATTAGGGTCCACAAATCTCAAAATAAGGTCCACAAAACTTGAAATTATTATTATTTAAATAAATACGTCTGCACTTTGTAAAATATGTAGCACAATTGAAAGCCTTTTATGGACGAACAATAATCCTAATATCAACAGTTGTATAGAATCTGCACAGTATTCTCGGAAATTTACACTCTAATTAGAAATTATTTTAAAATCGAGTTGTTTCAAAAATAACTAATTGTTAACAACATAACAATGTCAATCATCAAAATATTTCTTATAAAGACATTTGAAAGACGAGATAAAAGTATGAATAATATTTCAGATAAATGAATATGTATGTATCGCAGTGCTCTAAATTCGTAAAATTTGAAAAAAGATTTTAATGAAATTTATTCTTTGAAAAAGTTAAGAACCAAAAGAAAATATGTTCCCAATTTTTTATTATTTTCGTTTAAAACTTCTATTTTTCGTTCTACTACAAAAGGTTATAGAAACAGTGTTCTAGTGAATTTAATTTGCAATAAGAAATTTTCTGTCCTACGAACAGTTTGCCCGATATCGGATAAAACCCATTCGCACACCTGTTTAAAAGCTGGCGGCCGCGGGACAAGGATCGCCACCTCACAAAGTTGAATTTAAAAAATAAAGCTCTGTGCTCTAACTTTTGCAATCCCAAATGTAACTTTTCAATGGACTACGAAATGACGTGTTTCTTTCATTTTTCTCACAAACGGCATTTCTCAAGTCATTGAGACATACAAATACCTTCTATTGTATTCTATTGACTTTTATACTAAACAATTCTTCCCAGATGATTTTCAAGAAATTTCAACTAGTTTTATCCTACTGCATGATTTTTTGTATTCCTGTGTTATGAGTAATCATTGATTTTAACTTAGTAATTTGGATAATTTTTGTTTTAATATTACATAAAATTAGAAAAGTTTCATAGTGAGAACGGGAGTGAGTTTCAGGGGTTGAAAACATTTTTTTACTCAAATTAACTCCGGAAGTCAACAGAGAGACACATTTCATTCGAGCAAAAAATATAGTATGAAGTTTTCTTAATAAACCAATACGTTCTGAGTACTTGTACAGTAGAAAAATAAAAAAAAAATTTCATACATACGGGTGGCCTTATTGCAGTTTCTTTATCAGTTTTCAAGCTATCTGAACAATCCTGTAGTCACTGTACAGGGTATCTAAAGTACTCCAAATTCATATGTATTAAAGAACTTTTCCAGCTCTCGTTTTTTAATTTTTGAGTATAAAAGTCTCCAGGAAGGTGAAGTTTGCGCCCAATTACAAATTTTAAACGGTAATACCTTAAGAGTTTTTTATCCTAGAAAAATAAGAATATAAAAAGAAAATTTGTTAAGGAAGGGCTACATTTGCTTGTTGTTGTGATTTTACGTAACATTTTTTATTAAATAAATCTTGTTTCAGAATTGAGCACTCTAAACCCATCAAACTTTAGTATTACTTAATACTACGAAAGTAAAGTGAGTTGCAGAAAAATTATGGTTAATTTTAATTTTTCTTTTTGCTCTTAGTTTCCGTTGCCTTTTTTAAGTTCAACTGACCCATCGGATTATCATGGTTACAATGGAATTAAATTTTTCCTTATAGCAGAGAAGATGTTCTTTGCTTTGACCAATCTACATTTATACTTCATACAGTCATACAGTTTTTAGACAAATGTCAAAATGTATTGATTTACCTACAAAATTGCTTACCAATGACTCCGGGTTTATTATGAGTAAAAGAATTTCTGAATTATTTCTGATTTGAAACATTATAAAATAATTCCTGAGGATTTTCTATATTTATTTACATATCTATCAAGATGAAATCATTCAATCTCAAGTAATAATTAAATTTAATCAACAAATTAAGTTATCATTGACAGACAAAAAAAATATTCGCATTTATCAACAATCCGTACAACACAATACATCACGTAAAAATAAAATAAGTTGTAGCAATGAGAACTGCGACCATAATTTATTTATTGTTTGCACTAGCCGTTTCCATATATTCTGAAGTTGTTTTCCAAACTGCAGATGAATGTGGACCTCACTACTGTGATGGCAAATGGCTACCATGCCCTTTTAAAAATTGTACTGATGGAAGTGTGTCTTTGTTAATTCCCGAGCTTTGCAGGTGTTGCCATCAGTGTTATAAACTCATTGGTGAGTATTTAGCTTGCCCTGTTTATTTATTTGCTTGTCAAATCTAGTAATTAAAATTTCACCCCCTTCCTGTTGACGGAATGATCTGATATTTGGCGCACATTTTGTTCTGATGACAATACAACTTAAAACATTTGGGTATCAAAGGAAGGGGGTTAGAATAGAAGAATAAAGTTCAGTAAAAAAACAAAATCCAATATAGTCGCCAAGAAAATGGCGGATTAAATATATATTTTTCCACACTCCTAACATACGGGTATCAAATGGTAGAGCTAGAATGAAAAACTAAGCTTCACTATGAAAAAAATGTACATCCAATATGGCCGCCAACAAAATGGCGGATTAATTATATATTTTTTCACCCCTCTTTATTATGGGTATCAAATGAAAGAGCTTTGATACAAGCCTGGATCCAGGAAGGTGTTTTGTTTTTGAATTGGTCTCGAAACAAGGGTGGTCAAATTTATTAAATACAAATACAGGACCAACTAACTGACGCAACAAGAAATACAGATAAATGGAATTTAGGTAATATAATGCCAACTGAAATACGCATTGGAGGCGCGTAAAATTTCTATCAAGTCAACCGCTATATCATTATAAATGCTATTTACCTACATATTTACTCAGGTTACGTTCAGCCCACCGATTTTATTTTTTTGTCTATTTAATGCCGTAGATTGATTAGGAGAGTGGTGTGATGAGTGGTACCTAGAACCGACCGAATTATTTTTTAGCTTTTACTAAATTATTAACATCAATATTGTCTTAAGTTTAAATAGAACCGTTGAACTTAGAATATATGAAAGCTCTAAACATTTTGATAAAATTGTCGCAATTGGGAATTTCGATGGCTAAAATCGACTCTTCAGGGTCATTGATTAGTTCATATATTTGAGATTCTATTATCAAGAAATTCGTATCAATAACAGAGTTGACTTGTTTTATGCTCGGCTTAACTATGGACCCTACTAATTCAATTTTAGTTGTAGTAGGTATTGCGGCACATGAGAACGGGACAATTTTGACGACCTTGGGAGACACCGCTTCCTTTGTGTAATACCCCCAGGTGGCAGTGGTTTCGGGTCGCAGATACTCGCATAGCAGTATTTTAGCTGCCTGTCATCCCAGATATAAAAAATTAATCTATATAGCACTTTGTTTTCATAATATATAAACATATTATATTAGGAAGGACACGGAGGGAATTCGTCCGGTGATACCATGTTTCTTGTAAAATACCACCCACCCTATACGAGCCCTATATAAAGAATCGCGCCCTTGGGGCAGGCAATCACAATATTAAAAACAGGACTTCTGTGTCTCGTCTGATTAGAGTATTGTGTGTTGATCTCATATTTAAACGTGAATTAATAATTCAAGGGTTTCAGCGGGTAGGGAATAAACACCACGTCCCCTTTTTTATAACTGATGCAGGTTCATGTATTATTTGGTTTATAGAACTTTGCAATTATCCTATATTATTCTTTTTTTTTCTGGTATGTTACCTACTGAGTTACAGTGGTAAATGAAATTAAATTGCTTTAGGATTTTCCATGAGAAAGTTTGTATAACCATATATAAAAATCAGATGTGTAAATTCAAGAAAATCACCAGCAAAGTTCCGATGCCCACGTACTATTTATTTGTTTATTTAATAGAAAATTACTTCCCAACGGGATTAGTCAAGAGACTTAGAATTTAATAAACAGTAACTAAATCTTAATGTAAATTATTATTTTTATTGCGTTGTGCTTCAGTTTTGTCATATTTCAAGACGTAAATTTATACTTTTATTGCATATAAATATATAGAGGGTGAGCAAATAAGAATGGCCGCCATCCATATCTCAGAATTGATTTGTAATACAGCTTCGGGGAATAAAATTCTAGAGTAACGTGGCGAAGGTGGAAAATATGTAACTTATTTAGAGTGTTCTAAAATGATCGCTAGAGGGCGTTACTGAACACCAAAATTGTTAATCACTTATTTTTTACAGAATTTCCCCAATTAAAGTATTCCAAAAACAAAAAAGTCATAATTTTTGCAACATTAGCTTTTATTAGAAGTATTTGGTCCTGTCTTGTCAAATAAGCGGTAAGAGGGAGTGGGAAACTTGTTTCACGCTCGTCAGTGTGGTTTGGGTTAACCGATTTTTATAAACTTGAGCTTTTTGAAACTGGCATTTCGCCATTAATCTATCAGGTGTATATTATAACAATTCTACTTAATATCCGAAATGCTAGAGGGCGCCTATCCAATTTTTTTAATCAAGTTTTTTTCTCGAAAATATTAAATACACACATCTGGTTTGGACTATGGCATAAGAAAGTAGAATAAATTATCAACAATCCCGTGAAAACCAGGTATTGATTTCGTTTTTCAATCACGAGATATGTTAAAAATTGTGTCGGGGCTGGAGATTTTCATTTGTATTTCGACTGCTGTGGTTTCTCCCAATATAATCGAATAAGGCTGGTTACGTTAGTAATTACTTTTTGTGGCCCATTGATGGTAATTTAATTTTTTTGAGTATTATTACTAGTGCCACCGCTATGTGACGTTTAGAAACGTAAACAACAAACAATAGTTTATCTTACTCAATATAAAAATGAGAAAAAATTACCAACAAATCAGATAAATCTGAGTAATGATATCGTTTTTCAAGCAGGAAACACTTTATATGAGGGAAATTTCCCTTTATGTATCCATTTACTCCCAAAGTAATTAAACATAGTTCAGTTCGATAAGTTTTCCCTTGTTATCGTAACCAATACGTGGCGAAAAGTTATTTTAAATTAAAACTGTAATATTATATTTATATTACATACTCTTACATAATTAATAAAAACAATGACTATAACATATTGAAAAAAATATCAACAAAACTTCAAACTAAAGAAATGCAACTAATATGGGTCAGATGCTCCAAATATCGACAGAAAACTACAAACTCTGACAAATAGATAGAACGGAATCTTCAATTTCTGCTGCTGAGTGGTCGAGTAACAAGTCTTCTTCTCTCGATCATCTTTTCCCTTGCTGAAGATCTGTTGCAAAAACTAAATACTTTATTCGCCCCCCGTCAATTAGGAATCTAGGCAAGACAAGTCTTGGGATTTGGCTGGCCAATGAATTATACTTCTAAGTTCCATCCACCTATTAGGATCTGTTTGGTCGAAAAAATTCCGGACATCTACAGAATATTGCGCCGGACACCCATTATGTTGTAAAAACAATTACAACGAATTTTTCGAGGTATTTCTTCTAAGACAATTAGCAATTCATTAATTAAGAAATCTAGATATCGTTCTCCAGTTACAATTTCATTTGAAAAGAAAGGCCCAGTGTCCACTCAGAATTTCGCACCTCACATTAACAAACCAACGCCATTGTTGTTGAACTTCTTGCAAACCCTCACTGGACGTTCATTCATTTGAAACCAATAGTTCCTGTTATGGCGTTTTACACTGCTATTACTGGTAAAGGTAGCCTCACCGGACTATAGTATACACAGGAATAGAAAAGAAGAATTGTCCTCTGTAATGCCAGTGACAGTAGTGCAGTCTGCTATCAAAATCTCGAGCAGTTAAACTTTGATGAAGAATCACATGTGGGTGCAACCTAAAAGATTGTGGTTATCAAATACTTGTAGATAATTTTTGAACCAAATAAATTTTTCTAGAATATAATTCAGAAGAGACTCAAAATTTAACAGATTTAAATCTCTTCGAGGTGCCATTCCTTTGTACGAAGACAATATATATTCTTTCTGGTTAGGGAACCTTCATCAGTTGCGCTTCCCACAATTGAATGTCCTCTCGAACACTTCTTTATGTATTTGATACATTTCGTTAAATGTACATATTAGTTGGTTAAAATTCATATATCCTGAAACATCTACAATATTTTTGTTCTATACGAGCTGTTTCCTGTTCTCGTTGCCAAAGTAGTCCTGATTTTTTTTTCTCGAAGCTCTACTACAAACAATTCCTGAGATATGGATGGCGGCCATCTTTATTTGCTCGTCCTGTAAATTTTATTCTAGGAGCAAACACATCAGCTGTATTATTTAGATACATCGTGGAACTGCTATTCACAAATAAGCTAATTTTTCCATGACCCAATGAATTTCCAGACATAGAAATTTTATCAAAATCGTTAGAGCCGTTTTGGAGAAATGAGTTAATGTCAGTAAATTTTTGCTTGATTAAGCCTGTGTACGATATAAATGTTTTAATGCAGTGGTTTGAACAGAATAATGATATCTGATTCTAATGCCTATATGGTCTATAATAATTTGGAAGCTGTTATTGATCACATCGATGTCTTCTAGTTTTCACTAATGAAACATAGTAAATAAAAATATATTTTTGCCTAAATTTAATTAAAAACACCAAATTTCTTTCGAAGGTGCAGTCAATACGACATTTTCTTCCTAATACAAATATTTGAGAGTTAAATAGTTTTTTGTGGTAGGAAATCTAATCAATCACTTGTGTTCCGCCACAAATTAATTCCCATTTTTCTGTACCCTGTCGACACCATTTTTCCGAGGCATTAAAAAGCTTAAATATGAGAGCAACAATATATTGTAAAGAATTGTTCGTGTTCGTAACTTGTACATAAATCAGGAGTAAGCTTCACCGTTTTATTATATTTTCAACACTGGTTTCAACAATTGCAAAATGATGTTGGCATTCGTGTGAAGATAATGATTAATGTAAGCTATCACTTCTAGTTTCCTTGGTTTTCGCCTTTCATACTTTAATAAAGTTATTCATATTAAACATAATAAATATGAATTCCGACTCATCAGAGCTGTCAGCACAGCGAAGTAGACATTTAGGTTGTTAAGATCTTTATATTAGGAAAACAAAGTTATCTTTGAATACTAGAGTTGAGGGAGCTAACGAAGTCTGGGTTAGCCAATCCAGTAGACACAAAACACTACCAAATTAGTTGATATCAGACCAGTATAATACACATGGGAAGGCACTGGTATAGCCCGTCCAATTAAGAAAGACGATGACGTCAGAGGTCCAAACTTGACAGCGTTGCCGATATGACCTTTTATTCTGAAATTAAAAGAAATGCAATACAGAGTGTTCGACTACAATTTACTTTAATAAATAATTTCTGTATTGTTTAAAAGTTCAATTAATAAGATTTAACATATATAATTGTTTTACTTCCTTCATTGGTATCCGCAAAAAATGTCCATGAAATCCAGGCAACAAATTAACGAAATTTACTTCGCTTCTCTGGTGATATTCTCCAAACATTTAATATTTTTCATCGTGAAACCACACAATTGTATGATTTGTGAAAAATAACTTTATAATCACAGATCATAGAGACAGAATTTATAACTTCTTTTTGTATGATCTGTGTTCATCATTCATAACCTTACTTCGGCATTTAGCTTTAGCATATAATATATATTTGGTTACGTACGATATTTGTCTATTGAAATGAGTCCTTGTGCCTAATTAATGAAAGTAGTAATTGATGGGTATGTTAGAAATTTAAGAGCAGCGAAAAGGGCGGGTTTAGGCGGATAGAAAAGATTTTATATTTGAATCTTACCAAATGTGAGTTGTTAAAAATGGGGGAGCCCACATTTAATTATCCATTAGAACATTTTCTTCAGTATCTGCTATGGTGAAATTGTAAATACAATGATTTTTGACAACTGGAGAGGGATACTAAAGTATAATGTATTCATTTATTGTAGCTGAATAAACAATTTCTAGATTTCAAATGTGCCCAGCAAAGCAACACTTCTTGAAGGTGCGGTCCATAGTTTTATCACATATATGTGTAGTAAATACATATTTGTTTGTTGATTTTAGGTGACAACTGTTGCTCAAGATTTTTAAAATTACTAGAACAACTCTGACTCTGAATATATTATTGGTGCATTAGATGGAACACATTTTGGTTTTGATGCTCCTAAATCAGCACAATTGAATTTATTTTAACATTAAAAGTTCATTGCGTCAGACATTATACAGCCTAACAAATCCATTAGATATACCAGAAGGTAAGGGCTTACCTGGTGGAAATATAATACTATATCTCATGGTAGATGGGGTCTTTCCACGTTCCAGAGAAGATACTAAAACCATATCCATTGAGTAATAACTCACAAACAAGATTTTTTAAATGTAGGATAAAAAGAGAGTAAAAAGTTATAGAAATTCAATTTGGAATATTTGTTAATCGATGCAGTCCAGCTGCTGTTTTACACAACTTTTTGAGAAACATTTGAAGTGCACAGTGTGTGAACTAAAGTGACAGTGATCAAACTCAATCAACAAATCACTGGAAAAACTTTTTAATTCTAAATATGATTAGAAAAGTATTTTGATTTTGTGACAGATTTGTAAATGAAGTTAGAATATAAATATAATTTTTACTATGAAGTATTGGTTCATTTGGAAATGTGTGGAAGTAGTAGATTAGGTGCCAAACCTCAAATCTTTAAAATGGTTTTATTCTCAAAAAAATGTGTTTATTGTTGACAACCTTACTGTATAAAACAATTTTAAAGATTTGTGAGTTTTCAGACTTACTCTACTACTTCCACACCATTTATATAATTTTTATTAATGCCTATATTGCGATTATGGTTGGCACCTGTACTTTATAATACTTTCAACACAATAAAGTACATGAAAATACTTTATTTTATCTGTTTAGATTTTGAGACTCAATTCTTTTTTATATGACACCAAGAAGTCCTTCAAATCTATGCTCATTTTTCCCAGTTGGTTGTGTGAAAACAAGATTTACAGAAACTTAATATTAATATGGATGTTCTCTAAGAATTTTTTTCATTAAAAGAGATAAATCCACAAATTCATTCTAAAGATTATTGAATTCAGCAATGTACAGAAGTTGCAGCATTTTTTAAGAGGTAATGCTTTTATAAATCTATATAAAATAGTGTAATTTCTGCTGTGATAATGAAACAGCTTTGTGAGCAAGATTACTTACTGAGTATGAATATGATTTACACTTCAGAACCTAATTGCATTAATTCTGAAACACCAGAATTACTTATTTTTGCAAGGACTGTTGAAATGAATTATAAAAACATTTTGTGTTTTATCATTATACAGTGTAATTTGTGGAAACATATAAATTATAATTGAATATGTTGAACTAACTCACATCATAAAAATAAGGCATTTATAGATAACATATTGAACAAATCATTTTATTATTAATCAACATAAGTACTTTTTGGTAGAAATTAAAACATTTTTATAGTCACATTTCAAATATGGTTCAATATACTTAAAACAGAATCTACCCTAAAAAAATTGGTAGCTTTTTTTTAATTGGTTTTATTCCTCATAATAATGCCCAAATTGTTATATTAGTTTAAGACATAAAAACACATCAATTCACAAATTTTATTTACATTTCATTTTTTATAAACAGTATGTCCAACACATTTGAATCACCTTAAACATTACAGCCTTCTGAAAATATAAAAAATGTTAATAAAAATAATATGAAGATGTTGCTGCGTTCAAATTGTTCTCTATTTGTCAGCAACATCATGTTTTTTGTGTTTCCACACACCTAAAAAATTGTAGTTGCCTGAATTTTTCCTCCATTTATAAAATATCCATAGTCTAAAAGAATAATTAAATGACCAACATTGGTTGAGATTTTGTCAGCCCTAGAAGAATGTTAAACCCTCTCAAGAATTAAGTATTTGAACAATGTGTTCTATAATACCAATAATGGAATATGGTTGTGAAACCTGGATTATGAAGACAGAAATTGTATAAAAACTTCAAGTTACATCAAGGTATGGAGAGATGCATGATTGGAATAACAAGAGACCAAAAGAGAATGAGGATGATAAGGAGCCGGTACAAAGTAACAGATGTTATCTACAGAGTAAAATCCCTAAAATGGCAATGTGGACATTAGCATGACAAGGAAGTAATAGATGGAGAACAAAAATCACTGTGATATCCCAAGGGTGTAAATAGGCCAAAGAAGGGTCCCTAATATAAGATGGGTAGATATCTGAAAAATAACCGGCATAACTCAGTCCCAAAAACCTATGAAAGCAAGCACAAACAAGTGAGACTACACTAGATATACTAGTAGAATCAGTATACCATCTCTTTAAAATCAAAAATTCATTTGAAAATAGTAAGAAAATTGATTAAAGCAGGGTTGTGATAGATGCTTGTTTAAAGAAACAAAAGATCAAAACCAAATAAGTTCATCTATGGTAGTTTAAGCACTTTTGATACTTCAACATAATGCAAAATGTTATGTAATAGAGATTAAAAAATATAGAGGGAAATTTATTTCAACCTAAGATCTATGAAATGCATTCCCAACACAATTAAACTAGTTCTAAATGAAATAATAACTAATAAATCTTAGGTATAGCTCCAATTTTGAAAAAAAAAACAGTTGTTTGAGGTTACATAAGAAGTTTATTGACATTAGTTCGTTTCGCTGAATTTTATTCAGCTTGTTTAGCTAATCTGTAAACGATATTAAAATGCCTTAACTAAGAATACATACTGTACAATAGTGAAAGTGAATTAAAATAAGAATAAAATACTAGAAGCAAATTGAGATGAACAACAGACCACAATTCAAATTTTACTAAGTATATATTCCAAAACAAAATGCAATGTTACCTAAATTTTGTTAATTTTCTTCACTACTTTCATCTTCATCTTCACCAAGATGGATGACGAAAGACTCTGACTCACTGTTATCTATTCTAAGTTCTCTATTCCACCACTTCTCAATTTCTACTTCAGTGTGGGAGACGGTTTTATCCCAAACTTCCGGAGTAACCGTTGCTAATGCTTCTGTCCAGAGTTTTATTGTTTGTTCTATAGAATTACCATCTTTCCCTACATGTTTATTGTAATAAGATTTTGTGATGCCCCATATATTCTCAATTGGATTGAATGTACAATGGTATGGAGGTAACCGTAGGACATTGTGACCATATGCGTTGGCAAGTTCATCTACTATATACAAGGGATCACTTTTTGATCTAAAATTAAATATTTCAGTTTGATAACATATAATGTTTGCTTACAAAAATTACTATTTACAAATATATAAAAAACTGAAAATTATATTTGTACATAATACAGTATTTGAATTAGTGTTAGGTTTGATGTTTAGAACATTCAATTAAAAAAATATGAGCATAATAAATTAAATTGTCTAAAAAATCCCCAGAAAATATTAATTACACATTCTATCATACACTCATGTTCGACTAAGGAACCATTATATAAAATTTGGATATTAGATCCTGATAACAATGTGTGAATATAAAATAATGGAGATAAAATTATAGCTGAAGTCAAGGTTAATAATGATACAAATTAAACTGAAAAAACTATAATAACAATAAGTTTTGGAATATGCTAAATGAAAAACTGGGTAGAAAATCTACAAAAAATATTTAACTGCAAATGGAAATAATAGAATAGATAACTCAAATAATTGAATATATCAATAAATATTTCTGTTGAAGTATAATTTAAGTTGAAAGATACATAACTCACCACTCAACAATATGATAATAAGCCAGATGTGAATCAGAATAGCATTTTTATAGATCATTCTCCCAAGAAATTAAAACCATAACAAATAAATTAAAAGATAAAGCTGGTGAAGTTGATGATATACATTCCAAAGCCAAACAGAAACTTCCAAATATAGATTTGACTAATGCTTCTGATACAGTCAATCATGAAATCTTACTAGAATACCTTTATTGTTATGCAATACAAGGAAATGCTAACATATTAGTAACTAATTATCCATATGACAGACAACAGAGACTTTAGCTGAAAATAACACAGGAGAGTATAAAGAAATTAAACCAGGTGTACCCCAAAGTACAATATTAGATCTATCACTATTAATGTATTTGTAAACACCTCCTGAAAGAAATGACTGATGATGAGGTTGTATGTGTGGATGGCACAGGTGTAAAATAACCAGATGGCATTCTTAGGATGAAGCCAAAAATAAAATGAATTACTAACTAACATAGACTTGTGGCTAGAAGGAAGCAGACTCACTTTACACATTGATCGAACTGCATATATGAGATTTGTGAGATTTGGAAATTTCTATAATAGTATACTAATATGAAGACTAAGATAAGAAACAAGTTATTAGAGTTAAAAGTGGCCAAAACCTAGGGGTCATATCTGAAAATTTAAAATGGAAGAATCAAATTGAACAAATAACCCAACCAAATATCTTTTATTTATTTTTTATACATTAACTAAAATTAAAACACTCATAGTAATTTATTATGCTTTTTTTCAAATGAATAAGTTATAGAATAATTAAACATGAGGAAGCTCTTCCTAATAATTTAAATTGATTACAAAAACGACAAAATAGAATATTAAAAATTATAAATAAAACACTTTAGCAAAAAACCGTAACCCACGAAATTTGACTCAATTTTTTCCAGTTTAAAGCAGTTCCAAAACAATAATTAACAATATACATATTAAAAAGAGAATCAAAGTATTTTATTTAACAATAGAGTGTAGGTGAAGTCATTATAGTATATAGGTAATATAGTTTCAAACTGATATTTTTAAATGTAAAAATAGTTTCAGAGTTGATTTGAAAAAATGGCTCAAATATTATCTTAAGTAAAACATTCACATAAATATATATATATATATATATATATATATATATATATATATGTTTTAGGTGGTTTCCGGGAATTCATCCGCGTAGTTGATAATTGATCCCTGCCGGGATCGATGGTAAAATGACGACGTTTCGGCAGAATCACATCTGCCCTCTTCAGGTCGGTTCGCATAATTCTCGTAGCCTTCTACTTTCGCTTCTAGTTACTCGAATACTAGTTAGTAGGTTCTCACCCGGAACCTTGCTTAGTTCATAGTAATGACCGCGGAAGCTTCTCAGAACATATATATATATATATATATATATATATATATTTACTGTTTAATAGTTCATCAATCAATAAAAGATTTATATAAACTGATCTGCCATATGTTGGCATATTTACTTCATCACCCCAGTTGTACATGCCTGCACTTTACGAAGAAATTAATGATTTTTTTTTGTCACTGAGAAACTAGTGGTGTACTTGAATGAGGAAATACAGATTCAAGTACACCACTATACTTCGATAAATAAAATAATTAAATTTTATAGCTTAACACCAAAAATTATTTACATTTCAATACCAAGCTGCCATATTCATGGAGGAAAGTATGTAGATACCACTTGGAGTGGTAAATGAGAAATATTAAAATTTAGAGTTTAGTTACAAAACTTGTTTGAACATCAGTGGCACACCAAAGCTTCAAAGAATTGTCATTATCCATGTCATTTCAAAATGCTTTTGAGAGAAAATTGTTTGTTATTGAACACAATTGTATGTTTGGCAATTCTTATATATCTTTTTTCTATGAAAATTTTGACATAACACATAAACAGCAAACAGCTGTAATAATGAAGACTAAAATATTAATTTTTAAGTAAATCATGATAAAAGTTTGATTTTGATTGAGTATTAAATTTTATACAGTTTTCAATGTATTTGTTCAGTTTTTTACATACAAGTTTTGATTGTCAAATGATGTAATGTTATGGAGGTTAATTTGACACTCACTAAATTCCAACTAATTAAATATAAGCTTTGTATGTTCAGAACCCTGAAGAAGGAGAAAACAATGGTACATGAAATAAAGAAAATTATATCAAGGAAATTCAATTAGTCAATATCCCTTAATCAACTAACCAGTAAACATACAAAGAGTGTCTGTTAAGTAAACTTGTAACCAAATTTGTAAGCAAATAATAATATATACCTACTTGTTCACTAAATCCAATAATTCTTTTTTTAACATGTTTTTTTTCATAAGGAATGTTATTTTCTTCTAGCCATTTCTGAATTTCGATTTTCTTTGTTGGCAATTGCATTATGATAACTAGCATTATCCATAACTATTACTGATGGATTTTCTAAATTTCCTAACAACTGATGTTCAAACCAATGTACAAAATTTTCAAGATTCATATCACCATGATAGTCCCTGTCTTTATTATCAGACGAAAACAAAAGGTCAGCCCCAGGGACAAAACCTGCTCTGCTACCAGCATGAATTACAATAAACCTAATAATTCAATTTTCAATCACTGTTTTTAATGCTAATGATGAAAAAACTCACCTTTTGCCAGTACTTTTGATCTTTTTAACACTTTTAGAGCTTGAATCCTGCCATGAATGTCCTAATATTCCATTCTGGAAGATCCACGTTTCATCTAAAAAAACAAATTCAAATAAACTTCTAGACCCAGGATACAGATGCCGGTCAGATAGTTTCTTCAGCAATGTATTCAGGTTTATATATTCCCCTCAAACGCAAACTATTTAATATTGTGCAGTTGAAATAAGAAATTTTACTTACCAGCAGAATACATATCATAAATTACATTTCTTATTTCACACTGCAGAGATTCTCTTAGATATCGGTTACTGGTTTTCTGCGTTCATGTGGTCTTCTGGGACTTTGTAGGGCCTCGTTTTTGTTAATAGAAGACGCAATTCTCTCAACAGATGTTACACTGATTCCCAAAACTTCAGAAACTTTCTGCAATTTTTATAAATATTAAATCTAAATGTTGACAGTCGCAATAGTACCTACCTAGTGGGCAATATCAAATAAAAATACTTACATATTTAGCAGGTAGAGTAGAGGCATCATTTTCTTTGTTAGTTGTGAAATAATTTAAAGCCGAAGCTATCATAGCTTTTTCACGGCTGCTGAAATGCTTCGGCATTTTCACCTATGAATACCTAAAAACTGGAAAAATACAATAAATAACAGGTATTATAAACAAATAAATGCTGCAAAACAGTAAATAAAATTGCTATAATATCGCTTTAGGGCTTTTCTCAAACAAATTCAAAAATGCTGTGAGCTCTCAACGAGAATTGCAGAGAAATTAAAAATTGGAGGGAAATTCTCCGAGTAAAGTCACGTACAGAACAAGACCAGAGCACAGAATTGCTGACAGTAGAAACCATAGGTGTAGGTATGATGTATTTAAAGGTGCTTGTACTAAAAATAAAACTATCAATTAAGCAATTCTGAAATTCATGTGTATTAATTAATAACTCTAGGAACATTAACTTTATATTTATATATAAAAAATTATCGTTGATAATGCCGAAAGTGATATATAGGTATTCAGAATATACTTACGTAGTTATGTTCGTATATAATTGCTTCTTAGTCTTATTTAAATAAAATATGTCTTTAAACATATATTGAAAATTCAGGCAAAATTTGATCATCTAACGAAAATCTAAAAAAATAGCGGCAACGTAGCCGCGATCGGACAAGCCAATGCCACAATAATAAAATTCAATTTCACTGTTATAATGCCAAAAAGTCCATATAACATTTAGGAATATTACGTGTCAAATTTGGCAGGAATTAATTACCAAAATGACGTCATCGTCTTTCTTAATTGGACGGGCTATAAAGAAAGTTTTATAGAGGCATTCGTAACGATTTCCAACCTGAGCTTTATCTGGATACCACCTATCGATCCATTATCGCTACGGATCTGCTGAAACCAGACATTATCAAGCTATTTCAATTAAGTGACATTGACAATTACCAGTTAGCATGTATAATGCATATTTGTTTTTTGACAGACTGATTATCTGAATTCTTTTTCATCCACACTTTGAAATAGCCAAAGCTATCGTAAGATTCTTATATCAACAAAGTTGTAGAAGATTGAGTTAAAGGACACTCCGAATATTGATTATGATTAATTGTTCGAGGTAATTTAAGAATATATCTGCTACAATGTAGTTTAAACTGTTCTTTAACAACGAAATAATAGATAACAATATGTTTTCAACAAAATTGACCTAATGGTAAGGTTGGAAAGAGAAATACTCATTGGTTGTTACTTAGGAGTTGCTCATAGTGCTTCACTCGAATAACATTTATTTTATTTTAGCAGAAATAGTATACATCAAACTCAGTGTAAATAGAAAGTCAAATTGAGACGTTAGGTTTGTGCTTAAAAAGCATATGCGCATATTTACACAGGGCAATAACCAAATGCAACCATTATAAGACGAGTTCTTATTTTAAGAACATCCATATAATTTTACATAACATATGTGGGTGAGACCGCAGGTAACGGTTATTAAATTATAAACTGTGTAGTATTTTTGTGTATATACACTGAAAGGCTTTATCTGAAATTAAGATATCAAACGTGGGAAAAAAACTAGCAGCTGAAACACTTAAAGTGGAGTATTAACAACCACTTCCTCCACAACCTCAAGGACTCAATTCAAATAGTAAATCTTTTAATAAATATAGTTTTTATATATGATGTTTTTTTCAGATGAGGGACAGCACTGCAATGCAACAGATTATACAGTGTGCAGAGATGGTTTAAAATGTATAGATAGTATTTGTATTAAACAATTACACACAGAATGAAATGTAATGCCGATATATTAACGACTAACCCTAACTATAAGACTTCTAAAAATTATATATTATAGAAATAGCTATTTTATTGTTATAAAAATAGCTGCTTTATATACAAGTGAATCCTGTTGGTGAATTAAAAGTATATTTGTTTCATAATTTCAAAATTGTGTGTTTATATATAGTGAGTTTTTGTTAATTATTGCCATACTCAGTTTGCAAGTAATCTTCGTTAACATAAATTATATCTATTTGTCGAATAAAGCAAGATTTGTATAATACTTACATGCCAACTGTCACCCCTGTATAGCTTTTCGGCGCTAACCACGAATTTCCATATCATACTATTATTAATACGCAAAGACAGAGAACCACTACCCCTTTTTCGGCCTTTATTTTGAAAGGAGGGTAATGAAACGTATACCATTCGAAAGGTAATGTGCCCTAGATGTGCAGAATATATAAAGAATCTTTATTTATTTCTTTTAAATAAAGTAAAAATAAGTAAATTAAATATAAATTATTGATTAAAACCAAGTGAGATGGCGCCCGCTATGAACAGCTAAGGTAGCGTTAAAAACCAATGTTCGAAATTTGACAGCAGTCGACAAAATCCGAATACTTTAGCGAAGTATAAATATTGCTTAAATAATCGACTTTTATGCTCTAAAAACATTCTTTTCTATTAATCTATGACGTTACTTTTTTACAAAAACGTTGACTTCAGAAACTATTGTGTTGTGGTCGAATAGGTCCTCTCACATTCTAAAATCTTTAGTGGGCATGGGTCCATTTCTGTCATTTTTTCGGGCAAAAATAACCATTGTAGTACATGCCAATGGTGTGAAATCTGCTCGAAAAAAATGACGCACGGAACAAAAATTGTTTGAATGTTAAAAGGCCTATTGAATGTGTTTTTAAGAAGTTTGCACATTTGCAGAAGAATTCACATGAAAAATTTTACGTAAGGACAATAACTATTTAGAAATTCTAAAGCTAATTGATAAATTTTATTTCCGATCCTGACCAAGTTGAGTATATACATTTCTCCAGTCATGAATTTGTCACAATCTAATAACAAGTTATAAATATTTTGGTGTATCCATTACTGCGTTCAAATGCAATCTTTTAAATAATTTTAAGATGTCATCTAAAATATCAGCCAGTCAAAAATTGTTTAATGTTCTTTTAACGAGATGTAATATATATGCTGCAAATATATTTTTACTTATTTATCTAACAATACATATAATAATTGTTTATTTTATCATTTTGTCGAAATTCCATTTTGGGGGTTTTGGCATCTACAAATCGATTGTTCGAGAAAAATCGTATTACCGAGAAAGAACGAGACTGTTACAATTATGAGAGCTTTGTTTATTGGGTGATTTGGAGACCTACTTGAGAATAAAACTGCTAAATAATTCTTTCAATGCAAATTGTGTAGTATATTATAAAAGTTGCATTAAATTTTATTACTGTTTTTTAGCATGATATTTTTTTAGCTGAACCTTTCAAGATTTCAAAGTAAAAAGTTCTGATTAGGCTATTTATGGATGGGTAAAAAGTTATGTGTTTTCGTATTAATTTGAGGCACACAATAAAGTTGTCTTGATATATGTATATTGAGATTTAAGGCGTTGTAGATTACAATTATACTGGGTGATTTCAGATATGTTAGAAACTAAATGTTTTATAGGGTGGCCCAGTTGCAAGTTCAGACTGTTTAGAGTATAGAATATAGAATATTGAAATATAGGGCGTATTAAAATTATAGTTACAGAAAGTTAGTTTAAAAATTGGAAACTAAAAGAGTTAATGTAGCACATTAGGGATTGAATTTATAGGGTTCATGGAATAAAGGGCGCAGTCAAATTACATTTATACAGGGACGCATATACACGGTGGTGTAAATATGTGGTGGAGTAGCGTTAAAGTTATACAGTGTGGTTTAAAAAAAATTAGAATGCAACATATCGTATCCCACAATATAGAATAAATGCAATATAGTGTGAGAGGAATTATAGTTATACGGGGTAATTAAAAAAAAAACGTTAGAAAGGGAATTGGTATATTGGGTAGCTCATCATGATTTGCATATATATGATGATTGAAATATAGTGTTACGAAATTTACCCAAAGCCGACCCTGTGTCATTTCAGCACGACAACAAACGCTTCAAGATAAAAAAATACGATTCTCGAAAAGGCTCGGCAGCGGAAGGAACGATGTTGATTTCTACTGGAGAATTCTACGCTGGTGATATAAAAGAAGAACGCCACGATCGCCAGCAGATATACCGCGACGACTAGCTTATATGAAAATGTATTGTGAATCAGCTGTTTTAAATGTAAATAAAGTTCTAGAAAAGTGAAAGTAAATATTAGTTGTTATAATTTTTAAATTGAACCCACGAAGTACATTGCAATTTGGTGTTAGAAGTGAAGGATTAAGTGCAGTTAACATCCTAATTTGATTTATGGAAACTCGTAGTATGGACGAAACTACCAAAAAAATAGTCAAGCAGGTTACAGAGGGACTGGACGAAAAAATTGCACAGATTCTAGAAAGACGTGACAAGATGGAAAAACAACATCAAGAAGAAATTCAAAAAAGGTTAGTGAAATCTTTTGATGATAAGCTTAAAGTTGAATTAGGAAATCTTGTCACTAATATCGATGAAAAACGTAAAATAGAATTAGAAAATCTTGTTTCCACGATGAAAAGTGAACAACAAAATCTTGTTTCCACGATGAAAAGTGAGCAACATAATTTAATTGAGGGATTATTCTCGAAATTGAATGAACAGAGACAAATTGATTTTAAAATATCTGAAGAAAAACGAGAAAATGAATTTAAATTGTTAGAAGAGAAACGACAACATGAATTAAGATATTTGAAGAAAAACAAGGCAAAACGGAAGAAAAAAGACAATTGCAATTTGAACAATTAATGCAAATAGTATCGCAAGTTAATGAAACAGTTAATGAAAGAATGCAAATAGTTGAATCAGATATAAAAGAGATAAATGATGACATTAAGACCATAAAAAATACCGTGGATACTCTTGAAACAAAAGTAGATGATCTTGATTCCATCCAAAGCCAGGTAAAATTTGAAATCAGTACAATTCAAGATACAGTTCAAGATCAAATCAGTTCCATCAAGCAAACAGTACACACTGAAGTACAAGATAAAATCTGTGCCATCCAAAATAAACTAGAAATAGAAATTAAAAAAATGCAACAGGACTTACAGCGAGGAAAATACCAGAACACCGTGAGTACCAAAGGTTCCTTTAGTAAACCACCCACATTCGACGGCAGTTCATCTTGGCCCATGTATAAACGGCAATTTGAGGCCGTGGCTACAGCTAATGCATGGGATAATCATGAAAAATCCACATCTCTGGTAATTTCCTTAAGAGGTCCGGCCCCAGAACTCCTCCAGAACATTCCAGTCGATGAACCAGGTAATTTCGACAAGATCATCGCCATCCTAGACAAACGTTACGACAATCAATCCTTGAGCCAGGTATACCAAGTCCAACTGAGTGGAAAAACCCAAAAATCCGGTGAAAGCCTCCAAGAATTCGAAGCAGAAATTAGACGGTTAGTTCACTTGTCCTACCCAGACCTGCCAGAGGAAACGAAAGACCAGTTGGCCACACAGAGTTTCATAAACGGCATCAGAGATGTGGAAGTACAAAGAAATTTAAGACTGAGTGGCGTCAAGAAAAGTAGTGAAGCTCTACTTCGGGCTTTGGAAGTAGAGGCCGTCATGAACATGTCCAAGCCGAGGGTCCGAGCAGTTTCCTTCAACCAGGAAGAGTCAGAGTCACAAATTCAAGCGCTGCTGGCTGGTCTGAACAAAATATTAGAACGGCCACAAAGAACTGGCACCAGAGGGGCATGTTACCGCTGCGGACGGACAGGGCACTTCCAACGTAATTGTCGAGTGAGGCCACCTGAACGATCACCGACCAGGGGTAACCAACAGAACAGCCACATGTCCAGGGACCGTCAGTCAGTCAGCATAGGGGGGGCAATGCTGACTGTCCCACCACCAGCCCCCAAAACGTTATCCATCCGGGGATTTTGCCGAGATAGCGGCAGTCTAGTCATCAGAGGCACCATTAATGGCCGAGCAGTCACCATCACCATCGATACCGGCGCCGCTGTGTCCATTGCCAAGTCCAGGGTTTTGAGAGCATCCGAAATTCGGCCAGTTACCAATAACATCCAGCTCAGAACGGTCACCGGCGAGTCTATGTCAATACAGGGTGAGGCAGATGTCGTGCTACAGATAGGGGACAACATGATCCGGCATAGGGTCCTGGTAGCGAATATTGAGGACGATTTTATACTGGGAATGGACCTAATTAGCCAGCATGGATTTATGTTCGACCCGAGATATGATGTTCTTCGGTTCCTGAATGAGAATTTGTATTGACACGGCCCGTCAACACATCATTCACGCCATAAAAATTGTGGCAAAGTCTTCAGCTAGAATTCCCGGTCGAACAGAACAGATTATTCATGGGCAGCTAGACAGCAATCCTGGGAGCTGCGTTGGAATGGTGGAGCCCGTACACTCAGCTCATGACTACTTAGTTGGACGGGCTATAGTTAAACCGGACGAGATATACCAATCAGAGTCCTGAATTTGTCCAACAACGACATCAGAATTACCAATGGTCAAGAGATAGCTTGTTTCGAGCCAGTAGAGACCATCATCAATTGCGAAGAAGAGTACCAGACGTCGGTGAAGGAGACAGGGCCCGATAAAGAGTTCCTACAACAGTTTGCTGACCACTTAACACACTTGACACCAGAGAACCAGAAAAAAAGCCAAGCAATTTATCACAAAACACTGGCAAATTTTTAACAGTAAAAATGGAACCACCGGTCGCACCAACATCATCCAGCATCGAATAGATACCGGAAAGGCTCAGCCCATCAGAATACCACCTAGACGACTACCATTGGGGCAACAACAGGCAGTCGAGGAAAACATCGAGTCCATGTTACAAAATGGAGTTATTGAGCCATCCATCAGTCCATGGTCTGCTCCCGTCGTGCTAGTTAAAAAGAAGGATGGAACCACCCGATTTTGCGTGGATTACAGAAAGCTCAATGACGTCACGAAGAAAGACAGCTATCCACTACCCCGAATCGATGACACTTTGACCACACTAGCAGGCTCCCGTTGGTTCTCCACACTAGACCTAAAAAGTGGATATTGGCAGGTTGGTCTGCACGCAAACGACAGAGAGAAGACAGCGTTCTCCACCAGTAAAGGGCTGTTTCAGTTCACGGTCATGCCCTTTGGGTTATGTAATGCACCCGCTACATTTGAGAGGCTAATGGAGTATGTACTGAGCGGGTTAACATGGAGGACGTGCTTAGTATACCTCGACGACATTCTAGTCATGGGCCAGACATTCGACGACCATCTGAAGAACCTGGGCGAAGTATTCTCCAGAATTAATAATGCCAACCTGAGACTCAATCCGAAGAAGTGTTCCTTGTTTCAAAAAGAAGTAGAGTTTTTGGGCCACGTAGTGTCCGAGTCAGGAATCCGCACCAACGAAGACAAGATAGAAGCCATCCGCGATTGGCCAGTTCCAAGAGACAAACATGAACTCCGAAGCTTCTTGGGCCTATGTTCATACTACCGGCGTTTTGTTGAGGGATTTACCACCATTGCCGCTCCTCTACATCGGCAGACCACAGAGAAGGAGACGTTCCGTTGGAATCAGGATTGCGAAACATCATTCAGACGACTGAAGGCAGCACTATGTTCCAACCCAATCCTAGCCTTTCCTACACAGTCCGGCAAGTTCATCTTAGACACCGACGCCAGCAACACTGGTTTGGGGGCCGTCCTATCCCAGGTGCAAGATGGTGAAGAGAGGGTGATCGAGTACTACAGCCGTGGATTCTCGAAGCCAGAAAGAAATTATTGCGTCACCAGAAAAAGAACTTCTTGCAATAATAAGGGCTGTAGACCATTTCCACAAATACCTGTATGGTCGCCATTTCTTAATCCGAACAGATCATGCCGCACTCAAATGGCTGCTGGACATGAAGACACCGGAAGGACAACTGGCCAGATGGATGGAGAAATTACAGCAATACGACTTCAAGGTGGAACACCGTGCCGGCCGGTTGCACAATAATGCCGATGCCCTATCCAGAAGACCCTGTAGAGCGGAATGCAAGCATTGTCTAAAGACGGAACAGCGAGAGGGTATCTCCATCAGGCAGATCCGAGTGCAGGCCAATGAAGACTGGACAACGGAACAGTGCATCCAGGACCAAATGGCTGATCCAGACATCGAACCAATCTTGTCACTAAAAATGAGAGGGGCACCCAGGCCACGATGGGACGAGGTAGCTAGATACTCCGGCGTGCTGAAATCGTTATGGGCTCAGTGGGACTCTCTAAGAGTAGACAATGGAATGCTCAAGCGAGTTTGGGAAAGCGCTGATGGACGAGAAACCAAGTTCCAACTGGTAGTTCCGAAGAAAAAGGGACCAGCATCCTGACCGAAGTACATGATGGAATTACCGGAGGCCACCTGGGCATGAATAAAACCCTAGACAAAGTTCGCCAGCGGTACTACTGGGTGAATTACTTCGAAGACGTCAGAGCTTGGTGCCGCAAATGTGCCACATGTGCCGCCAGTAAGGGCCCGAAGACCCGGACCAAGGGCAGAATGCAGCAGTACAATGTGGGCGTCCCATTTGAGAGAATTGCCATCGATGTCGCCGGTCCGTTTCCCGAGTCTGAGAGGGGGAACAAATACATTCTGGTCGCAATGGATTACTTCAGCAAATGGCCTGAGGCATATGCGATACCCAACCAAGAGGCAACCACGGTAGCGACGGTGCTAGTAGAACAACTATTCAGCAGGTTTGGCGTCCCGATGGAATTACATTCAGACCAGGGGCGTAACTTCGAATCGAATGTATTCCAGAAGGTCTGCACGATATTGGGGATCAGGAAAACGAGAACAACACCATTACACCCACAGTCAGACGGAATGGTGGAAAGATTCAACCGGACCTTGGAACAACACCTATCCAAGGTCGTCAGCAATAACCAGCGTGATTGGGATGAGCATATTCCCCTATTCCTGTTGTCATATCGCTCTGCTGTACATAATAGTACAGGCCTGATTACCATGCGACTTGGCATTTGGCTCCCCCGAAGAACCTCCCCAAGACATCGACGATTATGCCGACCAGCTCCGACATAACATGCTGGCAATACATGACTTAGCCTGAACGCAGATGTTGGCCACCAGTGACCGGATGAAGACGCGATACGACCTCAAGGCCAATTCAGCCGGGTTCCAGGAGAGGGACAAAGTCTGGCTGTACAACCCCCAACGGAGCAAGGGTAAATCCCCAAAGCTTACACCCGCCTGGGATGGCCCATACGAAGTGGTCAAGAGGCTGAATGATGTCGTCTACCGGATCCGTCGAAACCCCAAGGCTAAATTGAAGGTGGTTCACTTAGATCGACTCACTCCCTACCATGGAGGGGATGTTTCTGATCGGGACGATCAGAATTAAAGGGGGGGCAGTGTTACGAAATTTACCCAAAGCCGACCCTGTGTCATTTCAGCACGACAACAAACGCTTCAAGATAAAAAAATACGATTCTCGAAAAGGCTCGGCAGCGGAAGGAACGATGTTGATTTCTACTGGAGAATTCTACGCTGGTGATATAAAAGAAGAACGCCACGATCGCCAGCAGATATACCGCGACGACTAGCTTATATGAAAATGTATTGTGAATCAGCTGTTTTAAATGTAAATAAAGTTCTAGAAAAGTGAAAGTAAATATTAGTTGTTATAATTTTTAAATTGAACCCACGAAGTACATTGCAATAGTTATAGAAGATAATTGAAAAAAAAAAGAAACAAAAAGAGTAAATATGGTGACTCATAGGCAGTCGCATACACAGAATGGTTGGAGTGGAATTATAGTTTTACCGGGTTAAAAAATATATGATGCGTGGTCCATAAGCAGTTGTATATACAGGGTAGTTAAAATATAGTCCAAAGTGGAATTACTATAGTTACATAGGGTAGTAAAAAAATGTTAGCATTTTTATATTTGGTAATGCAGTTAAATATAAAGGGTGGTTGAAATATATTATGACGTGGAATTATTATAATGAGTGGTTTAATAAATGTTAGAGAATTGAAATTCTACTGAAACATTTCATCTTGAGAAAAAATAGTTTATACAGCAAATGTCCGATTATATAAACTAGCTGTCGCCCAGTGGTCGAAATTCGACCAATTGTGTCAATATCTCTGGCAGGTTAAGTAACATGAAAATTTTATCGTGACATTCTATCCTAGGACTTTAGGGAGAACAGCAATTAAACAGAACGGATCCAGATTCGGAACCTCTGTGTGATAGTTTCCTCGAAAATCCTAGATGTCGGTCTTACATCTCGCTTCTACAAATAAGTAACGAAATTCAAGTTTTTTTCAGATATAATTCATAGAACTTTATTTGTGTTCAAATTCGTAATTCTTAATTTAATATGACAACAATTCAACGGCTAATGGGCTACCCTACATATTTATTTTTTCTAACACCCCTGTATAGCTATAATTGCACTAAATTCTCTAACATTTATTAAAATCCTCATTATAATAATTCCATCTCATTATATATTTCCACCACCCTGTATATGCAAATGTTTATGGACCACACATAATATTTTTTAACATTTTTCAACCTCCGGGTAAACCATTCTGTATATGCCACTTCCTATGACCCACCATATTTACTCTTTTTGTTTATGAAATTTTTAATTATCTTCTGTAACTATAATTCTACTCCGACCTATATTTCAATCATTATATATATGGAACTCTTCGTGGTCTACTCTATAAATCATTTCCTATTCTAACATTTTTTATCACCATCCTGTATATCTATAATTCCTCTTACCCTATATTTCATCTTAACTATATATACAACTGCTTATGGGTTACGAAATGTTGCATTTCCATTTCCGCCACCCTGTATATGCATCTATGTATAACATTTTTTGCACCACCCTGTATAACTGTAATTTTACTGCACCTTCTATTCCAAGAACCCTTTAAATTTAACCGCTAATGGGCTTCCCTATATAATTATTTTATTAGTTATAATTGCACTCTACTCTATATTTTAAACACCCTAAATATGCAACTGCTTATGTGCCACCTATTAAAAACATTATTTCTAACATATCTGGAATCGTCCTGTATAATTATGATAGTCAACGATTACTTTACCCACTAAACAATAACAACGCTTGCATGCCAGCTCCAGAAGTACATGCTCTAAGTTTATAATAGCATTGGTCTGTCTTTTTATAATTACTCAATGGTTTGAGTCTGGCGGCAGCGGCACGCGGCACATTCATTTGTTTGGCATTGACATTATTGACGTAAATAATGAATTTTTATTATATTTTATTTAATGAATGAACCTATATTATAAATTAAGATTAGCATTCTGCACTGAAGGTCGTCAGTAGCTACTAAACAAAACAAAAATGAAGAAAATTGGTTGAGAAACAGAGGAGAAAATGGTACCTAATCGTTTTGTCTTAGCCTATTTATATATAGATAAATAAATATTCCTTTATTCAAAATTTAAAATCACTACATTTGCAAAAAAAATTAATCTTACAAATACAAATGATTTATTTGCCTTGTCAAAACAATCACCACACGCGTCACTCAGCATCTTTCAAAAATTCATCATACGATTAGTATGCTTTTCTGGACAGGTATGTAGAGAGCTCCTTTCCAAACTTCACTATACTTTTCTTATTCCCTCTAGCTTGCGTATATTTATTAAAACTTATAGTTTCCCTATAAATATGTGAATTTTGCCTAGAGAATGGCTGATGTAGTTCATTGCTGCTACGAGTTGAATAATTGTGTATTTGATCATTTCTAGTAAGTGATACTTGCTTTTTAATATCCATTATTAATAAGCAAATATGTAATAAATGGACCGTCAGAACTTAATGAAAAATTGCAGTATGAGCTGAACAGCCCAAAAATATAAGGCCATATGACAAAATCGACTCCGCTAGGCCGAAATATGCTAATTTAAGAACATTGAAACTCACGGTAAATTTTAATTGGCGCATTATGAAAGAGGTCTTACTTAATTTATTTGTTACATAATCAATGTGTTTTTCCCAAGTAAGTTTATTATCAACAATTATTCCTAAGAACGTACATAAATTTATCTGCTCAATAGATTCATTATTTAACCTGACAAGATAACTTAAATTATTGGTGTTGTTTTTAGGTAGGAATGACATTATTTGTGATTTTTTAACATTCATCATCAGCATAGAGAATTTTGAGATCAGATTTGGGACATGATAATGAAACATCATTAATAAATATAAGAAATAGAACAGTGCCCAATATTGAGCCTTGTGGCTCCCCTGTATGGACTGTCTTGAAATTGGATCTAGTTTCGCCTACTTGAACAGCTTGTTCACGGTTTGTGATGTATGATCTAATCCATTCATTTGCTGAGCCTCTGACGCCTATTCTGTTAAGTTTATCTAGTAACAAGTAATGATCTATGGAGTCAAATGCACGTGATAAATCGAAGAAGCAAGTTATATTTAATATTTTATTGTGATTCTTAAAAATAAAATTGCATTGCTCCGATAATGCACTATGTGTAGATTTATTTGCCCGAAAGCCGTGTTGGCAGGGGATTAGTAAATTATAATTCTCGAGAAAAGTGTTCAGTCTAATGTTGTCAGCCGCTTCAAAAACTTTAGACTGGTATAGATTTAGATTTTTTTAAATATTTGGGATATTTTCCTGTTTTAAAAGACTCATTAATTAGATAACAAAGTGGAACACAATTTTTTTCCATTACAGATCTCAAAACAGTACCATTTATTTAATCTATTCCAGCTGCTTTTTTAACAGTGGTTTATTTAATTAAATATTTAATTTAGTCCGGTGTTGAAAGCGTTAAGAAAAATGACGTTTTAGCAAAGTCACAAAGTTTAATCTCTTCATACCTGGGAACTGAAACCTCTATGTTTACGAAATGTTCATTAAAAGCATTACATATATCTCCCATATTTATAAAAATGTTTTGTCAGAATTATCATACCTTTCCTTTGGGAGAAGATTTTTAGACTTACCTTTCATTTCATTTATAATTCTCCAGGATTTTTTACTAATGTTTTGTGCACAGAGAATTCTTTCAATATTGAAAGTTGCTTTTGCCTTGTTGTTAACTTTTTGCTTATAAATTAGTTTTAGTTTTCTGTATCTTTCTTTTATAATCTCGTTATCTGAACTGGTGTATATACTATGCAATTCACATACAGTAGCATGTAAAGATTTAAGTTCACTATTGTACCAATTATTTTTGAATTTCTTAGCAATAATTTTTTTGTAACTGAAAACTGTATTAGAATGTTGCAAAAAAGTAAAATAGAAACTATCAAATTGTGTTTCAAAGTCAGGAGCCCTGTACATATCTACCCACGTTTCGTTTTTTAGCAATAGATTAAAACAAGCATCGTTAAAATCTCGGACAAAACAGTGATCAGTTCTTTGTTGTTTGTTTATAAATATATCAAATTCACAAATTTGCCATGAGTGATCCGACAATATAGTTTTTGTAACAGTGATATTTTTATATTCAATATTCATAAAAATAGGCTCCAACAATGTTGATCTTGTGCAGGTGACGCGTGTTGGTTCCCTAACGATATTATATAAGCCAAATTCCTCAAAAGTGTTTTTGAGAAGTTTTGTCATATTGTTATCTACTATTAGGTCAATGTTTATATCTCAACATACAATGTAGGACAAAGAACACTTATAATAAAAATCCAATACAGTATGTAATTTGTCAAAGAAGATTTTAGGATCTGCTTAAGGCGATCTATAGACTGAAATTATGAACATATTTATATCATTTAAAATAAGTTTACAAACATTTACTTTAATAACTTTTTCGATTGAAAAGTTACAGTCAATAGGTTTAGCAATTAAATTATTTCTTAAATAAATACAAATATCTCCATTATTATACTGAGTTCTACAAAACTTATTAACCAAACAATAGTTGCGAAAATTAACTAGTTCGATTTCATGTTTTCTTAACCAATGCTCAGACAAACAACAGACATCAATTTTATTATTTTCAAGAATTTGTTCGATCTCATAAATTTTACTTGCTAAACCCTGCGTATGAAAATGCATAAATTTAAAACGATCAACACATCTTTTGTAAACCGACTTGACCATACAGTGTATGGCATCACACTCCCTTTAAGGCATGCATAGCGTGCATTTAGGGGAAAATTGACTAAACCTATTAAAAGGGTTTAGCTCTGTGGGAGCCCTTGTCAGGTTATCAGGCCCGTGGTTGGCGTTGTTGCTGCAGTTCCCGATGAATTTTCGGACTGTCCGGGCCGTTCCTAACGGGACGGCTTTTTGCATCCTTGAATTTACGAGCAAAGTTCGGTTACCCATTTACTATTTATTAAATGGACAAATGGAAATCGAATAAGTATTAGTAATAAATTAAAACAGATTATTTTGCAATTGTTGTGATTAATTTCCACTTACTGACTCTTTTCATATTAAATTGAAAAATATGAATTTCTACACAAATAAAGTCCTATTAATTATATATGAACAAGAAGTTGAATTTCATTACTCATTAACACAATGGTCGAATTTCGACAACAGGCGATTCCAGTTTTCATAAAATTACAAAAAATGTGCTTACTTATGAAGATGAAAGGTTACTTGCCAATTTTTAGTTAAGTCATTTACTTCAATGTTTATTAGTTATACTCTCTTCGAGGTGTCATTCCTTGAAAATCCTAGAGGTCAGTCTTACATCTCGCGTCTTCAAATTTATTAGTTATGTTGAAACTGTTATCACACAAGGATGTAGCGTCTCTGAAATTGGTATATGTATAACGCAATCCATTAACTTCTACGTGATCTAACTCCAAGTTAACGCAAAAGTGGGGGTTGAGAGTTATATTCCTATATTCCCTAAGAAACGCCTCATACCTGCGAAGTTTAGAAGACAGTATGTGATAAAGAACAGGTAGCCATGTGATTAAGAACAGGCTAGATTTAATAATGCACGGTTAAGTTTTCAATGTGCCAACTGACTATGGACACTGTAGAGCCTCATTGCCTCACATTTTTCAGCAATACTTGATTAAATAATATGAGTTTTAAGGTCCTCATCTGCTTTTAGTTTCGCATAAATAGATTATTATTTAATTTATTCAAACAAATCATTACATAAATTTCTAAATGTGCAAGTGACATAAGATATCAAATTACCTTACTCTTCGGAACCATCCAGTACCTTCAGAAACCAAAAACTCAAAATTCTTTTTGCTTTTTGTGATTTATTGTTATTTATAAAATGTTTTTGATCTTAGAAGCCCGTGAAGTTTAACTTTTTTCTAGTGTGAAATTTCATTACTTTTCCAAGATTGCAATTTATTATCTTTTTCTAATACTTCCATTTTAATCCTCAAATCCATATTACTATGGAGTTTTTTTCCGAACCTCACAAGTGGAGTTGGATGTGGAATAATATGCTTGTACAAATGTTCTAGAGTGAACCGCAATTTCTACATACACACAGTTGTTAAGATACCGTCAAAAAGTCGTTTTCTGCTGACGATATTCATTCAGATTTAAACTTTCATAAATGGTCATAAATGGAGCGATAAATTGGTGCTTTTTTTGCTTATAAATACCTCGCAGAGAACGGATTTTAACAATATCTGCGCTACCTCTCGAAATTGAACTGAATATTTTTAAATCATTCCCCACAAGTTAATAAAGTTTAGTATGTAATATGGAAATATTACAATACCCCTAGGAGAAGTGACTACAAGACCACGTACAACATTATAGAAGCTTGTGGAGAAATTAGAAACAACTACGTTATAGAGCAAACACCATGAATTGATAGTAGGAAACTGCGAGATAATGAATTATTTTTAATTTACAATGTTAAATTTCGTATATATTTTACAACTAATTATTGTGAAATTAACTACCGCTCTTGAGTACAAAATTTAATACTCCATATAGCTGTAAATTTGCTTACATAAAAAACACAGTAATAATCATTTCAGAACTGTACAAACAATAAATATAATCAACAAAGTACTTGTCCTTGAAAGATAAAAATATAATTACAACATATCAGCCTAAAAACTTGAAGTGCCTTTAAATAACAATCAGACACTGTTTAACAAGAAAACAATAAACGCCTTATGTTTAACAATGGGAACTGCAACTCTAATTTACATATTGTTTGCAACATCTGTTTCCATATACTCGATTTCTGAAGCTGTTTTCCAAGCTACAGAAGAATGTGGTCCTCACTATTGTGATGATAAAAGATGGCCTTGCCCATACATAAATTGCACTTCTGGATATGTATCAATAAAAGTTCCAGAGCTTTGCAGGTGTTGCGAGAATTGTTATAAACTTACTGGTGAGTACGATTCCGGTAATTTTTGTCATCATGATGAACCTATATGCATGAATAACATATTGTTTTTGTTTGTTAGTTGTAGGATGTCGTAAAACAATGACCTTGCCAGGCAAAAAAACCCAAATACACTCTTTTCTTCCTTCCTTTTTTTGGAGTTATTCTCCAATATATGATTTTTAACACTTTCATTTAAGAAATAACTGATACGTGCTTTACCAGCGGTTGCTAATTTCTTTATGACCAATTTAAATGAAAAGGCAATATAGATAGCAAAACCTTAAGCCAAAGTTATGGATACATACATAAGATACATCGATGACATATATGTCATGGCCTTTTGGCAAATAAAACTTGCTTAATTTCCTAGAGCACCTAACCTCGATACATCCCAGGACTCAATTTAGTTTATAACTACAAAAAAAAACAACTGCCTTTCCTTGACGTCCTTGTAAGAAAGAACCCACTAAATGGCACATGGGCCACACGGCATACAGAAAGCCGCCTCACAAGAACAGATACCTAAATTTCAAATCCCATCACTACCCTTCTCATATACAGGGAGATGCCAACACGCTAGTTTCCAGATCAATACGCCTGACAGAAGACAGTAACAAAACACATGAATTAAAACAGATAACTGCCGCCTTACGGCAAAAAGGATACACAAACCACACAATCAAAAAATCAATATAACAACAAAACCTAGAGCCAAAAACAAACGAAGATCTTACTGGAAAACCAAAAGCAGTCTTACCGTACATCAAAGGAACAACGAATACAATTGGCACAATTTTTCGAAGGCAAGATATAGCGACTGCATATAAACTAGGTCAGTAAAGTTAACACCACCATTTTGCAGAAACTCAAATTAAAACATATGGGAATTACGAGCTATTTAGTAACTATTGGTTTTTACCTAAACTGATTTTTGAACTTAATATTTACTATGAAAAAAGTGCAAAAAATTATTGGCGTTGCTAACTTTACGTAAAGATAGCACCGCCATCTCAGAAAAACAAACAAAAACAAATTGTGAAGCGTCTTAAATTAGGAGCTATTCACGAGCTTTTAATTGACGTATTGTACGTGAACCAACGACGAAAAAATATTAAATTTCAATTTAAAATTTAAAACTTGCTAAAATTACCTACAAATTACGAGCTCTTTACTGGTGTAATGAAGATGAACACCTAATTATATTCAAGGGGTGAAAACCACCCCCAAATTATGCAGTTGTTTAAGTATTTAAAAATTTATAAATTTTGAAAAATACCAACATATTCTACGACTTCCGAGCTTTAAAGCGGTATATTGCTCGACTATTATCAATCCTAGAAAGGGATACAAACAACCCCCACATTATGCAGTTATTTCAATTTTTATGATTTACACATTTTAAAACACATTAGCTAATACGCTATTTAATAGCTTTTCAAAGGTACATTATACGACTACATTCAAATTTTTTGAAAGGGGTGCAAACACCAACACAATTTCGCAGTTTTCTCACATTTGCTGATTTTTTAATTTTCAAAACTACCAACCCCATTTAAGATTTATGAACTCTTCAAAGGTTTCTGACGTGATTACTTTCAAATTATTGTAAGGGGTGTTAACAACCCCCAACATATGCAATATTTTCAAAATATTGTAAATTAAATTTTCAGAACTTCTATCCTAATTTACGATTTTCGAGCTCTTCAACGGTATATAACACGATTACTTTAAAATTATTGTAAGGAGTGCAAACAACCCCCAAATAATGCAGTTTTTTCAAATTTTACGCTTTTCGAATCTGGATGTTCAAAAATACACTACCAACGAATCTACATTTTCAATAGTATATACACGACTGCTTTCAAATCATTGTAAGGAGGGAAAACAATTGCCAAATTTTGCAATTTTTCTAAATTTTCAATTTTTTAATCTTCAAAACTACTACTACTACTCTGTCTATATGTTTAAATTAGTGGGTTTCAGAATCTGATAATTACCAAAACTATGGTTAAAAAAATAATTCTGAAATATATTGCATAGCACTGCCGCGCGCTCTCAGATACCAACCTCCGGTTTTATAATTCTTCTTATTCAGCCGATTTTCTAATGGTCCACGTTAAACAAAAAACAAGAATGATATTTACATTATATTTTCTTAAGTTAAATTTTTTCTTTCTGAAACTGAGTGAACACTGATACAGCATGTCATATACGATGTTGACTGATTTAGTAAATGTGGTGAAGGCTGTTTGAAGAATGCGGATTGAAATTAATCTGTATGTTTAGCTGATTAAATTCTTGTGTTACATACATTTAAAAAATAACCAGAAAATATTGCTATTTATATTAAAAAAAGTTTTTTTGTTATGTTATTTAAAGACATAAAACTTTAAAGTCATTATCGACACTTGGAGCAGCAGATTTTAAAGAAGAAACGAATTAAATACAAAACCAGAAGACTGATACAACTCCTCATTACATTTAATACATATTTATCCAAACAATTTATATTAACTCCGTAGTTGTTTTTCAACACATTGTTGGAAAGCTTATACAACGTAGATAATTATATTTTTAGGTCTCCAAAAACTCTGGATTTGTAAAGAGTTTTTTTCGTTGATTTCAAAAATCTATGAGTTTGAAATAATTTTGAAGTATCATTGAATAGCTCCTAAATTGTAGTTTAAATTGCCAGTTTTCTAATTTTAAGAACTTCAAATTCAACAACCAGCATAATTTTGTGGGTTGTTTGTACCCGTTACAAATCAGGATGGTATTTTAAAATCCAGAAATCACAAAATTTTAGAAATACATAATTTGGGGGTTATGTGCACCCCTTAGAATGACTTGAAAGTAGTGGTGTTGTATACCATTGAAGAGCTCGTAAGTCGTAGATAAGAACTGTGTTTTGAAAATTCGAAAATCATAAAATCTGGATAAGTCGTGGGGTTGTTTTCACCCCTTAATATAATTTAAAAGTAGTCCCATAAAATGCCGTTAAGAAGCTCGTAAATCGTAGGTGAGGATGGCAGGTTTGAAAATAAATAATCAGGAAGTTTGGAAAACTGAAAAATATGGGGGATTGTTTGTACCAATGTAGTCGTGTACCAATGTAGTCGTGTAATACACCGTTAAAGAGCTCGTAAATCGTAGATTATGCTGGTATTTGTCAAATTAAATTCATTAAATTCGAAACAACTGCATAATTTGGGAGTGGGTTTCACCCCTTGAATATAATTAGGAGTTCATCTGCATTACACCAGTAAAGAGCTCGTAATTCGTTGGTAATTAGACAAATTTAGGGGTTGACGTTCAATATATCAATTAAAAGCTCGTAAATAGCTCCTGATTTGAGACGCTTCAAAATTTTTTTTGTTTGTTTGTCTGAGATGGCGGTGCTAATTTTACGTAAAGTTAGCACCGCCAATAGTTTTTTGCACGTTTTTCATAGTAAATATTGAGCTCAAAAATTAGTTTAGGTAAAAATCAAGAGCTTCTAAATAGCTCGTAATTGTCTTATGTTTTACTTTGAGTTTCTGCAAAATGGCGGTGCTAACTTTACTGACCTATACAAACCGCACCATACGAACAAGTCCTAAACCCTAACAACGCATTAGGAATGACAAGGGAGACGTTTGGCAAAACCTCTGAGAGAGTTTCAAACTCGATTCATACTAACGTACGGATATATTCCCGGATAAATATTTCTACATATTGTTCCGTGAAAGCTTACGAATAGACATATATATATAGTAACTACTCGAATACTGATATTTTCAGGAGCGCGCACGGTGTTATATAGTCGCGGCTCGGCGCCTATTGGTTGGCACCGTGAGCGGCTGCGTGTGATTGGCCCTGGGCGCTCAGTGGGCACGCCTCCCGCCTGCTTATTTGTTATTTCCGGTTGAGTTGTTATTGGACGGGTTCGGGCCGGTACGGTGTTTAATAGAATTTTCCAACAATTCGATAAGTTCTGGATTTCATTGCGTGCGTTTAGACTGTGAGGCCTCTTCGCTATTTCATTTGCCTCCCTTACGAGTCTTGATTTCGGGTGTTCTAGATTTGCCAGTACTCTGGTGTTCGCAAAGTCTATTCAGTGTGACGTCGTGGTGGCGTGTTCCGTTGTTTTTTCCTGCTTTCTTATAGCATTCTGGTGTTTATCACGTCTAGCTTGAATTCTTCTGTTAGTTTGCCCCACATAGGTATTATGACAGTCTGCACATGGAATCTCGTACACTCCCTGTTGTTCTAAAGAGATCCTCGTCTTCGGAGTCCTCAACACCGTGCTTATTTTTCTGTCTGTATTGAAAATAGTATCGATATTTTGTCTCCGTAGAATTCTTGCAATACTGTCCGTGGTACCCTTGACATACGGTAAATAATCCTTGGTTATTGGTGTCTCATGTCTGTTTGTCTCGGTTTTGACTTTAGGGCTCTTTGAATATTTCGGTCTGTAAATCCGTTTTGTCTCAGAGTTGTTTTTAAACTGTCCATTTCTTGTTTGATGTTGTCCTGGTCAGCTAGTCTTTGTGATCTGGTTACTAAAGTTTTGACGACGGCATGTAGTTGGGCTGGGTGGTGATGAGAATTAGCATGAAGGTATCTGTTGGTGTGAGTTGCTTTCCTATATACTGTATGGCCAAGGGTTTCCATCTTCCTTCCTATTTATGAGAACATCAAGGAATGGCAGTTGATTATTGGCTTCAACCTCCATGGTGAATTTTATTTTGTGATGGATGCCATTAAGGTGGTCTAAAAATGTGTTGAGGTGTTCCCTCCCATGAGGCCAAATCACAAAAGTATCATCCAAATATCGCCACCATAAACTGGGTTTAAGAATTGCTGTTCTTAGTGCCAACTCCTCAATGTTCTCCATAAAAAGGTTCTCTATAACTGGTGAGAGTGGCGATCCTATTGGAGCTCCTTCCACTTGTTTGTATCGTTGAGTATCGTAAACAAAATTGGTGTTCATCAGGCAGTGCCTTGTTAAGTCTACAAGGTGTTAAGGTGGTTTGTATTTTTCTATTATGATATCCAAGGCTTCGTCGATAGGGATGTTGGTGAAAAGGGACACTACGTCAAAACTGACAAGAAGACACTCAGGTTGTAAAACCATTTTTCCAAGTATTTCGATGAAATGTGTCGAATTTTTGACATATAAATCTGCCTCCTCTGCAAACGGTTGAAGTGGTTGGGCTAGGTATTTGGCTAGCTGTACTTTTGGCAACCCATAGACTTTCGGACATCTCGATGACTTTTCACGCGGAATGAGTTGCAGTTGGAGATTTTTGTCGATCCTACTTGCTTGGATTTTGGCCTTGGTTGTTTTCTCCAGATAAGTTGTTGGGTCAGTAGTAATTTGTTTATATGCTGGATCTTGTAGCAATGTTTGAATTTTGTTTGAATAATCCGCTGTATCTAAAATTACAGTCGCATTTCCTTTATCAGCAGGTAGAATGATAATGTCCTTGTTGAGGCGAAGTGGTTTCAAGGCCTCATTTTCTTCTATATATACGTTCCTTTTGGGTTGTTTAGACTTTCTTAGAACATGTGACACATCTTGTCTAATTTTTTCAGCGGTGTTCGCATCTAATTTTGAAACTGCTGTTTCCACGCCACATATTATCCCATAGGCAACACGCCAATCGAGGTAGAGTTCAATTAGACCGAAGATAAGTTATAAACGGTTCTATTCGTTTCCAATTGCCTTGAGGTTAGACTGTGACCGTTATTTTCCGAGAAAAAATCATTTTTGGGCTTCTGTTGGAGCTTCAATTTGTTAAATTTTGTCTGTCGTTGCATTGTTGTCAACTCTGCATTCGTTGCGGCCCTAAATTCGCTAATTTCATCGAATTTATCCCATATTATCGGGTGGAGTGTATTGCTTACCTGTAGGTGGATATTTAAGAGTTTAGTATTAAGAACATCCAAATCTCTTCTGACATCACGTATGGCTTCCCTAAGTAGGGCACAACTAGCTTTCCATAAGATATTCTGTGTTTTTCTGTTGTTCTTCCAGTACAAAATTTAACAAATTGAAGCTCCAACAGAAGCCCAAAAACCATATTTTCTCGGAAATAATGGTCACAGTCTAACCTGAAGGCAATTGGAAACGAATAGAACCGTTTATAACTTATCTTCGGTCCAATTGAACTCTACATCGATTGCCGTGTTGGCTAAGGTAGTCAATTACGCTATTGCTCCCTCTCACATATCAACAGAGAGCATAATATGTGGCGTGGAAACAGCAGTTTCAAAATTAAAAATTTATTTTAAAAAATTTAAATTTTAATTAAAATCAAAACAGCTGAAATAATTAGACAAGATGTGTCACATGTTCTAAGAAAGTCTAAATCACCCAAAAGGAACCTATCTATAGAAGAAAATGAGGCGTTAAAACAACTTCACCTCAACAAGGACATTATCATTCTATCTGCTCATAAAAGAAATGCGACTGTAATTTTAGATACAGCGGATTATTCAAACAAAATTCAAATATTGCTTCAAGATCCAGCATATAAACAAATTACTACTGACCCAACAACTTATCTGGAGAAAACAAGCAAGGCCAAAATCCAAGCAAGTAGGATCGACAAAAATCTCCAACTGCAACTCATTCCTCGTGAAAAGTTATCGAGGTGTCCGAAATTCTCTGGGTTGCCAAAAGTACATAAAGAAGGTGCACCTTTGAAGCCAATAGTAAGTTCAATTGGATCCCCAACAGAACAGCTAGCCAAATGCCTAGCCCAACAACTTCAACCGTTTGCAGAGGGGGCAGACTCATATGTCAAAAATTCGACACATTTCATCGAAATACTTGGAAAAACGGTTTTACAACCTGAGTGTCTTCTTGTCAGTTTTCACGTAGTGTCCCTTTCCACCAACATCCCTATCGACGAAGCCTTGGATATCATAATAGAAAAATACAAACCACCTCAACAGCTTGTAGACTTAACAAGGAACTGCCTGATGAACACCTATTTTGTTTACGATACTCAACGATACAAACAAGGGGAAGGAGCTCCAATGGGATCGCCACTCTCACCAGTTATAGCGAATCTTTTTATGGAGAACTTTGAGGAGTTGGCACTAAGAACAGCAACTTTTAAACCCAGTTTATGGTTGCGATATGTGGATGATACTTTTGTGATTTGGCCTCATGGGAGGGAACACCTCAACACATTTTTAGACCACCTTAATGGCATCCATCACAAAATAAAATTCACCATGGAGGTTGAAGCCAATAATCAACTGCCATTCCTTGATGTTCTCATAAATAGGAAGGAAGGTGGAACCCTTGGCCATACAGTACATAGGAAAGCAACTCACACCAACAGATACCTTCATGCTAACTCTCATCACCACCCAGCCCAACTTTAGTCACCAGATCACAAAGACTAGCTGACCAGGATAACATCAAACAAGAAATGGACAGTTTAAAAACAGCTCTGAGACAAAACGGATTTACAGACCGAAATATTCAAAGAGCCCTAAAGTCAAAACCGGGACGAACAGACGGGACATGAGACACCAATGACCAAGGCTTATTTACCGTATGTCAAGGGTACCACGGACAGTATTGCAAGAATTCTACGGAGACACAATATCGATACTATTTTCAATACAGACAGAAAAATAAGCACGGTGTTGAGGACTCCGAAGACGAGGATCCCTTTAGAACAACAGGGAGTGTACGAGATTCCATGTGCAAACTGTCATAAAACCTATGTGTGGCAAACTAACAGAAGAATTCAAGCTAGACGTGATGAACACCAGAATGCTATAAGACAGCAGGAAAAAACAACATCCATTGCGGAACACGCCACCACGACGTCACACCGAATAGACTTTGAGAACACCAGAGTACTGGCAAATATAGAACACCCAAAATCAAGACTCGTAAAGAAGGCAATTGAAATAGCGAAGAGGCCTCACAGTCTAAACGCACGCAATGAAATCCAGAACTTATCGCATTGTTGGAAAATTCTATTAAACACCGTACCGGCCCGAACCCGTCCAATAACAACTCAACCGGAAATAACAAATCAGCAGGCGGGAGGCGTGCCCACTGAGCGCCCAGGGCCAATCACACGCAGCCGTTCACGGTGCCAACCAATAGGCGCCGAGCGGCGAATATATAACAACGGGCGCGCTCCTGAAAATATCAGTATTCGAGTAACTAGAAGACCTGAAGAGGGCAGATGTGACTCTGCCGAAACGTCGTCATTTTACCATTGATCCCGGCAGGGTTCAGTTATCAACTAAGCAGATGAATTCCCGGAAACCATCTAATACATATATATATATATATATATATATATATATATATATATATATATATATACATACATACATACATAGATACATACATACTTACATACTTGACCAAATTATACTATTACATACCGTTTTTTGAAAGCTGGTAGAATTAAAAACATTAACGAAAATAACAATAATATATCATGAAACATATATATATATATATATATATATATATATATATATATATATATATATGTTGGCAACATGGCATATAAAGACGTGTTAATTGATGAACTAAATAAACTAAAAAAAGTGATCTAATCGATTTCATAATATCGGGGAAAGTGCCGGAGTCTCTTAAGTTAAGTGATAATGTGCGGAAGATTATAAAATGTCCAGAAAACCTAACGAACATTGATCGAAACGATAAAGTATCTGATCGTTTACCTATCGGGTCAAAGGTCACCATGGATAGTGTTGATTTTCTCAACGTAGAAAATGAACTCAAGTGTGCCAAAATTGAAATAAGATATATCAGTGAATTAAACTGTGAACTTAAAAAATCTGTAAGTAACCTAGAAACTATTATAGGATTACTAAAATCATCAAATAATTATAACCTAAACATGGAATTGCCGCCTTCTTTAAGTAAACAACAAAACAATGTTGCCAAAATGACAAATTCTTCAAATAGTCGGAATATAAATAACACTCAATGTTAATCACAATCTCCTAATCATAATTGGAACTCATCTAATAGTTCCACTGTAAACTATAAAGTTGATTCCACCAACAAAAACATCAACTTCTATGAATTGGAAACCAAAAAAACATATGATTAAAATAACTAATATAAAGGATGATGTATTAACTCAATCAACTACTGATGTCCCAAACAAAATCGTGGGCACTGATGTAAGTGATGAAAATGCTTTCATTGGCGATAGATCATGGATTTATGTGAGTAAATTTAACCCGAAGTATACTGTCGATAAATTAGAATCATACTTAAGGGAAAAGAAACCTGATTGCCAATTTATCTACTTACCATTAAAAAACTACTGGGGTTTCAACTCGTTTAAAGTCGGTATAGACTCTGACTTGAAAGAAGATTTTCTAAGAGCTGATATGTGGCCCAAAGGTATGGAGGCTAGTGAATATATTTTTCGAAGAAAGGCCTTCAGAAATCACCAGCACCGACCTATCCGTAACCAACAAAGAAAATAGTGTAAATATAAATTATATAAATAATATTAACAATAATATTTACAAAAGATGTTTTGATCGTTTTAAATTTATGCCTTTTAATACGCAGGGTTTAGCAAGTAAAATTTATGAGATCGAATAAATTCTTGAAATTAATAAAATTGATGTCTGTTGTTTGTCTGAGCGTTGGTTAAGATATCATGAAATCGAACTAGTTAATTTTCGCAACTATTGTTTGGTTAATAAGTTTTGTAGAACTCAGTATAATAAAGGAGGTGTTTGTATTTATGTAAGAAATATCGAAAAAGTTATTGAAGTAAATGTTTATAAACTTATTTTAAATGAAATAAATATGTTCATAATTTCAGTCTATAGATCGCCTAAAGCAGATCCTAAAATTTTCATTGACAAATTACATACCGTATTTGATTTTTATTATAAGTGTTCTTTGTCTTATATTGCATGTGGAGATATGAACATTGACCTAATAGTAGATAACAATATGTCAAGACTTCTCAAAAACACTTTTGAGGAATTTGCTTTATATAATATCGTTAGGGAACCAACTCGCGTCACCTGCACAAGATCAACATTGTTGCAGTCTATTTTTACGAATATTGAATATAAAAATGTCACTGTTACAAAAACTATATTGTCGGATCACTCATGGCAAATTTGTGAATTTGATATATTTATAAACAAAAACAAAGAACTGATCACTTTTTTGCCCGAGATTTTAACGATCTATTGCTAAAAAACGAAACATGGGTAGATATGTACAGGGCTCCTGACTTTGAAACACAATTTGATAGTTTCTATTTTACTTTTTTGCAACATTTTAATACAGTTTTCAGTTACAATAAAATTATTCCTAAGAAATTCAAAAACAATTGGTACAGTAGTGAACTTAAATCTTGACATGTTACTCTATGTGAATTGCATAGTATAGACACCAGTTCAGATAACGAGATTATAAAAGAAAGATACAGAAAACTAAAACTAATTTATAAGCAAAAAGTTAACAAGCCAAAAGCAACTTTCAATAATGACAGAATTCTGGATGCACAAAACATTAGTAAAGAATCCTGGAGAATTATAAATGCAATGAAAGGTAAGTCTAAAAACCCTCTCCCTAAGGAAATGTATGATAATTTTGACAACAAATTTATGAATATTGGAGATTTATGTAATGCTTTTAATGAACATTTCGTAAACATAGAGGTTTCAGTTCCCAGGTATGAAGAGATTAAACTTTGTGACCTTGCTAAAAGGTCATTTTTCTTAACGCCTTCAACACCGGACAAAATTAAATATTTAATTAAAAAAACCACTGTTAAATAATTTGGTCAAGTGCGAGTTGGACTCGCATGCTTAGGGTTCCGTACCACCTTCAAGATTCGAATATTCCAGTTTCAGGTAATGAGTGCATTTTCTTATACTTACCCTTATATCTTTTAAAGGAAGCGTTTTAAATTTATAAAAAATATACACTTTGATTTTCCACACATAGACTTTTTATTTTATCTGCTTTAGTATTCGCTTGATTTTTATCACAATACATATGTATTTAATTTTCTAATATGGCCCCCAAAAAGTAACATTAGAGTTTTATTTTACTAATAAACTTTCAGAAATACCTTTTATATCTACTGTCTGAGTTTTGAGGCTCTGTAGATTGGAAGAAAAACGGCAAAATAGGTCAAAGTTTAAATTATAAATTATTAAATCTGTTATTCAAATTATTAAACAATGTAAATAAAATATATTTTTCAAATGTTAAATAGTGTAGTTTCTAAAGTAGGAATTAAGTCGATGTTTAATATTTTTAATATCTTTTATACAAATGATTTAAAACTATGATATATTTGTAAGTCACATAATGAGCCTTTCATCTGACATATTACATGATGCGTTTGACAATTGAATCTTTATTTTCCATTTAATTGTATAATTTGTCCCTAAAATTGCTATGGGGGTTTTCTAGTAATTTATTTTCCGTTTAATTCTATTATTTGGAGGCCAAATAATAGAATTAGGTATTTTTTTTCCAATTTTTCCTATAAACAAAAAAAAAATTAGGTCTTAGAGTTTAAGGAATAACGGGGAGAATGGGTATTTTTTTAAAATATTTTTTTAATGTATTTTAAAATATATTAAAAATTAAAAAAATATTTGTACCTATTCGTCATAATGAGCCCTGGGATTTGATATATTACATGAGCCGTTAGAAACAATTTTAATTTTTTATTTTCCATTTAATCCTATAATTTGCCCCCCAAAATGAATATTAGGGGTTTCTTCTTATTTTTCCAGTAAAGTTCAGGTGAGGGGCTATACTTCCAGTTTTTCAAAATTTTCCAGCTTATGGTTTCGGAGATAGGGGGGATAGGTAATTTTTTTAATATCCTTTAATGAATTTATTTTAAAAATATGAAAAAAATATATTTGTTTTCGTCATAATGAGCCCTTTTATTTGATATATAACATGATGTTTTAGAAACAATTTTAATTTTAATTTTCCATTTAATTCTATAATTTTCCCCCCAAAATAAATATTAGGGGTTTCTCCTTATTTTTCCAGTAAAGTTCAGGTAAGGGGCTATACCTCCATTTTTTTCAAAATTTTCCAGCTTATGGTTTCGGAGATAAGGGGGGGGAATGGGTAAAATTTTTTATATTTTTGTAAATATCTTTTAATTCATTTATTTTAAAAATATGAAAAAAATATATTTGTTTTCGTCATAATGAGCCCTTTCATTTGATATATAACATGATGGGTTAGAAACAATTTTAATTTTAATTTTCCATTTAATTCTATAATTTGCGCCCCAAAATGAATATTAGGGATTTTTCCTTATTTTTCCAGTAAAGTTCAGGTGAGGGGCTATACCTCCATTTTTTTTTCAAAATTTTCCAGCTTATGGCTTCGGAGATAAGGGGGGGAATGTGTAAATTTTTTTATATTTTTGTTAATATCCTTTAATTAATTTGTTTTAAAAATATGAAAAAAATATATTTGTTTTCGTCGTAATGAGCCCTTTCATTTGATATATAACATGATGGGTTAGAAACAATTTTACTTTTATATTTTCCATTTAATTCTGTAATTGCACCCCAAAATTAAAAGTAGAGGTTTCTCCTTATTTTTCCAGTAAACTTCAGGTCAGAACCTATAAATCTATTTTGTTTCAAAACTTTACGTTTTATAGTTTCGGAGATAAGGGAGGGGGGAATGGGTAAATTTTGGTATAATTTCGTTAATATCTTTTTAAATATATTTTTTTAATATGAAAAAAATATATTTGTGTTCCTCAGAATGAGACCTTTCATTTGATATATTACATGATGCGTTTGAAATTTTTTTTATTTTTAAATTTTTATTTAATTCTAAAATTTGCCCCCCAAAATTAACATTAATTTTTTCTCCTTAATTTTCCTGTAAAGTTCGGGCAACGCTCTATATTTCCTATTTTTTTCAAAATTTTAGGCTCAGTTGTTTCGGAGATCAGGGGGGGGGAACAGTCGATTTTTTTAGTTTTTTCCTCCAGAAGTACCCCTAAAATCATTTTTTTTCTTTTACGATATGTACTCCTGTACTATACATTGATACATTGATACCAAATTTTAACCTCATCCGTCCAGTAGTTTAGGAGAAAATGGCTGTGATGTGACAGAGGCAGAAATCCTGAGTGATATTATAATGGTATCCGTATATTGTATATACGGAACCCTAAAAAGCAGCTGGAATATATGAAATAAATTTTACTGTTTTGAGATCTGTAATGGAATAAATTTGTGTTCCACTTTCTTATCTAATTAATGAGTCTTTTAAAACAGGAAAATATTCCAAACATTTTAAAAAATCTAAATCTATACCAGTCTACAAAAATAAAGGTCCAGTAGAAAATATTACAAATTATCGAAACATATGTGTTCAAAGTCAGCTAGCTAAAGTTTTTGAAGCGGCTTACAACATTAGACAGAACACTTTTCTCGAGAATTATAATTTACTTATCCCTTGCCAACACGGCTTTTGGGCAAATAAATCTACACATAGTGCATTATCGGAGCTGTGCAATTTTATATGTGACTCATTGAACAATAAAATATTAAATACAACTTGCTTCTTCGATTTATCACGTGCGTTTGACTCCATCGATCATTACTTGTTACTAGATAAACTTAATAGAATAGGCGTCAGAGGCTCAGCAAATGAATGGATTCAATCATACATCACAAACCGTGAACAAGCTGTTCAAGTAGGCGAAACTAGATCCAATTTCAAACAGTTCATACGGGGGTGCCACAAGGCTCAATATTGGGCCCTGTTCTATTTCTTATATTTATTAATGATGTTTCATTATCATGTCCCACATCTGATCTTAAAATGCTCTATGCTGATGACACAAATTTTGGCATATTTGGGAAAAGTGTTTCTGAACTTGTCAGAAATGCTAACATAGCCACTCGGGAATTTCATGACTATTGTACTTCACATGGTTTAGTGGTAAATGTTAAAAAATCACAAATAATGTCATTCCTACCTAAAAACAACACAAATAATTTAAGTTATCTTGTCAGGTTAAATAATGAAATGAATTTATGTAAGTTCTTGGGAATAATTGTTGAAAAACACATTGATTGTGTAACAAATAAATTAAGTAAGACCTCTTTCCTAATGCGCCAATTAAAATTTACCGTAAGTTTCAATGTTCTTAAATTTACATATTTCGGCCTAGCGGAGTCGATTTTGTCATATGGCTTTATATTTTATATATTTTATATTAACAAAATCTTGTCTACACAAAAAAATATCTTACGATGTATAACTGGTGTTCCCCCATTAACCAGTTGCAAGCAATTTTTCATTGGGTTTAATATTCTGACGGTCCACTCATTATATATTTACCTATTAATAATGAATATTAAAAAGCAAGTATCACTTACTACAAATGATCAAATACACAGTTATTCAACTCGTAGCAGCAATGAACTACATCAGCCATTCTCTAGGCTATCAGTTGGGCAAATTCCCATATCTATAGAGGGACTATAAGTTTTAATAAATATACGCGAGCTAGAGGGAATGAGAAAAGTATAGTGAAGTTTGGAAAGGAGCTCTATACATACCTGTCCAGAAAAGCATACTACTCGTATAATGAATTTTTGAAAGATGCTGAGTGACATTGGTGGTGATTGTTTTGACAAGGCAAATAAATCATTTGTATTTGTAAGATTATTTTTTTGTAAATGCAGTGATTTTAAATGTTGAATAAAGGAATATTTATTTATTAATTTATTTATACATACATAAATACATATGTATGTTTGTGACGGATTCCGGCTTTCTCGTGTATCTCGTTTGTATACTCAAGAATGATTAGAGGGAGCTTGTTTTGACGATGTAGAAGTTGTCACTTAATAAGTATGTATGATATCACTTCGACGAGTCACAAAGCTGTCGTTTTTAAGACAAAAATACGACATACACGAAAAATCCGAAAACCTTCACAAACATCTCATACTCGTGAGAATATTACAAGTAACACATATATTACTCATTAAATAAATTTAATTTATTTTATTACAGATGAAGGACAACATTGTAATGTAACAGATTTCACAGTTTGCAGAGATGGGTTCAAATGTATACAAAGCGTTTGTGTTAGTCAGTTGAAACTAATGTAAACTAAAAACGCCGTTATAGGTATCATAAAAATAACAATAGAATTAGGAATATAATTCGGTAGCTTTCTGCAAACGCTTAGCAATAAAATATATTGTGAATCGTTAATTGTATTAATAGCTTTTGAAGTAGGTTCCCAATTATTGTGGTAAATATTCAGAAAGATTACAAGACAAGATGAAACATATTTCTATTGAAATTATTGAAATAAATAGCAAAACAAGATAGCTAGATGTTCCCCATTTTCTACTTCACTGGAGTGTTCTTTAACAGTTTGCAAATGGTTCTTTGTATCAAAAAGTGAGTAACTGAGTCTTGGAACAACCAAATATAATTTTCACACAAGTGACACATTTACTTGACACATTTACTGCAAAAGCTGCTTTTCAGTTAGAATACAAAGTTTTGCAAATAAATCATTTACAGGAAGTTGAAGACAGAAGGCGCAATGTGTTAAGTAAATGTCAACGAGCTAAAACACGAAACAATGCAGAAACATTAACGTTTGACCTTAAGGTCCATTGTCCTGGTCGTAGAATACTCAAAAATATATAATATATAAACGGCAAAATTGGCTTTACGATCTAGTAATTCATGTAGCTAAGAAAATGAAGAACCGTAATAACCAAATTTAAGGCATTTAGCAATATTGAAAAAGCATTTCAACGGCAGTAGGCACTCTACATACACATTATTCAAACATGTAAAAAGGCAAACCCGATTATAGTCATTGAATAAAAAAAAGTTAAGTTCAGAGGTAGTGATAATTTGGAAAACAAATAGTTAACCGAAGAAACCCTTTTGTAGCCTATAAATTGAAGCCAGCTACTTTCAGAGATAGCGAAAATTTGAAAAAACAAATAGTTAACCGAAAAAGCATATAGTGTGAGAAAAATTTAATCAAAAGGGATTAAGCCAGCAAAAGGCACCTATTCAGTTTTTTCTCAAAGTTATACTGAAAAACTGCTTAGACATAAACAAAAGAAAGGGAAAATATCTCATCTATCAACCAGTGACAGTAAGCTAGATTTGCTATGGTCAGAAGGAAAACATATTTCCGTTCTTCATATCGGCCATATATGTAAAGTTTATCTATTTATCCGATCAACCAATTTTACAGTTTAACCTTCTAGAATATTTCTACTGTTTTGCCATTGGGTTTGTTTTACCCACATATTATTAATGACAAGTAATAAAATATCTTGAATCATTAAATAACATTTATAAAATCATTTTGGAGTATTTTAAACAAAGTGTAACCAATAACTTTTTTATGATAATACCATTTGATTAGTTTGTTTAATGTTCTGAAATATAAAGGCCATACAGATATTTTATGATATTAAGTTAATCGTTTTGTACCATATTTGTTTTCATTTTTCATTAAATACTTCTTTATTCTTGTCCAGTGTATTTCGATCTGATTCTATCGATTGACAAATTGCATTAGAGTAAATATTTGCTGTTTGACAATTGCACAAGTGAAAATATTGGATACAGTCAGATCGTAATCAATACACTCAGATCGTAATCAATACAAATCTATATGTCGATATATATTACTGTAAATAAGTTCATGTCAGTTATAAGGCATGTTTCACATTTCAGGTACCGCCCTTAAATAAATTTACCTTTCATTTTATTAAGTAACCCACCTCCATAAATGTTTCGGCCTAAGACCTATTATTCGCCCCTGTGAGCCAACCAAGGTCATTTCACGGATTCTTTTATTCATTGTTCAACTGCCAGTCCATGAAAGCATAAACTATCTGGATATATAACTATGAATCACAGAAAATTACTTTTTATATGCACTCATTTATTATTCAACAATATCTATATCTCTATCTATATATATATTTTCGAGGTAACTCTTTAAATTGGACATACAAATCTCCTTTAGGCTGTAATGTGAAGTTAGCGGGTTCAAACTCGACCACACTGGGTGTTTCAGGTACTGCATGAACTTCAAAATTGGTAAGCACATGTATCAGTGCCAGTTTTACACTAAGAAGTCCAATACGAAAACCTGAAATAACAAAAAAATGTATTATTTTATTATGTCCCATTAGTGTGAAAACAAATTAACTAATAAAAGTTTACAGCAAAATTGTTCCCTTTGCTAAAATTCACAAGATATGTCCATATTTAGAAAAATAGATTTGTTACTTAAGATTTCACCCATAAAGACCTCAATTTATCCACGCATTATAAAACAACCTGATTTTGAACAAAGATTCGAATTTTGTACTCGTAATCGAGTTCACGAAATTCCCGTTGAAGGAGCGATGTTAATTCAGAGAGTACCAACATGGCGGTACGCGATTCATCCGTGCTAACGACGGAGTTAAATAAATTGAAGAAAAATGAGTTAATTGACATAATTTTAACGTTCAAAGTACCAGTGAGTGTCACAAACGCACAAGTGGTTACATATATAAATAAACTTAGTGAATTTACAAACAAAAGTGATAATAAGACACGTGATTCAGTAGAAAATGTAGCCTGTTGTCAGTGCGAATCAGCACATCCCATGACCAACTTCATTAAAAAAGAACTCGATATCGTAAGTAAACTTACGTATCATCTAGAAAAGAGATGCCAGGAACAAGAAGATTTTATTTTTCTCTTAAAACGGTTGAATGAAAACACAAATTTTCAAAAAGTACAAACATTGCCATCTATTAGTACTATTGTGAATTCCAACACATATCATAAATCTGATTTAACTAACGCCGAAAAAAAGACCGACGAAAACATTAAAATCTTTACGGACGGAGCCACAAAAAGTGAACTCGTGATTAACCAGCAAAAACCAGATGTAAATAAACAAGGGAATTCCCAAAAAGTGACAATAACAGATGTTTCAAAACGACCGAATTTTGAACAAAGTGGATTAAAAGCAAATCAATATAGTAATTTAATACAGCACGGAAAACTTACTGACGATAAAAAACCCATTCAGGAAGTTGAAAAAGATCAAGAATGGAAAACAATTAAACATAAACGACAGTTCAACGAGGGAAAAAAATGGTAATCGGAAGCAATAGAAATAGCAAAGATGTTAAAGGTGTCCCAAGAATATCAACTTTACATGTTACAAGAATATGTAAAGAAACGACAGTAGATTCTTTAAACAACTCGATCAAAGCGCATTTTCCTGAAGCAACATGCGAAATGATTCAGTTAAAATGCCCAACAATATATTCATCGTTCAAATTAAACATACTGACTGAAAACTTTAACAAGGCTATCAATCCAGAAGTTTGGCCCCATGGAGCTGTTATAAGTCGTTTTTTATACCGCAAGAAAATTCAAATAGCAGAAACATATTTTTTAATCCGGATATCGCAGTATTAAATATTCGAAGTGTTAGCCAAAGTAAGCTGGAAATTTATATGTTGATTTACACAATTATGATATTAGTTTTTTATGTCTGACAGAAACTGGTTTTAAGGATGCCTCTGAAAATAGTTTTCATTTTGATAATTTTTTACTTAAATCCAGTTACAATAGAAAAAATAAAAAAATGGGGTGAGTAGCAATTTATGTAAAGCCGAGTCTAAATGTATATTCTACTGACCTTACAAAGTATTGTGTAGAGCAGGACATTGAAATATGTGGAATTTCTTGTCAATTAAGCATAGGAAATACTATAATACTATGCGGCTATCGTTCTCCATCAGGAAATTTAAGTGTGTTTTTAAATAATTTGTATGACATTTTAAATGACATTTTTAAACCAGGCTTAAAAATTTTCTTATGTGGAGATTAATTTAATGCAGATTGTTATGGTAAGTTCAGTTCAGCTTTTAACAAAATATATGACATATCAGACTGTTTCAATCTAAAGCATATAGTAAAATGGCCTACAAGAGTCACAACATGTAATGCAACAACAATTGACCAAATATTTACTAATTTTTATGATAAAACAACTACACAAATAAGTGTTTGAGAGGACATTCCGTTGTGGGAAGCGCAACTGCTGAAGGTTTCCGATCAGAAACAATATACATCATATACTGTCTTGCGTACAAAAGAATGACACCTCGAAGAGAGTACTCATAAATGAGGTGTGCAACAAAATGATAATGTAGAACTTCCAACTTAAATAACATTCCAACCAACAGTTTGGGAGTAGCATTCTATTGTTTTCACGTAAAGTTTTTTCTACACACAGTGTAAAGGTACATTTAACGGTTTGACAGTATAGAGCTAAACTCTCCCTGGAAAAACCATAGTGCGGCTTAAGTAAAAGCTAAATACAGGTATCAAAAAATTAATTTATTATAGACAAGGAAAAATTATGAGTAACACAGGAGATACCATATCACTACCTCAGTGCTGAGGTAACCATAGACGGTAAAGAAATCTCTCTAATGGGGACTGTCCTGTAGGTGGGTTAAAAAGCATGGGTACTTATTGGGTGCAACCAAAGATATACTTCGAATTAGTGTTATTTAAGATATTGTCAAGGAAAGTTATAAGCGCAGCCAAGGGATGACCCTGAATATACAAACTAGATATCACTGTCAGGAAATGTAATTATCAGTTCGGGAAAGATCTACACATTTCTACATAGTATTTTAAATTAATCCCAAAAATTCTTTAGGGGCAAATAATATATGAATAGTTGTTCTGAGAGAGTAAGTTAATTTCAGTTGAGTTAGCCTTAAAGCAAACACCTTCTGGAGGTAACCTGCAATGAACAAAAATCGTGCCAAGGAAAGTTCGAGAGGGAAGAGGCTATTTCACTCGATTGTTAGTGGCAGTTCCCAATTGAGTGAAATAGTCTCTTACCTTCTCTTTTGCCCTCACTTTCTAGCCTTGCCACGATATTTATTCATTTTCCGCTATCTCCAGAGGTACAAGCTCTATACATTTAGTTTAGTATATGCTCTAAGAAAGTTCAATTTTATGGTGGACAGTAAACGTCAGTGTACTTTGTGATTTGTGTTGTATTTAGAACTTAAAGGTTGTTTTCGACATTAAATAAAGTTGTAGTATCAGATGGATCGTTACAGTAATTATGCTTTCGTTAAAAGAAATTTTCGACTCAGTTGAATCAAATCCAGCGCTGAAAAATGTTGTAAATGCAGAAATACCAATAAAATAATGACAATACAAACAATGACGTCATGAGGTTTGCAGCGTTATTTTTACAAAGTTCTCATATAAGATAAGATCAGTTTCGAAAACAAGAAAAATTTAACTATTAAATACACGTTCCAAGCGGGATTGGGCAAAAAATGTAAACACGTGGTGGCCACTTTATTACATTTTTATAGATATGTACTTAATTTCCTAACCTTAAACGTCATTCATAAATTAAGAATTTATTATTATTTCATAAGATATTTTAGCTTAATAATAATTTAAGAATTGATATTTTAATAGTGATTTGGAGAAAAAAAGATATTTACGTTACTGCCACGTAAACTGATGATCACTAAAAGTATTTAAGTAATTTTTTTTATATGAATGCTGTAAACACACTACCAAAGACTTGTATATTAGTTATCGAGAAGTTACAGTGCCATAAGAAAAGGCGAATCTGTATTACTGGTTACTATCAGCTATTTACTTACTCTTCTAATCAAAAACCATAATGGAAAAAAACTAGTTTGTATATCTTTATATGATTTGCAGTGATAACTATTCACAGAACAACAAACTTAATTTTTTTTGTACGATGACTTAATTCAATAATTTCCGTTTCAATGTTTCCACTCTAAATGATTTAAATTCAAATGTAATATCAAGAACAATGTTTGAAGATTTCAGAGCAGCAAAGAATTGTAACGCATTTGCGGGTATTAGGTTATTTCGATTGTAGCAAGCAACATTGCCAAATGTACCCTGCAAAAAATTAGCCACTAATTAACGAATCTGTATATAACTTCAATATTTTAAAAGACTTTTGACACGATAACGAATTCCCTATTGACAGGTATATTTGAATAGTACTTTTGTAGTAAAGCTAAAAAAACGTAATGAATATTTGTTCTTTGTTCTGATTTTTATTATCTGTATAGACCAATCAATAGAGCAAAAATTAACTGATAATTTGTTAAAAATACTATCAGGATACCGACTGTACCATCACATTAACAAAGATTCCTAGCGATATTTTGCTATGTTTTCCACTCGCAACTATGGTTTTTTACTTAGTTATAAACAATTGAAGTAAGAAAATTACGTTTTTTTTCTTAACATGTTTATAAAATCGAAATTAATAAACTAATCTCAATGGTGTCAATAGGTCAATTGTAAAGCATAAAAATAACAATGAAATGAGCCCAGGCTCGATCCGATTGGATCATTAGTAACAGGGAAAAACACAAAATACTGAAAAATGTATCTTTTTTATTAAAAAATCGTATCTTCGTCACTTTAGAAGCTGTAGAACTGGGTTTGTAGGACCTGATAGTAATTTACATCTATTTTACGTATGCCAAAACCAGGCGCTACCGGTTTTTGAACAATTGTGATATAAAGTTTTCTATTCACTATTTTTGCATTGTGCCTCCATGCGTCATAGATAATCAAATTTCAATTTTGAAAAAAGTTGTTCAAAGTAGAGGTGTCATTCTACAAAGCCTCTATTCTCATTTTTCATTAAATGTCTGTGAAATATCTGAAAAATGACAAAAAAAGGCAAGCGTAAGAATGTATTCAAGGAGTGGGGGAAACACGGTTGTTGAGGGGGAGCGTATAGTAATATATAGTAGAGACACATACATAGATCATTTTAATATTTAAAATCCCCACAAGTAAGAATTTTTTTAATGAGCGCTCTCTTTCGATGTTTCGTAAACCCAAAATCCACAAATTAAAGCAAAAACGTTTCCGAGAAACCATTTACATATCAATATATTATTAACCAAACAGTTCTCATTTGATATAATAAAATCGAACAAATCACTCTGTATGGAAGTTTTTTTAACGATTAAATTCTTTCACTATCTGTCAGAGTGACAGTTACTATCGATAATAATTATTGTTTGCAGTTCCCCTCAACAACCGTGTTCCCCCCACTACTAGAACACATTCATACACTCACCAAATTTTGGTCATTTTTGCTAACATTTTTTGTATATTTCACAGATATTTAATGAAAAATAAAAATAGAGGCGTTGTAGAATGATACCTCTAGTTTCAACATCTCTATTCTGAATTGATATTTGACGATGCATGTCGCATGGAGACACACTGCAAGAATGATGGACTAAAAACTTCAGATCGCAATTATTTAAAAACTAATAAACCAATAGCGCCTGGTTTAGTCATGCATAAGGTAGATATCAATTATTATCAGTTCCCACAAGCCCATTCCTACAACTTCTCATTTCATGGTATTTCCTCGGCTCATTTCATTGGTATTTCCATGCTTTACAATTCACCTGTTGACACCATTGAGATTAGTTTATTATTTTTCATTTTATAAACCTGCAACGAAAAAAAAAACCCAATTTTCTTCTTTCAATTGTTTATAATAAAGTAAAAACCATAGTTGCGAGTGGAAAAGCAAAATATCACTACAAATCATTGTTAATGTGATGGCACAGGCAGTATCCTGATAGTATTTTTTGCACGAAAAAATCTCTATTGATTGGTCTAGTAGTTGAAATTATGAGGGTCAGTTCGAGAACACATTTTTATGGCTTATGTCCTAGGTAAATAAAATCAGCTTCATCAATTACCTACGCACATTCTTGGCCCGTATCCGAAGGGTAAATGTATCAGGCGTTCTGCATTGACGTTCTGCTCAAATCTCCGTGGTATATATTTTTGAGGTTCAGGAAAGTGTTTTTCGTCATTTTGTACGCCGAGTGGTGATATATATATTGCTGTGCCTTTCTCAATTACCAAATCTGTTCCGTGTACATTATAATCTTTTTCACATCTTCTGTCCAGAAAAGGCAAAGGCGTATACTTCCTTAGTGTCTCTGAAACAAAATTCAGGTAATTGCATGTTATACTAAAGGATATAACCATTTGGATTTGATAGAAACTTTATTAGTTAAAATGGGAAAGACTTTCGAAGTATAAAATAAAACTTGAATTTCTTTATAAATCAACGTACGATACATCAAATGCATAAAGAAGTGTTCGAGAGGACATTCAATTGTGGGAAGCGCAACTGATGAAGGTTCCCGACCAGAAACAAAATATATTATATTTATATATAATATATATTGTCTTGTGTACAAAGGAATGACACCTCGAAGAGAGTATTCAATATCTCTGACAGGTGAAGTAACCGGAAAATTTTATCGTGACATTCTGTTCTAGGAGTTAAGGGAGAACAGCAGTTGCACGGAACGGCTCCAGATTCGGAACCTCTGTGTACTGATTCTCTTGAAAATCCTAGATGTCGGTCTTACATCTCGCGTCTTCAAATAAGAGATTATTGTTGTTAATTTTGTTCTAAAATTTTCCACGCCGCGTAGTGGATGGGTTCCAACTTACAGTTATGATTAAAAAAACGCGACATTTGAATTAACTATTAGCAATGAAAATATAGTACATTTCGTTCTATATTATTTTCTGAATAATATAGTACAATTGTGTAAAATGTAGTAAGAGACTTTATATATAGTACAGGTGGCAACTCTATTTGTCATGTATCATAGACGATAGTTGGTTGTGGTTGTTTCGTGATTATATTTTTTTTGTGAAAATTTACTATTGATACATATTGTGCATAATTATGCACAGATTTTTTTTATAAAAAAACAACAAAATTAAACCTATGTAACATACAAATATTGATAATATGGTCATTCTTGAATAAAATATATCAATAAATATTTTTTTCTTCCCTTAAAAAAAATCAGGTCTCAAGGGGTTAAAAAGGCTATAGCTAGGGATTGACCCGTCTAGGGGCACCAAAACTGACGCCAAAGCTATGTAAAATGTGCATTGATGACCTGATTGTCGTATGGCTTTTTTGGCAAAGAAAAGTTTTGCAAGATCACCTTAATTCGACACACACAAAGATTCAATTTACATTAGAACTTATAGAGAACAAATGCTGGGCATGCATTAAACTCATTTGACCATTTCACAGTGTATCAAAACAAGGTTTTCCTGTCCACCTCATCCCTTTAGATGTTATGGAAATATATGCACATAAAAACAATTCCAACAGTATTTCGTATACTGCACTAAGACGCGTGATAGCAAAACACTTCGCTAGCCGCACTCTTCATCTCCATCGAGCAATATAAAGGCGCTACACCCTCCCAATCACCTATAAATACCAGTGCCCCACCGTGCTCCTATTAGTCTCTCCTGGTAAAGATTAGGGGAAGTGATGGAAATAATTACCAAATCTTTCTGTTCTTTTCAGATGGTTAATAAATTACTTTATTACAAAATGGGAGCATTGTAAATTTAATGTAAAATAAAACGCACTGGAAAACGTTGAAATTCATAAAAATTAAATATTTGATCAAGAATCTTCTAAAAAGAACTTACTTTTGATACTAATGTCTTTCATTCTGTTGCCGAAAGGTCTTCAAATTGTGAAAATTGCAATTTTGGCAAATTTAAACACGTCCTATAACTAACTAATGTAAAAAATTCTTAACATAGTTCATGTGTCTAAGTGTTTATTGGGAAATAACACCACACTAAAGGGAATTGCTGTATATTCCAAACGTTTCGGGGTCTAGATCAGACCCCGTTGTCAATGGCTAAGAAACTACGGATTGAAAAGGTACAATTTCAAGATGTAAATTTAAATATTTGACAATGTTTATTATTTTAAAGTGACTTAGACAATGAAAATTATGCCACAAGTATCCTTCAGAAAACAAATAGTTCATGTGTTATGCAATGTACATTCTTTGAGAAAAACCAATTAAGTGCCTGAGAAATTGAAAATAAAGCTTAAATAGCTTCTCTAATTTATTCAGAAAAAGTTCTACTAGAAATCCATGAGTTTTCACAGATTTCATACTTAGTTTTTAAAATGATAGCGACACTGTCTCGGGTTCGCAAAAGCTATTCTTCATAAAAGATTGTGAAATCTTATTTTAAACTAAGTTGTGAAAAATAGTAGAACTACGCATTCAAAGTCCCACGTATATGAAAAAATTAGTTGTCTTAATATTTAAGATGAATACAAAGGCGCTAATTTAAAACTAAGTGGTCTTAAGTTGGCAATAAAAATTTCACATGAGTAATAGTATCAATTTGTAAAAGTTATAAATTATTATCTATGTGTCATTTTTAATTGGGATTTTATTTTTAGAACTAGTTAGGGGTTGGGAAGAAGTTTTTCTTTAATATAAAGCGTGTAAGGATTTGTGAAAAGCAACGATCGTGTTTATACCTTATTAGGCAAATTCAGCAGTTATCTGATTTTATGTTTACGCTTCAGGGTATTGGTAACATAATCAATTTAATTTCAACATTTATAAAATGTATTATGGAAATGGTAAAATGAAACGGTTTTTTCTTATTTCACGCGTGAACTATAAGTTCTAATCAAGAAATGATCCGAGCAATGTAAACAAGAATTTAGGAATATTTCAATCAAAATTTAATTTAGAACATAAATTGCTAGTAAGGCAAAGTCGCACAATGATCCTGTGTTACCGACAAGATTTTTTCTCAAAGAACTTGCCAACTTTTGAAATAACAATAAGTAGGTACTACTCACCCATTATGCACATATGTAGATATTTTAATTCCACTACGTCATCATAAGTAACGTCATCTTTGTCTGCTAAATTACACAGTATTTCGTTGCGTGCTATTTCCTGTATTTCTGGATTTAAAGCCATTTCGTACAAAGTAAACGTTAATGTAGTTGACGATGGTTCAAACCCGGCGTTGAAAAACATTAGTCCGGATCCAGCCATTTTCATTTTATCTGAATAAGAAAAAAAATATATCTTTCTATATTATAATAAGTTTCATGATGAATAAACATCGTTTACACTACGGCGGTTTCGAGCTGGGAGTTCTCGTCAGATACGCTTCCCGAAATGTCGTAGCTATGAATGAAAGTCCTCGATTCTAGTAAGCACATTATAAGACGAATGCTAGCGAAATGAACAACATCTAACATCATAATGTAATATAACTGCAGTCTCGTGCTATTTACATATACCAAAAATATGAAGGCGGTTTCCGACTTTAGTAAAACTCTAAAAGCAAATATGAAATTTACTTTTCATAGCTACTTCATTCAACATACGACTGCCGTTTCGAACTGGGAGTTCTCATCAGGTACTCTTCCTAAATGTTTCTTTTCGCTAACTCTCTTCGTATACAGTGCTAACTGGCAACGAGGAATTTCAGTTCACAGCTTCGTCATTCACGGAAGCGCCTACCAACAAATCGCTCCACCCAGAAATAGTTACTTAAATTTAATACTGCTATTGTAAAACATATATGCTATATTAAGGAGAAAATGATTAAAATTTGATATAGTTTGGTGAATGTTTTTTCAGGTAAACTTTTTTTACTAATTAACATTGTTAGTCGTTTTTGCATTTTTGTAAATTTCCAATAACGAAACTGTTTGATGGGATCCAAAGTCAATGTTAACATGTAACTTTAAAATGCCTAGAGTATGCCGAATGTATCGCCAGGTGTCTGCGGGTCCCGGCTGATGGGAATGCGGAACGTTTACTAGCTGTCGGGTGTCTATTGTAGCACTTGTATTGCGGGTGTCGAGCGCCATCTTGCGGCAGCAGCGTTAAACGGTGTGTTGCGGATTAGAAATAAAGCCGGGTTGGTTTTGTACCCGGGACGCTCTTATGGAAGGTGTCGTTGCGAGTATAAACGCTATATGGTTATTATGAATAAGTTTCTGTAGGATATTGACTATAGGAATTTTGCTGACAAGGGGGGGGATTCTGTAAGGTTGGATTCTGGCAGTCTGAATTCTATAAGGCTGGATTCTAGCACGCTGGATTTTGGAACGCTGGCATACTGGCTTTCGGCATGTTGAAATCCGGCTCTATTACTGTGGTACAGAACGTAGGACTCTATTGAAACGACCGAGATAATAATGGTGAGAGGCAAAGAAAAATGACTTCAGTCGGAGTTGAATGCTCTCGCAACCTACGTAATCGAACTGACAAGAAAACAATGGTAGAGGAAAATAACGTCATAGGGATTCGTTATCAAACACAATGTTGTATATCAAGTTCCATCCTTCATCCCACATGCTTGGAACGATTTACCTAGTTTCGATATGCACAATTAAGTTAAAGCAACCAAAGCATTCAAACGCTGTAAGGGAATCGGTAAATATTTCGTAGCATTAAATTATCACACACAATTTTTCAAAAAACAATCTATTTTGAATGCAAGTTAAAGATAATTCAAGCGGTTAAGATTATTTTATTATTTTATCGCAACAGAATATTCATGATATTTAAAAGAACACTGTTGCAGTTAAAATGGTAGAGAACATGAGACAAAAAGAAAAATGGCACAAACGACAGACTGTGACGGTTTGATGGATTGAACAATGAAACAGACATGGCGGAGAACAGCAAACAACACAGAATATGACAGCCATAAAAAACCTTACTAATATGACTTAAAGACTGAATTTCAGCAATTGGTTGAATGATATCTGTAAAACCAAAGGAAATGTTGGTTCTAATTATGTGCATAAAATTCTCATTCATGTAAAATATAAGGAGAGGTAAATTTCTCAAATCACTAGCAGCAATAGAAATATATGCAAATCATTTATATACCTTCCGTAACTTTTCAAAAATTGATAATATATGTAACAAAATTGTTCTTTCACTTACACTTTGCTTTGAATTTAATTCGCCGCTGTTAGAAAGGGTTGAATATCTAAAGTACGAATTAAATCCATATGGGTTTAATATATTTTCTAAAATCATGTAGATATATATTAGCGTGATATTTTAGGTAAAACAGATGCTTAAAAAAATAAAAATGTGCGAGAATTGAAAATGTCTTTTGCAGTCAAGTCTCGTTTCACCTTAATGAATGAGTTTAAGCTTCATCCACCGATTCTTAGTATCATTTTTCACAGAAATGGTTGCACATACTTCATTGTGCTGCAGACAAACCTCAACACCTTTTCTTATGTATGTCTTCCCAACAGTTATGCTAATAACAAAGACCAAATTGTTTGATAGAAGTACAAGTGCTAGATAATTAACGGACAACACATTCATATGAATGAGTGTGCACATAATGAATAACATTTTATGAAAACATAACAAAAATAGTAAACTACATACCCGCTGAACTTTAAATCAGCTCAGAAGACCATAATCGTGAACTTAGTAACAGAATTAAAGCAATCCATAGATTAACCCTATAAGACAAAAAAAGCTCTAAACAAAAGTCAGTTCAAACAGACCTCGTGTTAACTCAATTCTAATCACTGGGTTGGTGCTCAAGATCGATTTACTTCACACATCAAATAACAAGGAAACTTAATCAATAACTTTATAAGTTTATAAACATATTGTAAGAAATTAAAACTTTACATCACTCCAAGTACATATGTATTGAATCAAATGATTTCCAGTAGGATATTGCTTTAAACTTGTCAACATAGTCATGATTGATAGGATTGCCATTGTACTACATTGTCATAAAGATCAATTCAACCACGTGGGTTTTCCCCAAATCTCACAGATCTAGGGAATTATGGCAATGCTGCATCACTCGCTCCATAATTTTAACTATGCCATATGAATATAAGGATGAATTTTCCTAATTCTAGGGAAATATGGTAATCTGGCAATTATGAGCCCTTAAACAGCGCCTCTTTCCCTTCGACCGTGACGTCATAGGCTGCGCTTTCATTGGTTGGTTTAAACCTGAAGCAGCAGACCACCAGCTAACCGTCAGTATGTATAACTAATATGTTTGTAAATAATACAGATGTATTGAATAAAGATTTTTCAGCAGGACTGCGTTTCCTTGCTGACAACAAAGCCTCTATACCATAACATACGAGGCATATACCACTGAAGTTATAATTTCCGAGAACAATTCAGCAATCTGGCAACTATGGCACCTCAAGCAGGATCTTCTACCTTTTTACCGTGACATCATAGGCTGTGCTCGCATTGGTTGGTTTAAACTTGAATCAATAGGCCATCTGCTAACCAGAATTATGTGGGACTCATATATTTGTAAAGAATACAAATGTATTCATTAAAGATTTAAAAGTTTTTTCAGCAGAGCTTCGATTCATATCTGGCAACAGCGCCTTTATATCATAACGTACCAAGCATTAACCACTGAACACCAGTGTTCTAATTCCCTTAGTGTGGCAACTATCGAGTCTACTGCAATAGCATTTGGGTCAAATATCTGACTATAATTGCTAAGAATGTTTTCAAATTGTCATACTTTTGAGACCTTATAAGGTTTTATATAAATACATGCTTACGTACATGATTTGATTTCAAAATATTTTGGCATTCAGACTATTTTCCAAAATGATTAAACACAAAGAGAAAATATATTCTGCACTGGCACTATCATTACAAAAGCTTTCGATTCAGCTTTCATGTATTCAGAAGACATCCACTGTAGAAACACCTCTCTTTAAAATAATTTGGCTGATATATATCTTCCTTCTGTTTTCATATGATTTAGATAAAACATACTGCTGAGTACTAGTTTCCAAGACTATCTCTATAGCATTACAGAAACAATGGTTCGTTGCTAAATTTTGAAGTGCATTAAGGCCATTATTCACAGTTCACTGACGAATGTGATTTGTTGTTACCATAAACAACGTATTGGGTATTTGAATTTCGAAAAACCTTGCAAATTGTTGGAAATTACGACATTCTAATGCTAATTATTATAACAATTCCCCTTCTAAAACCTATACAGAGACGTCAAAATCTTTCTTACAGTCATTAAAATCACCCATTATCAGAGTTCCCATGCACGCAAAAACAAATTGTCGTGCCTGAAAATCTGCAAACAGACCAATGATGGTGACATAAAATAGATGAAATGAAACAATACTAACTGGCAAAGTTATGCAGTAAGAAATAATTTTGTTAGGAATATAGACATAAAAAATGTTATTCTGTTTGATAATATATAAATTTCTATAATTTGGAGTCAAAGGGTCCATCCACCACTTTCCAACCAGCAAATAAAAGCAACTTTTATACATACTAACAGCTCGAGCACTGAGGACTTATAGTCAGAACATTTAAATATTTGTTAGTTGAACACAAAATATCTAAGATCTTTCTTTCAATCATGAGTCTTAGTTAACACCTATTATAGGAAAATAATGGTAAAACATGAGAATTAAATTAAAATATTAGAATTTGAATAAGGCTGAGAAAATGATTTAATATTTGGTTGTTTTCTATGTTAAAAAAAACACTACCAAATATATTATTGAAACAATATAAGAACCTCTAATTGAATACCTCCCGAACTTCACTCTCCAACTAATTTATTTTGCATATATAGCAAATAAACATCTTTAAAATAATTAATTTACCAGGCGACTAAAAACGTATCTATCTCGACCAGAGGAACTTGTGTTTGACAAGGTCATGCTGAAACAACTAACAAGGTGTTAATAATTGATAAACAAAATTCCTTTGAAAAAATAACGTCTTACGACAAACAGGTTTATGGTTCTCAACATGAGACAGCCTCTGTTCAGAAATTTAGATAACAAAAAATCACTAAACAAAGCTCAAACGTTTGGTATGCTCTCAAAAAGATGCAACAATACCCAACTGTGTACAGAAAATTATTCTTGTCTGTTCTATGGAATACAAGAAGTTTTATTACTGTTTCATTAAGTATAATAAAAAAATATTCTTGCTGCTCACTGGTTTGATAAAAAAAAAACAGAACAATTTGTTGCTTCATGAAATACTAGGAAACTCTATATTAAACTTAATGAAACACATTAAGTTTAATATATAAAAAATATTCTTGTCTGCGCAGTGGTTTAATTGAAAGTTCTCAACTTGACTTATACTGTTATGAAAGTATGATTGGGTTAATTTGTGACGTTTGTATTAAACAGAACGAATGCATCGTCAATGAGTTAATGGTGTATTATACAAACTGAAGGAAATTTACTATATATTTTTGTAATCTTAGGGAAAATTTCTGAGCTATATTTAAAAAAGACACACTTATAACTGTGCATCCCCGATATTTTTAATTGGTCTATTTACAAAAAGTTCTAAGTTGTTTGCTGCTCTGAAGACTTGATGAAAATGTTGTCGTCCTTAAACCTCGGCATACAACACCATTAAAAAAGAAGCGGTACACTACCGAAACATGAAAACAGTAAATGGAACGAAGAATTTCTGTGCCGTTAAGTACCCTGAACCCATGATTTTAGCCTCAGACTTTCCAAGTTATCAGCTTTATATTTCAGATAAGCAATTACTGGGGAAGATAATTGAAAATTATTTGAAAATTCCGTCTCAGTCTTAATGATTACTTCTCTAGAGAAGTTACAGATATTTCACATGTTATCCAGAACACCTCAGGTAATTTTTTCAGTTCTTATTGGCAATCATTTTTATGAAGTATCGTTCTCCAGTTTGCAAATTCAAAATTCATTGACATTGGGTGACACAAGAATAGTAGCTCATTTTCTGGAAGATTTGGTACAACTATGAAATAATCAACAGAAGTGGTGTGAATAATATGTTTCCAGGTTTACCAGAATATATTATATATCATCTCCGTTAAATTAATGGAAATAATTTCTTTTTTCTTCAAAACAGTTAGTACAAATATATAATTGATTTACCAAACAAGTGTTGAAGCAAGAGTTTTTAATTGGAATATGTTCATTTTCCACGTCCGCATGAGCAGTGGAGAACAGACAGTTCTTATGAAATTAATTTAAGTATATGAACAAATTAATATCTATTTTAATTGATGTTTAACATAAATTGATATAACATTCACAATTTGTATTATATGAAACAACAATGTTCTCCGAACTATGTTTCTTAACAGTTATAACATAAAATGGTAACAAATTTATTTTAATTATTCTTATATCCAAAATATTTCGTGTTTTATTTACTACAGAATTCAACTAATGGAACCAATTGTAACCAAGTGGTTGTAATCTAACCGTCTTTTGCCTACTGGTCTTAAAACTAATTTAACACCATTAGTTAGAACTATTTATAGATAGTTCTACATAAGTGATGTAATTTCAAAGAACGAAGTCTCTACAAGGCATTAAAACTATAGTCATTTCATTGATTGGGTAAATTTTACAAGTGTTAAAGTTAATGTTTATTTCCAAGGAAGTAATGCCTTTTAAAACCCATCCGCTAACTTTTGTTATAATTGTTTGAGGAAATTCATAATTGGATCCTTTATATGATATAGAACCATTGATTCAAGTTTGGTATTTAGGTTGGTGAAGAGGGTTTGCGGCCCGTATTTTTTTATTTCATTTTTTTACAATTTTCTCTACAGATTTACAAATTCTCAACATCTTTACGTGAAAATATTATCTTAATTAAAATCGATATTTCCAAATGTTTTATAGTAAAGCATTTCCAATTTTGAATATAACTCATTTTTCGAGTTGCAATAATGTTGTATACTTAAATTTTCCAATCAGCACTTTTACTAATTAAATACTGCCAGTTTATCAATGACCCAAATTGTTAAGGTTTGTGGCAATATTAGTCTATTATTTGCTATGGAAACAGATGTCTGTAATTTTTGGGCTAATTACTAAGGATGCATGTCGAAAAACGGAGTAGTACATGTTACTTAACGTAAAAAGTTATGTAAGAACCATACAATTTTTTCAATTTATTTTCGACCGTTTTGTCCATAACAAAAAAATACTGTTTTGTTTGAGTTTTTAAGGTTAAGGGCTCGTTTTAGGGCACATGTAAATACAGACTTTTTGGCTTATTTTAATCTATACACAGCAGAAGTTGGCAACTTTATTTCAATAACACTTTGTAACTGTTATTGTTTTAAAGTAAGTCCTTGTTTGGTATCGTTGTTATCAATTATGACTAATAATAATATGCTGAATGTTGCTTAAAATATAAGAATATTGCTTATTTAGAAAATAACATTATTATTCGTAATCAAACGAGTTCTCTCGAAGTAACCTAATTTGAAATCATACCTAATATAAGCGAGTAAAAATAAAATATTAACTTATATTTGTCAATTCCATACACTTACCAAATGTTGGATCATTTTTAGCCATATCCATTAAGATGCTAACGAAGTCTTTAGGTTGGGCCTTCATACTTTCTCGCTGCTTAAGGGTGTTAAGAAATTCATCAATAAAAAACTTCTCGTATACTGGATCAAAAAATTTTAGGCCCAGTAAATTAACCAAGCTCGTTTTAAAAAAGTATATGGCCTGGCTGAAACCATTTCTTATTGTCGGCTCAAACATTGCCTTGCCAGCTCTAGGAAACGGTGAGTTTACGTCCACAAATGATCCAGCATCAACCCCAAAGAAACATTTGGCTATTATATCGATTGTATAATTAATACTGGTATTTCTTGTATTGATTTTTTGGGGGTTGGTTCTTAAGTATTCCACTAAATTATTTCCGATACTTCTTATCATGGGAAACATAGCTTTTAGTTTTCCAGAACTAAGTACTGGTGTTAGTCTGGCTCTATTATTTACCCATTGTGAACCTTGTTGGACAAACAGCATGTTAGCAACAACGTCATCATGAGTTGGTAGGGCCATTGTTCTATTTATAAAGTAACTGAAATCCTTGACTAAAATGTCCTTGATGATTTCAGGCGAGTTTATAACTAAGCATGGTTCATCAAAAATAAAGATTCCTAAGTAAGGGTAGTTACTAGATTCATATAGCGATTTAAAGAAAGTTCCAAGTGAATGTTTCTGTCGTAGTACATCCCATATATTTCCTATGAAGGGCAAGGGCTTCGGTCCAGGTACATTGCGCTTCTTCCAATAATCAAAATTTCTTGTAGTATATTTGTACAGAATGAGCAAGAGAATTATTAAGAAAAAAACATTGTAAGCCGTTATAGAAAGTATTCTCAACATCTGAAATAAAAGTGGTGTTAGAGATATCCTGAATCAGATGAGTTCCTTATATAATGAGAAGGCAAATTAGAGAACAAACATTCGTACATCAAATCATACGTCACAATTATATCACTGTTAATATTATTTATGTAAACAAAACTACAGTTAATGCATAAGCCTCAGAAAAACACATTTTGTGGAAATATAATGTAACCGCTTCAGAATTCTTGTAACTGCTGACCAATTTTTAGTAATATTCTCACGCAATAGAAATTTTTTTCCCTATGTGCAAGAGTTTTTAAAATATTTGAGACAAAATACTTTTCCTATTAAATAGACTAACAAAACTACTGAAACAGAAAAAAAATCAAACTAAAAATAGTTGAATCTACGTATAATCGTTGCCATCACATTTTCTTAAAACTATGAATTCAAAATTTGATCACTAGAAGAAATTCTTACATTCTTATTTTTAAGGTCACGTTGTCAAATTCTCTTAACTTTTATACACTTTCAACATTTACAGGTAACTTCACTAATAATTGTTCCTCATCTGAATTGAGCAAATTATAACCGACCGCCAATGCACTAACGACTTCCGTTTTTTCTTTACTGGTATATCGGTCTTTAAATGTGTGTTGACCTGAACAATCTTTAAACTTTATCAGTTTCTTAAACATTGAAAATATTTTGGTTTCGTATATCAATTTGAAATATGGTGACTAAATATACAGGCTGACTACTATTAATGCTAATACATTTTGCAAGTAAGTTGTTCTATAAATTTGAATGTGGTTCCTACGCTGATTATCCCCAATTTTAATGAAGACTTAATATGTAGTAAACATTTACAGCCTTAACTCTTTCAATACAAATATTTTTAATTTGTTAGTTGTTTATGAAATGTTTATACAGTTTTAAAAATCATATAAACAATTAAACATTTTGAAAAAAATATATAGAACTAAAAAGTTGAAAATAAATAACACATTCAATGTTGTTAGTTAGCTACACGCAACGTAAAAAATGTAAATATTAAAAATTGCTCATTCTGTACAAATTAATTACCTGTCTATCTAGTATGTTTTTGACGTCGCTGCCAAGTCAACTTTAAAATCCTTCACTGAATACTTATCTACTACGTTAGCAAACTTCATTGTTGCTTAGCAACTACTTCAAGAATTTGTAATTAATTTAATTTCTAAGTACTTCTTGGGAAATTACACCACAGTTAAGAAAATTGCTGTATATTCCAAACGTTTCGGGATCTAGGGCAGACCCCGTTGTCAATGGTTAAGAAACTATGGATAAAACAGGCACAATTCTAAGATGTAAATTAAAATATTTGACAATACATATTATTTGATTTCTGACGTAACTAAGAGAATGTTATTTGTATACAGGGTAGCACAGAAATTTCTAAAGACCAAATAATCATAAACTTCCTTTCAAATTAAAAGAATTTGAAAAGGAAAACTTTAGAATTTTATGTGGCGCTCCTAGGTGCATTCGCCAAAAATGCGACCAAAAAATTTTGTTGATTCAGTGATCTCATTAAAATCATAAGGGAAAACATAGGACGGGGTCTGACCTAGACCCAGAAACGTTTGGAATATACAGCAATTTTCTTAACTTTGCTGTTATGTCCCAAGAAGTACTTAGACATTGAAAAATATGCCACAAATATCATTCAGAAAACAATGTAATTAATTTGTACAGAATAAGCACCTTATAATATTTGCATTTCCTACTTTGTGTGAAGTATCTAACAACATTGAATGTGTTATTATTTGCCTAGGGTTGTATTTTTGAAAAATTATTTTCATCTTTTTAGTTTATTCTTTATTTTTTATTTTGAACGTATAACCTTCATAAACCGGGACTAGGTAACATCTAAAGATCCAACATTAGACAATGATACATTTTCATTTAAGTTGAGATGTAAAAGTTATACGAACAAAATGAAGTGCTACGCTTTGACTTAATTAGCCAAAAATATGTCTATCTAACTGACCCGACAGACGTTGTGTGGTTCAAACGTTCTATAAAGATTATAATTCTTTGTACCGTTTTGATGATGAAATTATATGACAGATATCATCAAAATACCTGATATCATCACGCATACAGTTAGCACAACTGAAACTCTGAATAATGTGTGGATATATCGGTATACTTTAAGCTTACATGTGTTACTAATTAGTAAGAAGGATAAAACTCAAATTATGACAGGTTTATTAAAAACAGGCAACCGAATGTAAGTTTTTGTAGCAGGCATTTTTTCTACCGACTACCTACTGACAACCATCAATTTTTTAGCTGTCTTCTGTAAATATAGGACGGAGTAGAATTCATTTTAGAATATATGCAACTTCTTACGGTAAAGTAAATCACTTTCTAAGCACAGTGTAAAACTATAACTCAACTCCAGAATATATTTCAGCCATCCTGTATGTGTATTTGTTTAGGGCCTCATAATTTAACATTTGTTTAATCACCCAATATAACTATAATTCTACGTCTCTCTATATTCCAAGAATACTGGAAATGCAACTACTAAGGGACTACCCTATAGGCATCACCTTATTTTAACATTTTTTAACCACTCCCTATAGCAATTATTCTACTCCGCCCTATATTTCACTGTCACAAATTCAACTGCATATATGTTACCCGACAGATATACTTTCTTTCTTAGTGTATCTAGACGGGTCTCTGTTTACTTCTGATACGTTATCGTGTATAATTTTTAGTTTCGGAATGGGATTCGAAATCGTTTTACCATTAACCGTATTCTCGGAATCGTAAAAAATGTTATAACATTATTTATAAAATAAAAAATTCAATGCAAAATTTTTTTTTTAAAAATATGCTTTTATTTAAACGTAATAATGGTACAAAGCAGCCGAGTGGTTGGTTTCGTATAACAGCATCTAGTAAATCCTTTGATTCGGTCAATAAGGGTCTTATATCACAGACTATCAGTATGTTGTCGTTGATCTAACTACAACTTTAAGTACTTTATTACGAGAAATTTTTTACCCATAGCAAAATGTTCTACTTGAAGGATGAATCCGGGAGCAATACATCTTATCATATATCACCATATATCCACCGGTGCGAATACTCTGAGATATAGTAAAACATTTGCTACAATTAATGACACCAAAAAACATCAAGTTGATAGCGATACTATTTCAAACATTTTTTTCAACTAGAAGGGATTTATACCTTTTAACAGATAAATTTCCATAAATGCTTTGAAATGACTATATGTTAGGTATATATATTTGTAATTCTGCAAGTTACCTTTCTATTTGTATATTAGACTTAAAAAGGCATCTCAATTCTATTGTCAAATATAAAACAATAATATTATGTATGTTGTATTTCTACAAATTTTAGCATTAATTTTCCCTTTGGTTGCAGTGTGAAATTTTTTGGCTCATACTTCATAGTAGTAGGCGTATCTTCTGTACTTCTTATCTCAAAGTTACTTAGAATGTGAACTAAGGCTAGCTTCACCACGATAAGTGCAAACCGTTTACCTGTAACAGAAATTTCACAATTTAAAATTTATGGTCAAATTTGTTTTATTGTTAAAACAAATTTAAAATTGACCTAGTAAAATCTCAAAACTTAATGGTTGCACTTTTGTTACATACATTTCGAATACCTGTCACATGCACTTAATAGATATGCTGTGAAACTTTTTCTAGGTAACAAGTAAATTAATAATTGTTTTCTATTAATTTGTCTTCAAACAAAGGAATTTTAATTTATAGGAGCATCATATTATTCTGACAAATTTGTGCACTACTCTGATACTATATTTAAATTGTGATTTTTCTGTAAAGATAACTTATTATGTACAAATGGTCAAAACATATACGGAGGAGTTGTTACTAAAGTTCCAAATGTCGGCAGGAACTGAAAATAAATGCAGCGATGTCTTAATATATACTACTGAATCAGTTGGCCGCTAACCTGAACTCCTCACTAAAACCATTAAAAACGATATAAACTCTAAACCTAACCACTTGAGAACTTCCTTACTTTAGAGCAATCTTTATAATTCTGAATCTGTGACGTGTAAAGGGTTTGAAAAACACATATTAAAAAACATTTAAAAAAATATATATAACCGAATTTCACTTATAAATAAAAAGCTAAAAATAATTATAACAAAATACAACTTTAGCAAATAAATAACACATTCAATGTTGTTAGGTACCTACCCAGGAAGTAAAAAATGTAAACATTAAAAGGTGCTCATTGTGTACAAATTAATTACCTAACAATCTAGTATATTTTTGTAGTCGGTGCCAAGCAAATCTAAAATCCTTCATTGCATACTTATATACTACTTCATCAAACTTTATTGTTGCTTGGCACCGACTTCAAAAATATACTAGATTGATAGGTAATTAATTTGTACAGAACGAGTACCTTATAATGTTTACAGCTTTTACGTCCTGGGTAGGTACCTAACAACATTGAATGTGTTATTTATTTGCTAGAGTTGTATTTTGTTATAACTATTTTTAGCTTTTTAGTTATAGGTGGAAGTCAGTTATATTTTTTTAAAAATGTTTTATTTTCAACTTTTTAGTTTTTTTGAACTAAGGTAGTTTTCTATCTTTATTTTTTATTTTGTATGTATAACCTTAATAGGCAGGACCGGGTAACATCGAAAGCCTCAACATTACACAATGATACATTTCCATTTAAATTGACAGGTAAATGTTTACGAATAAAATGTACCATGTCAACTTTTTTGACAACTCTGTATAACTATATATAATACCATTCCACCCATGTACCAACCATCTTGTACATACGACTGCCCATGGACAAGCATAAATTTGTTAGCTGCCTTCTGTAAACTATAGGACGGAGTAGAATTCATCCCATATTTACGGAGTCAAATCCGTCCTATATTTCAACCATAGTATATAACTCCTTGTGGTCTACCCCATAAATTATTTCATTTTTCACATTTTATATTATCGCCCTGTGTAACACTAATTTCTCTCCACACTTTATGCAACGTCTTATGTGCTATAAAATAAATAAAATTTTAATCACACTATATAAATATAATTTAACTTCAGCATATATTTCAACCATCCTGCATAGGATTTGTTAACGTCCATATCATATAACAGTTTTTTAATCACCCTATTTAACTTTAATTTCACATTTTTCCCAACATTTTTATTCCACCAATCGTCCACTCCACCCTATATGCCATACATCCTGTATATACAGCTAAACGGCCTAACTTATATTTCAATCATCATATAAATGCAACTCGTTCTATCACTTTACTTTGTTATTTTGTTTGCTATAACTAAACATCCTGTATATAAACCCACCAAATAGCAGTTTAGATTGGCATGTTTTGTCACTGAATTTTCTATTAGGCCGGGAGAATATGCCAACCAAAAGCACCATCTTCGCAAACTGGAAAAAATTTCATTTAAATAGGTATTTGCCGGGTATACAAACAAAACGAGTTTGGTTCTCAGTGATTTAAGGAGTCGAAAATACTATGCTTTACTACCTATATGCTTGAGATTTACATAGAAAATTTTCAAATTCGCAATTAAAACTTCCAGTGCCTAAAATTTCCGCACTATTACGTTGGAATTAAAATATTTATGAGGAAATGTCCTTTATGTCATTTCGATTAAATTTTTGATAAGAAGTTTGGAATTTTCGGAGATTTTCTGCAAAACTGCAAGTTGCACGTCGCAGAAAAGTATATGAGATCACCTAGGGATCTTCCTTAATACATTAAACGTTAAAAAACTATACACATCTATAAGGAGTTTTCGAAAAATCGACCAATATGTTAGGGATATTGGTCGATTTCCATGCACGCATGTGTCATTCACAAATTTCCTCACTTTACCAATAGAATTCTTTTCCCAAATTTGAAGTTTCACCAATCCTGATATATACTCTATGAAACAAGACCATATTCATACAAAAGATTGAGAGAGAAATTTCCAAAAAAATATAACCGATGTTGTTTACAGATTAAGACAAATGACGGGTATGTAAGGACTCTTTCAGATATTTGTTCATAACGATTATACAAACAAGTGCTACAAATTTTGCTTTCCTACTTTGTCTCTGTCTTAAAAGAGGACAGAGGACCGATACTTTTATCGGGAGCAAAATTCTATAGTTTTGCGCTACAGGAAAGTACTGGAAAATTTTATAAAAGCTCTGGATTGCAATGAATGCTTTTTAAAAGACTCTTTCCTTTGTTGACTCTCTCGGTCCAGATATCTTGATTTGTTTGTTTGACTTTCCAATAATGGATTTTAAAACCATTCTCCAAGAATGAAAATATATTGATCATTTCATTTGGAGTAAAATTCTTCATTTTAAGTAACTCAATTTAAGAATGAAAACGAAAAATACCGTCGAGAACAATTATTATTACCAAAGTGAAATTAAGGTGACAGAACTTTAATGTTTGTTGTCCATGGCCAACTTTACTTCTGAGTCTTGGAAGAAACTTGTGATATGGAATTGATCATTAAAAGGAACGTATTAGATATAAGTATAGAAAATTTATAATAAAATTGAAAAATTTCACATTAAATGGCATGGAAATTAAACTGCACGGCTTTCTAGATCAAAATGTTTTATGAACAATATGAAATCACACAAAAAGCATGAACAAAATTGGGGGTTCCATTTCAAAAAATAAAGGTATCAATGGATAAACTCTTCAAAACTGGAGCGACGATATCTGGCACACTAAAAAGAGTTCGTTATTGTCATTCTGGCACTTGGGGTATGCAGAGTGGTCAATAGTTCTACCCAAATAAAGCCTCCTAGGGTAGCTCTAATAGTCACCTGTTTCTAGATGTCAACAGTTTGATAAAGTATCGAATAACTCCTAAACTCTGCATGTGGTGAAGAAAGTCTTGGTAAAGTTCACACAGGAATCCCAAAATATAATAAAATAAAATACGTTCCATTTAAAAAAATATGACTTCAATATGAATCACCCTGTATATGTCTGAGAATTCTGGTGAAAGTATTCTTAGTTTGTATCTCTCATTATCCCTCACCCTCCCCTGGCGGCAGATTTTTAAAATTTATACCTGTATAGCCACAATCTTCCATCCACACACTATTGACCGACCCTATATAATGTTTTGGGCAATTAACCACCTCCTATCATACGTAAAGTGAAGTCTCCGAAATTACTTTGAAAATGAAGAGTTGCAGTAATAAATAAAATTCATTTGACAACAATAAAATTATGAAAATACTTAATACATAGCAATTTTCTGAGATTTATTTGTAACACGGATACATACCAATACAGTACCTTGGCCCACTACCAAAGGGTATGTTTATAAGAAGATTTTGATTAAATTCATCTTTAAATCTGTCCGGATTATATTTGTCTGGTTCAGGAAAGTACTTGGCATCAGTCTGTATTGCCAGTGGTGAGAGGTATACTACAGTACCCTTTTCAATGATCAAGTTACTTCCAGGAATGGAGTAGTCTTTAACACATTTTCCATCCATGAAGGGCAAAGGTGGGTATTTTCGCACCGTCTCTATAAATAGTCGTCATTAGTTAAATAAAACCAATCTCAAATTCATAATCAGTTTTTAATAATATTATTAAAAAAAATTATTCAGTTTTATTACACCCCTCTTTGTATTTAGATTAACACTTAATCATTAAGTCTGAAAGAAGACATTAGTATTTCATTATGATGACTTGAGTACTACAACTGATTACAAACTTACACTTTATTTTAAAAATTGTGAAAATTGTTACGCGTCATAATTTTCTTAAATAAACTGTAAGTTTGTATTACTCATCATCATGAATTTCAACTTCCACCAAGTAATAGCCTACTCAATCCAATCCGCTATTTCAGTAAACAAGTAATAAATTGGTGACTCCAATGAAAATGTATTAAGAAAAAATTCATCATCAATTAGTTATGGTATGATACGTAAGTGCGAAAGGAACAGATCCATCTATGACGTGTTGGGAACGGAGCCATTACAGGCTCCCAAATCAGGTATTGTGCTCAATAAAATGCTATCTCCTAGTAATTCCCAGATAAAAATCACCTTATATGGACTTATGAACCATAGACTAATTGTCATTTCAGGGTGTGAGTCATCGCCAGTTTGTGCTGTCGCAAAAACTCGAAAAAGATATTTATACATTTCTAGCACACAATTCATATATCAAACTTGACGTGAATAACGACATCTAGAAATTAGAAGTTAATATGCCTCTACAGACTCTTAATTCGGCTGTCGTAATAAGTGAAATGCTATTTCCTTTTATTGCTACGTTCTGGAACTTCTAAATCTCACTAATCAGGGCGCGTTTAACTATCTAATCTTACACAGGAATATGTTTATAGTAAATAAATAAGTTATTCATACTTTTGAGAAGAGCGACGACCTTTACGTTAAAATGATAATATTTTGCGTTTAAAACAAGTAAACTGTTTAAAGGTCATTAATAACATAATTATTTATGCTCCAGGAATTGAAAAATGACAGCTATTAACTGGAAATCGAAAACAATTGTGAAAATGCTCGTCAGAAGCTCTAGCAATTTTTCAAAAACTGTGAATCAAATCTTCACACAGAACCTTGCAATAGAGACAAGTTTCTTTCAATCCAGTTAATCCAGATAACAAAAACATAGATGCTGTAACACTATTCGAATTAATGTTTTCCAGATGTGAAATCCACCAATTCAATGATAATTCCTTTTACACTACAATTTCTAAAACATTCTATTCTGGAAGGATAGAATTCGAATATAAACTCCCAAACTATCTTAAACATAATTAAATTTTATCAAACCCATCATAAAATTTTAATTATCTACATACCCATAACACACATATTTAAATAATTCATATTCATAAGGGTGTCATAAGTGACATCTTGTGAATTCTCCACACAATTAAGAATTTCTTCTCTTGCTTTTTTCTGAATAGAAAGGTTCAAAGCCATTTCGTACAAAGTGTAAGAAATTGCTATTTGAGATGGCTCGAAACCAGCAATAAAGAAGTTCAATCCCAAACCAGCTGCTTTGATATCGTCTGGAAATATAAGAAGAAACATTTGTCTTAATTTTTCACAAAAAATAGGTATAAACTAATATCAAATTCTATTGACAGTTTGCTGGGGCAATAATATTCCATACGCAAAAAAGGTTATGTTTTATTTCCCAAGAAAACTATTAAAAGAAATCAAGTAATCAAAAACTTTATAAGCAACAGACAAGTTAGGTCTAGCATAGTTATTACATAAAATCCTCGGTATTCCTTGTCAAGTAACCTACTTTCGACACAATTAAATGTAGTGTGCGCAATTTGAATAGTTGCCACTCTACAGTTTAATATATCGGCTCCAGACGCCTTCATAAATCTAAGAGAAAATACATTCTCTTTGGCACCCTATAAATTTACCAGTTGAGCCCAGATAACTCTTGCACCCTGACCATTTACAGTAAGACACACTATACTGTGGTTTTCACAATTTCGAAATATTGGCAATCGCACCAATGAACACACTAACAGGGAAGCAGGGAAGTAGTTGAAGTATATACATTTCCGTTCTTTTAGTGGTCACAAATTAGAATTGGAAACAAACTGTTTGCATTGTATAAATTCTTAGGAATTTCTAAAGTTTGAACTATGCGTCAAAATAAACATATGTCTCTGTCCCTACAACCACAACAATTTTGCAAGATGCATAAATATTAAATACTCTTCTTAGGCGGACGAGAAAAACATGTTTATTTTAGATATCGCATTAAATATCTATTATTTTTTATATTTACTTGGTAAGATTTATTTACGTGTAGTGTGTAGTTACTGTTTGTGAATATAATATAATGTAATGAGACTGCATAGCCAATATCGAATTAAAAAAAAATATTTAAAAGTTACCAAAATTTTCAAAGATAATTTATATTTTTTAACTCTTAGATATAAATCAGTTAGGTTTTACTTTTGGCATATATCAATGTTCAGCATCCTATGAATTTTGGAGGTACTGTAATGATAGTTCCACCGATATTTGGCTAGAGATTCGTCTCACTAGCTTCAGGCTTATATTTGTTCTCACATGTCTTGGCAAAATGGGTCTGCAATCTTTTGCTTACCACAGAGTTAGTTAGTTAGTTGAATGCTAAGTGTCTACATTTGTAATTATCCTGTAGAATATCAAGGTGGTCCTAAATATATTCAGAATTTATATTTACCTAGTATAGCAAAAGTTTGTATGGTGTCGTCATCTATATTTAATTTAATTTTCTGGACTCTGTGTATAATTTATTCAAATATTTAACCCTTATGCATTTTACTATATAGCGAATTATATATAAAAAAATCTTGTTAAAAAGTAAAAATGAAAGGCTGTTAAAATAAATGAAATATATGTGTTTCCTAAAATAACTGAATGTGATTGTTCATTACTTACCAAAATCAGGATCATTTTTTTTAATTTTCATCAAACTAGTAATAAAATCATCCGCTGTAAATTTCATTTCATCTCTAACTTTTAGTGTATTCAGAAATGTATCAAAAAAAATTGCTGAACTTTCACATCAAAAAATGTTAATCGTAACACACTAGCTACTTTTCCTTTCAAAAAATACATTGTTTGGCTAACACTATTTGCAAATTCTGGCTTGATCATCATATCGGCAACTTTTCTAAAATGTGCATTTTCCCCATCAAATGACTGACCATCAATTCCAAAAAAACATTTAGCTATCACATCGATTGTGTAGTTAAGCAGAACGTCATTTACATCATGTTCACCGGGATTTGTTCTCAGAAATTCCAGTAATCTTGCTCCAATATTTTTTATTTGAGGGAACATAGTTTTGATTTTGCCAGAAGAAAATATGGGTGTAACGTTTGCTCTGAGTTTCTTCCATTCTAAGCCTTTCTGTACGAAAAGTAGATTGGCGAATACAGGATCATGTTTTGGAACCACCATGGCCCTATCAGTAAAATAACTAAAATCTTTGATCATAATATCTTTCATAATTTCCGGGGAACATATTAGGAGGCATGGCTCGTCGCATATGAAAAATCCTACAAAAGGCTCGTTAAAACTTCGATACATGTCTCTAAGGAATTCTCCGATACATAGTTTTTGTTGAAGCAAACAACCAATATTTCCAAAAAATGCCAGAGGCTTGGGTCCACGAACGTTGCGTTTATTCCAGTAATCAAAATTTCTTGTAGCTTTTATGTATAATAATGCAAAGAGGCATATTAAGAGTGGAAACAAGTAGGCAATCAACATCTGAAAAAAAAAACAAACAATATATTTGCATGCAGCTGGCAATTGTAGTGTATGATTGATGAGGATATTTTAAATTGGAGCTTAACCGAATGGTGACTACATGGTACTTACATCTCATTTTAAAGTTAACCTGATTATCTTACGGTGTCTGTTAATAATGTTACAATTTTTGTAATGTAATAATTAAATATATGAAATTTAGCTCATGGAAATATAAAGAACATTAAGTAAAGCTATGCTATAGAGACGTAAAATATTATCAGAAATAAATTGGCTAAGTGCATCATAATAGAATGTTGCAAACCTGCTAAGCCCTGGTAATCACAAAAGAAGCGGAGTACAGAAATAGATTTAGAAGATAAAATGAGAAAAATCAAATATTTCACATTTGGCATTTGGACAGATCAATTTCAACAAAATGTTGAAAGAACATAGCCTATAATTTGCTGGTCTGGTTCTGAAAAATTATTACTATGAAGTGTAATGTTTATGCGACATGGGCTACATCGTACAGTATTCCGGTTTGAGAAGCCTTAAGCTTCAAATATTTCTTCATGCAAATGATTACCACGACAACAAAAATGACAATTACAAAATCATAGATACATGTATGACACATTTCATCATAGTAATTTAACACATTGTTTTTTATGTAATCTGGCACTAATTTAGTCATAGCAGTCAACTAATTTTGGTTTATCAAGTAAACTAAATAATGGTAGATTTATTCAACTCATTGTGCAGAATAATTACAAATTTACAAACTCAATTGGTATACAGCATGGGAAACGGGCACAGAAATGAAAACCGCGAATCTCAAAAATACTGGCAGAACTTATTTAAAACACTGATTGGCATCATTAAAATCTGGCATCTCGAGGTGGTAGAGAAATTCTCATGCCAAGTAATATTAGGAATATCGTTAATTATAGACCAACTTAAATTGCTATCTAAATATGATCATACTTTACATGAACACATGACATACATTAGTAACAAATGAATTGCTCACTATTAAGTAAGCCCAGTATTATTAAAATATTGTGCATGAAATGATTAATACTGTATTCAATAGTCGCATTGTTCGTAACCATTTTATTAGAATTTATGGGTACAGTAAGCTATCCACACCAGATAGAAATATATCCCAGATTTTTTGTAGATACATAAAAGATAATATACTACCATGTATTGCTTTGTTATTCCTATAAGAGATTGGGCAGCGTTTTAGATAAAAGCTCTCAAGTGATTTGACTTTTGCCGACATATCCAACAATTATCGTTATTTTAACCAATTTACACAAAACCTGGACCAGTTATATGCCAAAACCTTTCCCATAAATCACTGAATGTAGTTTTAATAACCGCAGGAAAATTCGTGCAGTAATTTCTGACATTATCGCGAAAAGGCAGACAGACATATCATGATATCATAAATAATTTATGGCAATAAGTACAAGTGCTTTTAGAGGAGCCATTATCAAGAGAAAATAATGAGAATGGCTCCAAAGCAGGAGTCGAAACGTCGAGTATATAATAAATTCAAACGTTGTTCATATATATATATATATATATATATATATATATATATATATATATATATATATATATATATATATGTTATATAAGTTATTCCATCGACTTATATGAAACAACCTAGCAACAGTTCTCAAGCTGAGTCAGCATAACACGTGTCGTCTCCAGTTACCCGCAGACGAACATCCGTGAGAACTGCAAGCGCTGCGACACCTTAGTCAGCGTTCTTAGTTTATAAATTATACTTTTTCATTGTAACATCATTCATTATTACTTACAGTTCTGTCTAGTTTAGTTTAACACTCATTTTGTCTTTTTAATTGTTATATAAAGTTTTATTATTTTCATTGTTATTTTCAAGTTATTATTTTATTAAAAGTATTGTGCAACTATAAATAAAATCTTTTTTAAAAAGAGAAATTTTGAAAGTGTGATGTAACAAATTGGCGCAGTCAGTAGGATCCGTCTAACGTTACTAGAACACGAGTATTCTAACTGGTAGCGGCGGATTCCTATCCCTCAACGGAACAACGAACCTGAAAGAAGTCCTCACTGCAATCAAACGTAGAACACGGCGCTTTCAATGTTCCTGTTGATGTAAGTAATGGTGAATCGTCATTCGTTTTAAGTAAATATTATTTGATTTATTTTATTGAACATTGATTTTAATTATTTGATATAATCTATTTGATTTGATTAATATTGATTTATTTTATTATTTGATTTTACATATTTATCAATTTGATTTTTATTTTGATATATTTGATTCAAATGAAACATTGATTTATTTCATTAACTGAATTATTTTATTTTATTGATATATTTATTTGATTTATTTTTATTGATATTGGTATATCTGATTTACTTATTTCATTGTTTTTTTTTTGAATAACTGATTTATTTGAATTTACTATTTTAATTGATTACCATACTGTTCTATAATTCAAACAATCGTTATTCCCATTAACGTATTCTACATTTTATTAATTCTCTATACCCTTTAACATTTTATTCTATAAACTTTACACCCTTGTTCCAATTCTTTTATATCGACTAATATAAAAATGGCACAAGCTTCTCCAACACCGGTAATCAATGAAACCGAAAGATATCGGTTAACGGAAATATTTTCCGTTATACCCGAATTTGAAGGCGACCAAATTTCCTTGGGAACCTTTATAGATGCGTGTAATTGCGCATATAATATGTCCACGGCGGATCAAAAATATTTATTAGTGATCCATATAAAGAACAAACTCAAAGGGAAAGCGGCGCAGTTAGTTAATTCAAGGAATCCCGGATCATACCTTGAAATTAAACAACTCTTGACCCTACACTTTGGAGATTCTCGTGATCTCTCTTCCCTGATTCATGACCTACAACGTCTGAAACAACTTTCAAATGAGTCCCCACTGACATTTTATAATCGACTCCAAGTTTTGAGTGCGAAAATGCACTCCTGTATCCACAAAACCGCTGGGCTTAGTCCAGAACAAAAAGACGCCCAGAACACTCTAGTGGATACAATGGTGATGAATACCTTCTTACGGGATTAGAACCCCGTTTAGGTCAGGTAATTCGTGCCAGTAACCCAAAAGACCTTCTAGAGGCACACTCCCGGATTAGGAGAGAGCTTCAACTTTCTTATTTCGAGGATCAAAAGTAACGAACATTAATTGTTCCCAACCAGTCAATAAGTATGTATTGTATATTGTGTAATACAACTTCTCAAACACGAAATTTATTGCCGACAATTTGTCGTTTGGCAATCACTTGACGCTTACCGTTTTTTTGTTCTGTTAGCAGTAAATTCTTCCAGTCCAAATGAAGGTCGGCTGAAGGTGCTCCGATTCAGTGTTGTTTATCATCATACAGCTGGCTTCTTTAAGTTAAGTTTTTCTTCCTTCAACAAGATCTTTGTTTTATCCAGTCTATCCTATGAAATGATGGCCAGATTGAAGTGAAATGTCAGTGTCAAATTTTTGGTTCCTCAACAATTCAACGACAAAACCATAGATAAGTATTACACGCATTTTATAGACAAGAAAAACTGTGAGAAGAAATCTCTCTAGACAGCCAGTAATCAATTTTACGAAATTGCCTGTTGGACCTAATCAAAATAATTCAACCAAATTACTTAGCCACAAGGCCAAATCCCTCAAATCAAAATGTTCAACAAGGCCAATTCCTGTTGGACCTAACCAACCAACAAGGCCAAATTTCCCCTCAAACACACCCCCTGTTCAACAAGGACAACAGTTTCGTCCACAAAACTTTCAGAGACCCCCTTTTAGGTCTCAAATGAACCCAAATTATTCTCGTCCTTCGGTTATACAGAATAACCCGAATAACCGTCCTGAAAGGACACATCATTTCAATCAACATCAAAATGATGGTTACTCACAATATTCGGATTATTATACCGATAATTACAATACTTATGACTACGAGGATGATAGTCAAAATTATTCAGGCTTCGAAGAAACTTTTGACGATACCCCTATCGAGCCTTTTAATTGTCACGATTATCAGGATTTTCTAGCGCTTCCGAGCCTAGACCAACCTCCCGATTCGACAACAACGTTGTGCGAAATCGAAACCCAGATTCAAAACCTGAATCTCGACGATCTGAACCCAGATTTGAACTTCCCGGAGCAACTATTTCTTTAAGCCCACTTCTTACTGTGAACTCTAAAAATCTTTATTACATTCTAGACGCTTCTTCTAAATTTAAACTACTTATTGATACCGGAGCTGGTATCTCTATCTTCAAAGAAAATACCGTAAAGAATTTCACCCAAAGATCTCCTGAAAGGGTAACTATTCAAGGTATTACCCACGAAAAAATTCCCATCTCACAATCAACTTTAATCCCATTCGCTCCACGTAACCCACATAAAGTCTTCATATACGATTTGGACATTGAGTTTGACGGCATACTAGGTTTGGATTTTCTTGAACACTATGAATGCATAGTTGACTTAAAATCTAAACAGCTAATAACAAATTTTAAAACCATCCCTTTACACAAAGTTCCCGATAACGATCAACCCTTGACTGATGTACCCGACACACTCAACGTTAAGCCTAATATTACTTCACAAACACCTACACAAAACAAAATAACCATTGAGGCACGCACAGAAAAGATCTTTAAACTTAAATGCGATCTTTCTAACACCGACGCCATCTTACCAACTCAAGAAATTGACAGAGTACGACTTCCAAACGCACTCGTACACATTAACTCAAAAGGTGAATTTCTAACTTCCATTATCAACGCTAACGCGATGCCCAAAACAGTAACTTTTTCTGATTTAAAACTGGAACCACTTGACAAAACTCACTCTCTTCTGAATTTCAATACAGACGATTATCATGAACCCCAATACATAGACAGAAACTCGACTATTAGACAACAAATTAGAACTGAACATCTAAATGACGAAGAACGCGAACAAATCACTGATCTTTGTTTGGAATTTCAAGACATTTTCTATCTTGAAGGTGACGTCTTGACTTTCACTAACGAGGTTAAACATTCGATTGATACGAACAACGCAAAGCCCGTTTTCACTAAATCCTATAGATATCCTCAAGTACATAAAGAGGAAGTGAAAACCCAAATTGGAAAAATGCTTGAACAAGGTATCATTAGGCACTCCTCATCCCCTTGGTCCTCCCCTGTATGGGTCGTCCCCAAGAAGCTCGATGCTTCTGGTAAACAAAAGTGGCGAGTTGTTATCGATTACAGGAAATTAAATGAATTGACTGTAGACGATAAATATCCTCTGCCAAATATATCCGATCTTCTCGACCAACTTGGAAAGTGTCAATACTTTTCGACACTGGATCTCGCTTCCGGGTTCCACCAGTTGGAAATCCAAGAGGAAGATATTCCTAAGACTGGCTTTTCTGTCGAAAATGGTCATTACGAATTCGTTCGTATGCCATTTGGTTTAAAAAATGCACCTTCTACTTTTCAGAGGGTCATGGACAATATTCTTCTGGGTATACAGAATGAACGTTGTCTCGTCTATATGGATGATATCATCGTCTACTCTCCGACCATCCATGAACATATTTCCCGGTTGACAGAAGTTTTTAAAAGACTTCGGAAGTCTAACCTAAAAATTCAACCTGATAAGTGCGAATTTCTTCGTAAAGAAGTGGCTTATCTTGGCCATCTTATCACACAAGAAGGTGTAAAACCAAACCCTTCGAAGGTTGAATGTATTCAGAACTTTCCTCAACCCCAAACTCCGAAAGACATCAAATCTTTTCTTGGTCTCGCTGGGTATTACAGACGCTTCATACCAAATTTTGCGAAGATCTCTAAACCTCTGACAAAACTACTCCAAAAAGACGTCAAGTTCGTCTTTGACGCAGATTGCAAGTCTTCCTTCAATGAACTGAAGCAAGCCCTTGTATCTGACCCAATTCTGATATATCCAAACTTTGAAGAACCCTTCCTGCTCACTACTGATGCTAGTGCTTTTGCTATTGGAGCGGTTCTTTCTCAAGGTCCTGTGGGAAAAGATCTCCCTGTTGCATACGCTTCTCGCACCCTCTGTGCTGCAGAGACACGATATTCCACCATCGAACGAGAATTGTTGGCCATAGTTTGGGCTGTTAAGCACTACAGACCGTATCTTTTTGGGAGAAGGTTTACACTCCTGTGTGACCACCGTCCGCTTACTTGGCTCTTTTCCATCAAAGATCCTGGCAGTCGTCTAGCCAGATGGCGCCTTAAGCTAGAGGAATACAATTATAAAATTGAGTACAAGCCCGGCAAGGTAAACCAAAACGCAGATGCTCTTTCTCGCATCAAAATCAACCATTTCAAGCAATGTGCTGATTTCCTTTCCAAAATCAAAATTTTCGCTAACAACGAAACTGACTCCGAACAACCTGTAAACTCTGACAATGACGACGAACATGACGAAAGAATTATCGCTGAGTTTAATCGATTTGTTCAACTCTACAATACTGAGTCAACAATCGATTACTCTAAAATTGAAATATCCAATTCTCAACTTTTAGACAAGTCCCACAAACGCATAGTTACATTCTTTTGGCAAAACAAAACTAACGACTTACACGACAAAATTATTGATGACTTTTTCGAAGAAGAACCTAATTTCAGGAATGACACTCTTAACATCATGGCCAGTAAAACAGTCAGGCATAGAAAGTACTTAGTTGTACCTTTGCCCTATGACCCTGAAACTGTCGTCTCGCATCTTTTCAAAATTATTTATAACAACCAAGATCAATTCAACAACTCCGAAACATACTGCATAGAAAATAACATAGAACTTTCCATTCTTGAAATTCTATCTTTCATTCTCTCCGACAAAGAAATCAAACTAAAAATCTGCCAAAACATTGTTACAACTCCTACTGAAGACGAAATTCCTATAATAATACAACAATACCACTCTGGTAAAAACAACCTCCATCGTGGCATTAACGAAACTATCAGACGTATTAGGGAAAAATACAATTGGACCGGCTTAATTAAAACTGTAGAACAATTCATCAAATCCTGCGAAACTTGCCAAAAAGTAAAGTTCTGTAGGAAAAACCTAAGTGCACCTTTTGTTATTACGGAAACACCCAAGACTCCTTTCGAACGTATTAACATTGACATCTTCGAGTATCCATCTAGAAATCATGCACTGACTATTAGGGATGAACTAACGAAATTTACACAAGCCTACCCCATAAACGACAAAACAGCTTCAACTGTCGTAAACACCCTTTTGATTTTCTTTCAACATTACGGCACTCCGCTTCGCATCCATTGTGACTATGGACGTGAATTTGACAACACTTTAATGCGGGATTTATGCCAACTATACGACATAAAACTGACATTCTCCAGCGTTCAACATCCCGAGTCAAACGGTTCTATTGAAAGATTTCACGCGACCTTAGCAGAAATGATAAGGGCAAATACAGCGGAACATCCAGACGAACATCCATTTAATGTCCTCCCTTATGCCATCATCTGTTATAATAACACGAAAAATAAAACCACCGGTTTCACGCCCTACGAACTTATATTTGGGCACACTTCTAGTAGGCCTCCAGAAACCCTTTACAACCAGGAAAAACTTATTTCGAAATACGTAAGAGACCTAAATAACAGAATGGACTATTATTACAGACTCGCCCGTGCTAAAACCGAAAGACAGAAAGAAAATCTAAAGTGCGATTTGACCAACACGTTTCTACTAAACAACCCGATTACAAAGTAGGCGACAAAGTCTACGTAAAAGAGTCCCAAATTAAAAATAAAGCCGAAAACAAATTCAACGGCCCTTCGAAATTACCGCAATACGAAAAAACTCTGCCACCGTCATAAATTTACAAACAAACCAAATAACTAAAGTTAACTTTGACAGACTAAAACCCTATTTTGAATAAATCCCTTTTTTCAGATTCTATGGACTGTTTTCAGTCGTGAACCTTCAACAGTACTCCATTACGCCTATTAACAATACTATAGGAGTTTTCTTCCATGAAGAAGGCACCCTTAAAATTTCTAATGACAAATGGACACTCCTTGTTTACAAAGATCTAAACCCCTTTCGAGACGCTATTTCTAACAACGACAATATACTGAACAGACTTTTAGAATCTATTAACGACAACAAAACTAACATTAAAATCTTCAAATCAAAAGTACAGACTCACGTAAGCCTCCTGAAACAAATATCAAAATCTGTTAACATCAAATATACAGAAATTTTCGCTGACACTGAGACTTACAGTACCAACAGAAAGAAACGCGGACTAATTAATGGACTGGGATCGATTTGGAAATCTATTTCCGGTAACTTAGATGCAACAGACGGAGAATACTTTAGTGACTCTATAAACAAAATTACTAAAGACCAACATCAAATTGAAAACTTAATGAAACGACAATTATCAGTAACAACTTCGGTCATTAAGAACCTTAACACCACAATACAAAAATTTCAGTCCGAAGAGAAAATATTTTCGGAAAATATTGAAGCAATTAGGAAGTCAATTGAGTTCATTACAGACGATCTTGCTTTTTATGAACTTCAAGCCAATGTCTTGGATTTGTGTGAAAGCTTAATGGAAAGTTACGTATACATTGAAGATACTCTCAACGATGTATTAACTGCAGTCTCTTTCGCCCGCCTAAAAATTTTACATAGTTCAATAATAAACCCAGTAGATTTGGTCGATTCCCTTCAGAAAATATCACAGTCACTTTATGAAAATAACTTACCACTTCCAACCTATAGTTCAAATGTTGCTCGATACATCGATCTAATAGAATTGGAAGCTTTTCAAATCAATACTAAAATTGTTTTTGTACTAAAAATCCCCTTAGTCAATCCTGAAACGTATACACTATACCGCTTGTATCCTATCCCAGTTTTGGATTATCGAACAGGATTTCACCATATTCTTCCAACAAAATTAAAATATATCGCGAGAGATGACGATTCGCTATTGTACGCATCTTTCGAAGAATTGAGTGACTGTAAGCCATTATCTAAAGAACATAAGATCTGTTCCAAAGTTATTCCACACACCATAGACAAAGAAGCCCTCTGCGAAGCACAGCTTCTTAGACAGCCAGCAGCCCTTCCTCCAACTTGCAAGCCTTTAATATTATATGCCGAAGAGTATAATATTCAAGAGATTGACCTGAACCTTTGGTTAATCTCGATTTCCGGACAGTTGCCCATCAACATCAAGTGCAAGGGAGAAGATGTCGTTACCCAATCCATATCGACAAATTCTCTACTGACCATCCAACCCAGTTGCAATGCCTTCATCGGAAACACCAGGGTCCATGCCAGAAGGACCACCAACAACGTTGACAACATCACACTTAAGAGTCACCCAGTCAACATCCCCTACAACTGTTGCGACAACCTGCCAACCATCAGTCAGCTTCCAAAGTTGAAACCCATGAGACTACAGGAATTGGATGCCAGAGACCTGAATATCGCTAACCATAAGCTTAGGCAATACTCCAGGGAATTGGAAAAGCTCCTAGACCAACCATTCTTGGAGAAACACACCTCCTGGTTTACGATCATCACAATGGCAACAACCGCAATTGTGGTGGCCCTCCTTTCCATGAGCATCATCAGGAAGAAATTCCAGAAGCCTCCAACGATCAGCCCTTCTGCCGATCCAGCACCACCACCAGGTCCATCAACCATCAAGCCCAGGGTAAAACTCCATAGTCTCCTTAGTCCTGTCGAGGATATTGAGTTGCAGAACCTCCCTTAAAAGTCGATGCTGTAGCATCAACTTTTTTATATGGATGGGAGTTGTTATATAAGTTATTCCATCGACTTATATGAAACAACCTAGCAACAGTTCTCAAGCTGAGTCAGCATAACACGTGTCGTCTCCAGTTACCCGCAGACGAACATCCGTGAGAACTGCAAGCGCTGCGACACCTTAGTCAGCGTTCTTAGTTTATAAATTATACTTTTTCATTGTAACATCATTCATTATTACTTACAGTTCTGTCTAGTTTAGTTTAACACTCATTTTGTCTTTTTAATTGTTATATAAAGTTTTATTATTTCATTGTTATTTTCAAGTTATTATTTTTATTAAAAGTATTGTGCAACTATAAATAAAATCTTTTTTTAAAAAGAGAAATTTTGAAAGTGTGATATAACATATATATATTAATAATTCTTTTTCAAATTTATGATTTTTCAATTGCTAATAATCAATGTTGTAAATTTTCAATTTAAGTTACAACTTTGATTATTAAATTTTTATTATATAATAGAATGATAATAATTTTTATAAAATATTTATAATTTTTATTTCTCAGGGTCTTTTTCGCTTGGGTTCAAATTTCCAGATATTAAATAAAAAAAATAAATTTTATACTTATCTTATAAGTCTCTCGTTCTTTTCAGTTACACTAACACTTTAAAATTTTGAAATAATATTTTTCACTTTATTTTTCTGTTGTAAGATATTAAATTACTAATAATTAAATTTTCAAATTTTCAATTAAGTTACAATTTATTTATAATTTTCTACAATACAATTTTGATATAATCTTGCTTTTAATACAAAATAAATTTCCTGGGCACTTAAATATTATTAAATTTCTATTAACTTGTCACAAAATTGTTTTAATCCTTCAAACACAAATATTTATTATACTAAATTTTAAAAACCTTTATTACTATCACTGATTGACTATTTATTTTTTTATAATCTGTTTATTAAATAAAGTTTCAAAAACTCACAGTTGCCTGGCTTTAATTTCCCTTCTCCTTGCTTTTGGTTTTGAATAATACTTCCTGATTTCTGATCTTTGTAATACTAAATTATTCTGCTTTTTAATTGACTTTTCGGACTGTTGTACCAATACTTATTTTCTTCCAAAAAAATGATTTTTATTTCTCCATTCAATGTATTCCAACTAATTCCTTTTATGGAATATTTATTATTATAATTTCAAATTGTTTTTCAAAATACTTCAAAATTTACTTCAAATTCAATTTCTTGTTAAGTTGACATGGAAGACTTATTTCAATGATACCATAGATCAATTATCTTGTTGCCATGGAAACGTAATTTTACTTGAACGAAATTTTGAACTGCTCTGGTCGACGCTTGGTGAACAAAGAGAGCCTTTCAATGTCAGATTTTCTATTTATGTGATATAATTTGCCACCTGCTATTTCCATTTCCGCTTTTATTTATTTTATTAATTTCCAAATATGTTCCTTTTAAATCATATGCAATCTAAACAAATTTTAATTTGAATTTCAATATCGTTTACTCTCATAAATGTTATCTAAATCATTAATTCATATTTTCAAAAAAATTGATTTGACACTTGTCACCTGTTGGCCAACAGTCATTTAACAAGTACTTCAAAAAAAATGGATTTTATTAAAATTTAGACTTAATATCTTTTGAACTATTGAATTTTCATAAACTATGCTCTAAGCTCTTTCTACTGGTATAAATTTCTTTACTGTTCCATCATTCCTTAAAATTTATAACGGTTTTTACAATTTGCTTTTGAAACATTCTTTTTACATGGTTTGTATTTTTAGGTTAACTTTATCTTTTATATGATTTCTGCAATTTCATTTCTTTGTAAATAAAATGCATACATATTTTATTTACATTTTGCCAATCATTTAATTATTCAAATTGCCAAACTTTTATATTATCTTATGTCTGTTTAAATCCATTACAATATATATATATATATATATATATATATATATATATATATATATATATATATTTACTTTGATTCAATTCACTTTTTAAAAAAATATATTTATTTAGAAACATACAAAATTAAAATTGAACAATTAAAGTACTTGAATAACTTAATACTATAAATGATATCATTTGAATGACAACACGAGAACGTTTCCAGTTGCTTTTATAACATTGACAAAAGTGCTGATGCAAGTCAGCGTTTTTACTGGGTAAACGGACTCGTGTAGGTTTCCGGGAAGTTGTTTGCATATAATTCAAGATGAAATTTGATATCCCTGAGAAGTCACGTACGCTTTAAATTCCGTTGACTTCTCGACTGTGTGAACTAAGTGCTGATATATTTTGCATATAACAACTTCCCTTACATATCAAAAGTTGATGCTATAACATCAACTTTTAGGAACAGAAACATAAAATCATATAAAATGGTGTTTGAATGGTATGAATAATAAGTAATAAGTGTATAAAATATGAATAAAATAAAGTAGTAGGTAAAAATCAAATTGATATTTGTAAAATAAAATCAAAATATGTTAAAATAAATGAGCAATAAAATAATACGAGTAATAATTAAATGCTTAACCTAAACATATCAAAATAAAATATAAAGTAAAAGGAAATGTGAATAAAAATACTGTGTAGAAAAATAAAAAGGTTAATGATATAAATCAATATTAAAAATGGTGTTAGAGAACATAAAGGGTATACCTAAACTTGCGTTTCTAAGCTTTGTTCTGTTTTCAAAACAGGCCTAAGCTTGGGGAAGAATTTGAGTTTTGGCTGAGGCACTGAAGTCTGGTCAGGATTGCAGTCCTTTGGAGGTTTTACTATCCTCTTTTTGACAGCTTGGAAGGTGATGAGTGCTGCTATGATCATGAGAGCAGCTATGGTTGTATAGGTAAACCAAGAGATATTTTTGGTTACCAACGGCTGGTTTATGAGACCATCGAGGACTCTGGAATATTGTTCCAATTTGTGATTTGCTACGTCTAATTCTTCTACGTTAAGCGTGTTCAGCTTCAGGGGCTGAAGTTCAGGAATTATAATTTTTTCTGGCACTGCGTCGCAACAGTTGAACGGCACTGTTACTGGTTGGTAGGTTTCTAGAACATCGGTTTGTTTACCAGATTCGGCTTGAACTTTTGTAATTCCTATAAACGCACTACACTCTGATTGAAGAGTCAATATGGAGTTGAGGGAGATTGTAAGAGTTTTTGGGTTTGTTTGAGCGCAATTCACTGTAACACTTATGGGCTCAGAAGTAATTATGAGCCATATATTGGGTTCTAGTTTTTGAACGTTGTATCTTTGACTGAATATTAGTTACAGTTGTCGGGTACCTTCTGGACATTCGTTAGAAGTTGAGCTTCACATAACGCGTTTGTGTCAATAGGATATGCTTAAAGTTTAGAACACAGTTTCTTACGAGTGGATAACGGTTTACACGCACTTAAGTCTTTGATCGGAATAAACATTAAAGAATCATCATTCTTTGCAATATATTTTTGAGTGAAGGATAGCATATGATGTAAACCTGTTCTTTCATCGTATATAGGGATAGGATATAAATGAAAGACTGTGTAAGGATGTTGTTCTACTAAAGGGATTCTTAACACAAATATAAGATCGGTATATGTTTGAAATGCCTCTAGTTCAATAATTTCCAGATATTGTGCGATGCTCGAGTACTTTACAGCCAATGGAAGGTTACTTTTGACTAAATTTTGCGATATTTCCTGTAATGAGGTAATAAGATGTTCTGGTGTTAAAATTGAAGAGTGAATTATTTTCAGACGCGCGAATGTGATAGAATTTAAAACATCATTTAAATTATCTTCTAAGTAGAGATAATTCTCCATAAGTTTTTCACACATTTCAAGTAGTGCGAGTTTTGATTCGACGTAGGCGACCTAATCATTAATTTTTCCGATAGTGTTTTTCAGCTTATCATGTTATCGTTAAATAGTTTCTCGTCAATTCTAAGATTTTGGATAGTTTCGTTGAAGTTTTTAATTACGGATGTGGTGACACTTATTTGTTTTTTTTTTGTAAGTTCTCAATTTGAAGTTGGCCTTGATTTAAGCGATTTATGCTTTCGGTAAAGTATTTTCCGTCGGCGGCGTCTAAATTGCCGGTGATTGCCTTAAAAAGGGCACCTGCCCCATCAAGTATACCTCGTTTGTGTCTTTTAGTTTCCATGTGAACGTCAGTAAATTTCTGTTTGATTGAGTTAGAAATTTGATTGAGAAGGTTAATGTGGGTTTGTACGTCTGCGCGAAAGTAGTTCATAGCAAAAGAATTGAAGTTAACAGTTTTTACAAGAGTTTGTAATATTCTGTTATTTGTTGTAAATACTTGTTTTAGTGTAGAAATGTTTCTGTGTAGTAAAAGTGTCCATTTATCATTGGATACAGTTATTTCTGCTTCGTTATGGAAGTAGATACCTAAAGTATTGTTTATTGGTTGTATTTGAAATTGAGGTACTGCTGACCCGAACAGCAGGCAAAACCTGAAACAGAAATTAACTTTCTGAGAACGGTTTCATTCGGTCGAAATTTACTTTTGATTTTTGGTTAGTTTTAGGGTTTAGTACTGTTGCGGAGTTTCTGTGAATCTCCAGGATTTCGAAAGGACCATTGAATTTATTTTGGAGTTTGTCCTTGATCTGGGATACTTTAATATAGACTTTATCGCCTATTTAATAGTTAGGGAGATTTTCAGAAACGTGTTCATCAAATCTGACTTTCGCTTTATGTTTTTGGATTTTCGTTCTTTCGCGAGCAATTTTATAATAGTGAGAGATACGATTATTGAGATCTCTGATGTACTTAGTTATCAGGGCTTGTTGGTTGTTGAGAGTTTCTGGAGTCCTACTCGAAGTATGTCCATAAACAAGTTCATAAGGGGTCAATCGATGAGTTTTGTTTACAGAATTGTTACATGCAATGATTGCATAAGGGAGGATGTTAAAAGGGTGTTCGTCAGGATTTTCTAGTTTATGGACTCTAATCATCTCTAATAAGGTCGAGTGGAATCGTTCTAATGAACCATTTGACTGGGGATGTCCCACACTAGAATAAGATAGTTTGATGTCAAATAGCTTACACAAGTCTCTCATTAGTGTGTTGTCGAATTCCCTGCCATAATCACAATGTAACCGTAATGGAGTACCGAAGTGTTGGAAATAGGGTAGTAAGGTACTAACAATGGTTTTTGCCGATTTGTCGGTTATGGGGTAGGCCTGAGAGAATTTTGTTAGTTCGTCCCGGATAGTTAATGCGTAGTTTTTTGTCGGGACTTCTAGAATATCGATGTTGACGCGTTCAAAGGGTGTCCGTGTGGTTTCAGTAATGACAAGTGGGCTGTCGAGATTTTTCCGGTAAACTTTTGCTCTCTGGCAAGATTTACAGTTTTTGATAAAATTGTCAACGTCCTTAGTCAGTCCTTGCCAATTGTATTTTTCTTTTATTCTGCGGATAGTTTCATTGATACCTCGGTGTATATTATTTTTGCCATTATGGAATTGGTCGAGAATGATGGGTATTTGGTCTTTCTCAACCGTTTGGACGATATTTTGGCAAACTTTCCATTTGATATCGATTTCGGAAAAGATAAACGAAAGCATTTCCAAAATGGGCAGTTCAATGTTATTTTCAACACAGAATACTTCATTTTCAGTAAACACATCTCTACTATTATACAGAGATGCGAAAAGAATCTCGTTGACTATTTCTGGGTCTTTTTCTGACACTTTTGCTTGCAAAGACATTTACTCTAGGGGTACGGAAATCAGCATTTTCCTCAAAAATGTCTTCGATGATGTCATGGTGAAAATTTTTCATGAGAGAGCCTTGGGGAAATACTAGGATGTTTTTGTTTCCTCGGTCTAAGAGTTGGCAATTAGAAAATTGAATTTTGTCGTAATCTATGAGTGAGACGGTTTGATATCGCTCGACAAAAGTTCTAAATTCTTCAGAGATTTGTTGGAGATTAATGGGACTTCTTGTTTGGGGTTCTTGTGAGTCATCGTCAGATTTGTTTGTTGGGAGTACTGTAAATGGTGTTAGATGATTGTTTGCTTGAAATGATATGTATTCATTAAAGTTGTTAACTTTAATGCGAGAGAGAGCGTCGGCGTTTTTATTTACTTTGCCGGGTTTGTAAATTATTTGATAGTCGTACTCCTCGAGCTTAAGGCGCCACCTTGCAAGTCTACTTCCAGGATCCTTTATAGAAAACCGCCAAGTTAACGGGCGGTGATCGGTCAGAAGTAAAAACTTACGGCCAAAAATTACCGGACGAAAGTGTTTAACCGTCCACACTATTGCAAGGAGTTCTCGTTCTATGGTTGAATACTTAGTTTCAGCATTGCAGAGAGTTCTGGAAGCATAGGCTACGGGTAAATCTTTACCTACGGGGCCTTGAGAGAGCACTGCGCCGATAGCAAATGAACTGGCGTCGGTTGTAAGAATAAATGGCTCTTCAAAATTAGGGTATATGAGTATGGGAGTAGAAGTAAGGGCTCTTTTTAATTCGTCAAAAGATTTGACACATTCTGAATCAAACTGGAAAGGTGTGTCTTTTTGAAGTAATCTTGTCAAAGGTTTTGAAATCTTGGCGAAATTGGGGATGAATCGCCTGTAATAACCAGCTAACCCTAAGAAGGACTTGATATCTTTTGGGTTTTTTGGTTGGGGAAAATTTAAGATACAATCTACCTTTGAGGAGTTAGGCTTCACGCCTTCGGGAGTTATAAGATGGCCAAGATACGCGACCTCTTTGCGAAGAAACTCGCATTTGTCGGGTTGGATTTTTAGATTGGCTTTTCCCAATCGTTTGAAAACTTCAGAAAGTCGGGCTATGTGCTCATGTATAGTCGGAGAATAAACGATAATGTCGCCCATATAGACTAAACATCTCTCGTTTTGAACACCTAAAAGAATATTATCCATTACCCTTTGGAAGGTGGATGGAGCGTTTTTAAGACCGAAGGGCATTCTAACAAATTCGAAATGGCCATTATCAACAGTGAATGCTGTTTTTTGGATGTCTTTAGTATCGATTTCGATTTGGTGAAACCCGGAAGCTAAGTCGAGGGTGGTGAAGTATTGGCATTTGCCAAGTTGGTCAAGTAAATCCGAAATGTTCGGTAGGGGATATTTGTCGTCAACAGTAAGTTCATTTAATTTACGATAATCGACGACGACACGCCATTTTTGGGTACCAGATGCGTCTAGTTTTTTGGGAACTACCCAAACCGGGGATGACCATGGCGAATTAGACGGACGTATAATGCCTTGGTCAAGCATCTTTGATATCTAACTTTTTACCTCTTGTTTGTGTATTTGGGGGTACCGATATGACTTTGTGAAAGAGGGTTTGATTTCGTTTGTAAAGGTCAGTTGGTCACCTTCTAAATAGAATATGTCGGAATATTCGAGGCAAAGTTGAGAAATAAGTTCGGCTTCCTCCTCGTTCAGATGTTCTAACCGAAGTTGTTCCATAATTGTAGTTTGTCTATCAGGCTGGGTCAAGTTTTGAGAGTAATTTTCAGAAAGAATGTTTACGGAAAAATTGTTTATCGGTTCGAGTTCCAAATTGTCGAAATTAACAGTCTTGGGGATAGCATTTGCATTTAAAACTGAAGTAAGGAATTCGCCTTTTTCATTAATTTTAACAAGGGCACGGGGAAGATAAACTTTTTCTATTTCGGCAGATGATAGGAAAGCATCAGTATTAGTGAGGTTACATTTTAATTTACATATTTGTTCTTTTCGGGGTTCTAAACAGATTGTATTAACCGGGATGCAGTTATTGAAAGTTGAAGGGTTCTGAGTACGCATGACAGTATCATCCGTAACTTTGTAGAGAGGTAAAGTTTTAAAATTAGTGACAAGTGGTTTGCTGTTAAAGTCTATAACGCAGTTATAGTGTTCAAGGAAATCTGAACCCAGTAATCCGTCGAATTCAATGTCGATGTTGCAAATATGTACCTAGAGTGGGTAGGCGACATTGAAAGGTACAAGGGTGGATTCGTTGATTAAGATTTTCTGATCGGTGATTCCTTGGATGACTACGTTTTCGGGAAATCGTTGTATGAAGCGTTGGCAGGTTTCAGGTTTAAAAATTGAAAGTCCTGCACCCGTATCGATAAGAAGTTTATAGGTGTTTGAAGAATCAGTAATATATTAAAGATTCTTTGAGTTGACGGAAAGAAGGGGTCTTACAGAAAGTTCTGTTCTGGGAAGTTGACATTGGGGCTGAAGTCATCCAGATTCATTGTCTGAATTTGGGTTTGAATTTCTGAAATTTCTTGGTCTGGGGGTTCTGACTGAGTGGGGGTCAAATGAAAATTTACTTGAGAAGAATCAGCTTCGTCAGAATAGAATTCGTATAACTGTTCAGTATTGAAATATTCTGGTTCATTGTTTTGTTCGAAATCATTAGGGTGATAATCTTGTACGTTTCCGTACTCATCGGGTAAAGAGGTGTAATGATTTTCGTTTTGAGAGTAGTTATAGTCATTGTGATATGGTCTGAATTGCAGATTGTTCAAGTGATGAGTCTTTGGTTGTTGGCGTTTTTGATGTTTAAAGAAACTCGGGTTCGGTCTGTAATTGCCAGACATTTGGGGTTGTCTACTGGTAGATGGACGAAATTGTTGCTGTGAAAATTGTTGACTGGGATTAACATTTGTAGATTGATTAGCAGGTTGATTGGAAAAATGAGGGCGGTAATTCGAATAGTTCTGATTAGAATTCGGGTTGTGTTGAAATTGAATCATTCTCAATAAGCATTCGTTGCTTAAATGGCCCATGCGTTTACAAAAAGAGCATTGTTTTGGAGGTGGACCGTTATTTGGTTTACGAGGGGGTTGTTGGAAACTTCTATTACCTGAAAATTTCTGGGTTTCTAAATGTGATAGTTGTAGTTCTCGTTTAATTCTGGAAATGGCATTGAGAATACTGCATGGGTCGCTAGCGCGAACGAGTTGACCAATTTTGGGCTCTAAACCCGTGAGGAGGCTATTAAGAGCCATTGACTCTATTAAGTCAATCTGCGCTTGCTTTTCTTTGATTGTTCAATTTTGTTTGTTTATAGCTGCTAGCATTTTCGCTTGGTGCATCTGGAGTCTAGCAGAGAAAGTGAGGGCGGATTCATTAGGAGTTTGCCACATTCTTTGCAAGTCCTGTATGATAGCCGAGAGATCTCTAGGATCTCCAAAATGATTTTCTAGGAGGGTTTGAATTTCAGCTAATTGACTAGGGTTTCGCGAATTAATTAATTCAGCCGCTCTACCGCGTAACTTATTTTTGATGTGGAGAATTAGCAATACTTGCTGATTATCCGTTGCCATGCTGTAAGCAGTATTACAGGAGCATATGAAAGTATTCAAAAATATCGGATTACCATCATACTCAGGAATTATGGCAAATATTTCCGAAAGCTTATAGGGTTCTACGGTTGATGTAGCTGCTTGTCTAGTGGTGGCCATTTTTATAAATGTATAAATTCGCACAATAAATAAAAATTAAATGTTGAGGTTTTAAATGTAAATGGTGAATATCTAGTTTATCAAAATCCAATATCGAGCAATGTTTAATAGAGTAATAACAAATTTGAAATAGGAATGTATAAATGGTAGATTAATAATAAACTTGAAATAATGTTTCAAATACTTCGAAATATGTAAGTCAAAGTAATGGAAATAAAATAATATGATTATGTAAAATATATAGTTTCAAAATTATTTAGGAATGTAAGGTTATGAGGAATAAAATATTATATAAATGAAAGAACTGGTGGTCATTCAAAAATAAAAAATAGTTACTTTATGTGATTCTTACGTTATTATTCCTCGCATCGGACTGTTCTCCGCGTCACTTAGCACTGGTTAGCCTGGTTGCGTGTTCCCTTGCTAGTACTTGGTAGTTGTTGTCCTTTTCAAGTAGGTTTTGTCCACAATGATTTAGAAATCTCCACAGTCAGTTAGTATTCACGTGTTCTAACTGTGTTGGGCAATCCTACTGACTGCGCCAATTTTATATTCACTTTGATTCAATTCACTTTTTAAAAAAATATATTTATTTAGAAACATACAAAATTAAAATTGAACAATTAAAGTACTTGAATAACTTAATACTATAAATGATATTATTTGAATGACAACACGAAAACGTTTCCAGTTGCTTTTATAACATTGACAAAAGTGCTGATGCAAGTCAGCGTTTTTACTGGGTAAACGGACTCGTGTAGGTTTCCGGGAAGTTGTTTGCATATAATTCAAGATGAAATTTGATATCCCTGAGAAGTCACGTACGCTTTAAATTCCGTTGACTTCTCGACTGTGTGAACTAAATGCTGATATATTTTGCATATAACATATATATGCAGGGTGTAAATAGTTTGAGTGCATATATTTTAGGTGGAGGTAGTATACACCAAATTAAACAAAAAACTCTTATACCACTATGGTCAGTAGGCCTTAATAATCAAGAAAATCGCTAAAACATATTTAGTAAATTATTGTCAATCCGGCAACGTCGCTCGCGTTCGAAGCAGATTCACTCTTAGCGCGAATAGTAAAGGCATGACTACGCCGACAAAAAAATAAACACCTGCGTTTTTGTATTGACTGATGATATTGACCTTAGAATTAAATAAAAATGTATGAAATATTTTGCTGAAAATATTTACGTTTTTAATACAAGGTATTGCAATTAGAATTTGTATTAGGCGGTTTCTTTTATGCAATTATACAAAGTTGGGTAAATATGATATTCAACTCAAGAGATCTGTATATGTAGTTTTTTACCAGTTAAATTATTCGAAGAGTCATTATTACTGATTTAATTAATATTACTTATATTAGACAAATAAATACCCATGTAATTACAGGCTGTCATTATGACAGAGCTCTGGAGAACAAAGGATTCTTTATAGTAAATATTCAAAATTCAACATTGTTGCTATTACAAGTGTTTTCCCCACAAATTAATAGCATGGCAGGTCTTTAGCTAATTGTATAATGGCCACTATTTGTCACAAACTAATACACTCGAACTCACAATTGACAACAGATATTATTTATTTCTCAAATTTATTTTTTAAAACGAAAATCAAATCACGAACGCTACGTAGAATGTCATGTAAATATCACTTTCACTTTCTAACAAGAACCGGTGCAGCAAAAAAAGCATTCATGGCAGTGGTCAGCTGTAGTACTGAATAAGGCATCTTATATGCTATGTTGCCACATCTGTTCGGAGAAACATACGGCAAATTTTAACAGAATATTTAGAGTTTAAATATTAATTTTCTTTGTTAATACAGTTATTAAAGGTGTATAAGCTATTGAGTATTTACATATTTAGCTTTACAAGCATTTTGAAGCCGAAAATAGTCTATTATTCACTGTAATAAAGGCTATATAACTTCTAACTTTCTTTTTTTTTTGGCAAAACTATAGTTTATTTCTGGAAATGTTATAAAGCTTTTTGATTTGTTTTGACCTGAAGTATTGATCCTCAAAATCTTTGCACTCAAACCGTTTACACCCTGTATATATATATATATATATATATATATATATATGTTCTGAGAGGCTTCCGCGGTCATTATTATGAACTAAGCTAGGTTCCGAGTGAGAACCGCGTGAGAACTGAAATTCAGACGCGGTTCTCACCCGGAACCTAGCTTAGTTCATATATATATATATATATATATATATATATATATATATATTGCAGCAATTAACAAGACATTATTTAGAAAAAAAAAGGTTCATTAAAGTTACGGGTACCATATAACTGCATGTAATTCAGCATCTAACTAACACGTTCCATAAATGGACTAAAAGTCATACATCATAGCAAAACGGGTTCTACGAGAAACGTTAAATATTTGTGCTAAATAGTTCAGGACATGCAATGGACAAGCCTGTAATTGCTAAATAAACTTTGTTTTGGATTTTACTGCCTGTAAATATCGTAACTTAACTTAACACGTGTGATAAATACATTCATTCTAATCTTTATTGCCTTTTTTTATTTAATCCATCTTTATTGCTTTACCGCTTGCAAATATGATATAATTTTGCATGAAGTCGTTTCGATCTAATAAATATTCAAATCAAATATTATTTTGATGTTTTATTATTGTTATTCCTTATTCAACATTATCATTTTATTATTTTGTAAAACTATTGCCTCACTGCGAAAGTGTGTAGACTTTTATGATGTCTGTAGATAAAATGAAGAATTTTGTTTTGCTTTCTTCCGAAAATTTCCTCTCCAATTGGAGCAAACATCATCAGTCACGAAGACTAAGTGAAACCTAGTTCACAAATATGAGTATTGAAACTTTGCTGTGTGTGACCTGATGTTGACAGTAGGTCACTGAAATCTCCAGCAGACCGGAATTTGTGGTGAACTTGTTGAGCAGATTTGCATATCGTATAAATCTGGTCTTTTTTGAGAAACATTCCCAATGCAATCCATCTGACAGTAAGCTGTTCCTAAATATCAACAACCACTTAATGTTTTGCAGTGTATTAGAAATACAACGGATTGTAACAGTTTTCAGTTCATTAATCTATACCAGTCCGAACTTCTAGATTTTTCGTCCTATAGCTTCGGAGCAACTACGGTGTGACAGACAGACAGACACAAGTGTATAACCTGTGTACGGAGTCCTATTGATAAAGATTGAAGTATTTAAACACAATGTTTGGTTATTTTTATGTTTCTTTGGGGAATAACACCACAATAGAAATAAAACTACGTATATTGCAGGAATACCAAACGTTTCAAAGTCTATTCTGACTTCGTTGTCAATGGTTTTATATTTATTGATGTAAATTGCACATTGAAAATTTGATTTATGTGGTGTTATTCCCCAAAGAAACATAAAAATAATCAAGAACATGCCACAAACAACGTTTAGAAGACAACAATGTTTGGTACCCTAACACCAAACATTAATTTTTTTATATTTTTTTTTACTTTTGAGTGAAAAAATAAAAGTTTGGTGTTATGGTATAAAACTTTGTGTTTATATAGCTGGGACACACCAAAGGTTCCACAATTTTCCAATAAAGATTTAAAATTCCTTTTGTAAAGCGAAACCTTCACCGTTAAGCACTTGGCGGTAGTATAATCTATTTCCTGTTTCTTCCTCAAGACTCTGTAACCTAAGTTTATTAATTCCATTAGATTTAATGAAAGCTTCAAAAATTGACACCAACACTTTTATAAGGTACAATATACATTACTTTGAGGCATTAATCCAGTCTCTCGGTGAAAGTCTGGTATTATCTTTGCCAGGTTTACTAACGAGGATTTTATTATTTTCATAAATAGAGGTTGTTTTTGGTACCAACTAGTTGTTTATCGTCGAGATGAAGGATCTTTTCCCCCACTTGACCTTGCTCATTTAGCTTCTGAAACTGTCCATAAATTTTGCAAATACCTTAGCTATTCGTCTAGAAATCCGGAGATCTCGAGCCACACAATGGATCAGTGAATATTCTATGGGGACCTCAAACAGGTCTCAGGGTTCCTCTTCATCGAATGGTTGGATACTGCGAACTTGGGCTTGGTCAACATCACCGTCATGACTTTTCTCATAAAAGGTTCACCTATTGAAATGTACCGCCTTTGGTTTTTCTTGGTGTAGTTTCCTGAATCTGTAGACGTTGATCCTATTAAAATTTTGGTAAGGGCTCTCCCAAGATTTTTGTATATATCTACTACAATGCTATCGGTTATATAACCAAACAAGATCACCAACTTGGAGTTCTCCGCCCTCGGCCTTAATGTTATAAGTTTCCATTCGTTCAGTCGCATTGTCGATATTTATCCGCACTCGTTGACAGATGTCGTTCATCACTTGACGTAACTGGCTGGACTCTACGCATAAAAACACTGGACAGGGTCTGACTAGTGGGCTCCTGCATAGATAAACGATATGCCTTTGGAAACAAGTAAGGATACTGGTCCCAGTCTCTTTGGTGATCAGAGTATACCTTTGACAATTGGCGGATATTATCCATTCTACAATTTCTTCTGATTGCGGGTGTAATGCTGTTGTCCGTGAATTATTGATCTTCAAAAGTATGGAGATCTCTTGGAAAAGGGTAGACGCGAAATTTCTATCTTGGTCTGAGTGCAACTCCAAGGCAATTTCAAAACGGCTAATCAATTCCTTGAAAGGCATATCTACAATTGTCGAGGTCTCTTAATTCGGAAAGGCACAAGACTTTTCCCATTTACTGAAATAGTCCACACCACCTCAATGAACTTATTTCCGGGCACAGATTCCAGTAATGGACTGGCAACTTCAACTGGTAATTTTTCAAATGGCCTTATATTGCTTCATGCGAGGTTGTGCTCGCTTTTTTGCACCATTACTTATCGCACAAACCGTACATTTCCGGCAGCAATTCTTAACATCTGCTTGGCAATAGAAGCGCTATCTTAACCTTGCCAGGAATTTCGTCACTCCAAGATGTCCTCCGGTTGTACTACCATGTAGGTCTCGCACAACATCCGGTCTTCTATTTCTGCGAATTACAATTTGTTCTCGCTCTTTGCCCTTCTCTCGAGTTTCCAAAACGCGCTTAAGAGGTCCCCTCTCTAAGGTGAGGGAATTCCACTGAAGCCAGAATGACAATATTTGCAATCTTCAGGAAATAGTCTCCTCGATAAGGCATCAACATTCTTATGGCTTGGTCCAGTGCGGTGTTCTGACAAGGAATTCTATTATCTGTTTTAGCTCTTCTATCCCCTTTCATGTTTGTCGTCTGCGTTGGCTCCTTTATCCGAGCTTCACTCTCAACTAGTTGCTCTTCCAGCATATCTGAATTTTTCTATGCTTTTCAAATATTCTTCTAAGGATTTAGAGTTTTCCATTAACTGGTCTTCTAAGGATTCTTTCAAGGTTTTAGACTTTTCTAGTAATTTGTCTTCTAGGGTTTTATAATTTGCTAGTAATTTGTCTTTTAGGATTTTAGATATTTCTAATAATGTGTCCTTTATGATTTTAGTATCTTCTACTAATTTGTCTATTTACAAATTACAAATTAGCATCGATATTGTTAATTTCATTTATTAGGGCATTTGTAGCCCTTGTATTAATTCGAGTTGATTCCCACTAATACCTTTCCTCCAGTTCTTTTTTTAATTGCACCATTTTCAATTGGTCTGAACATCCCGCGTTTAACATTGTTTCTGTATTGATTTTCCGCTTCTAAAATTCCATAAATACATCTTCAACTGACACCGCAGTAAAGTTATTATTTTACACTCTGTGTTCGTCGATTTATTTAAACAATATTATTTTGTTGTCGCTGATACTTGGTGTAAATCCATGATCAGAAACACAAAAAGGAAAATACACTTTATTTTGATAGACGCACGTGTTTCTGCATACAATCAGGTTTTCACAAAATACTATCGCTCTATCAAAATAAAGTGGAAATCTCGTAGTTTATTTTCGTGTTTGTATTTCTGTTTTGTTTAAACACTCTCTCGAACATACTATAATTTATTTCCACTAACTCTATATTCACATTACACACCTGTTTTTTACTACACAGCGACTAAATAAAGAATAAATCCTTTCGTCGGCCTGCTGTATTTATATATTTCTTCTCAGCAAGCTCTAGATCAAATAGCCGCCGAGAAATTTCCTTTCGTGAATTCTTTATTTGGATCTTAGTGCTATCCATACATAATGAAAAGCAATTTATCTTATTTTTGCACAGTGAGTTTTTATGAATGTTTCAAGTAATAATAACATTAGTTTGGGATTTCTTTTTCATTGCTTAAAACCTCTGTGGATGAGTTTGTAATTTTTTATGTCATATTTCATGACCCGGATATCTTTTGTAGACTTACTTAGTCGTTCATATTTCCGATTAATTTTCCTATTTGAATAACTTGTAAACATTAACCTAAAGTCCGTTTAACACAAATAACCCGATCATTGATATCTGAATATATCACGATTTCATCCTCAAAGATATTCTTGTGTAATTTCTTTAATGGAAACCTGATACTCGAAACTATTCTCTACATATCATTTATAACGAATGGTAAAAACTCAAGTATCATCTGACTAATCGGTCTTCTACTATTATTATTTTGACGGTATAGATCAAACAAACTCAAACATTTGGAATGATAAGACTTTCAAATCTTTCTAATAATTATATCTCTGTTTGATAACCTAATAAAACAAGAGTCTATCAATTTATTAGTCTCATTTTGTGGATAAACTTCAAATAGCGCAATGATATTGCAATAAATTTCGTGGGTTCAAAATCAAATTAATACAAATATTCACTATCGAGTTCTTTATTTACACCAAAAATAATCCACTATTTGTTTACTACAGCTGGTAAATACAATTCATACGGAATATAAACTGATCTAACTAAGCAAAATGTACAACGTCCTTATATAATTAGCATGGACCTCTCCCGTCTTTACGATTTGGGACCTGTGATATCAATGGCAATTCTTTCAAATCGGACGCCCACATTGTATTGCTGCATTCTGCCCTTGGTCCGGGTATTCGGGCCTTTAATGGCTGCATAGGTGTCACATTTCCGGCACCAAGCTCTGACGTCTCCGATGTAATTTACCCACTAGTACCATTGGCGAATTTTATCCAAGGTTTTATTCATCCCATTATGTACCTCGGTTAGGAAGGCTGGTATCTTATTCGTTGGGACTACCAGTTGGGACTTGGCTTCACGGCCGCCATTACTTTCCTAAATTCTCTTTAATACTCCATTTTCTACTCTTAGAGATTCCCATTGGGCCCATAACAAGTTTAGGACGCCCGAGTATGTAGCTACCTCGTCCCATCGTGGCCTGTGTGCCCCTCTCTTTTTGAGTGACAGGATTGTTTCAATCTCTGGAGCAGCCATTTTTGGTCCTGGATGCACTTTTCCTTGGTCCAATCTTCATTGGCTTGCACTCGGATTTTTCTGATAGAGATACTCTCGCTGTTCCGACTTCAGACAATGTCCGCATTTTACGCTAGAGGGTCTTCTTGACAAGGTATAAGTGTAATTATGCAAACGGCCGGTACGGTGTTCAACTTTGAAATCGTATTGCTGTAATTTCTCCATCCACCTGGCAGTTGTGAGTCCAGTGTTTTCATGTACAACAGCCATTTGAGGGTGGCGTGATCTATTCTGGTTAGAAATTGACGACCATTGAGATATTTGTGGAAATGATCTACTGCCCTCATTATTGCAAGAAATGCTTTTCTGGTGACACAATAACTCCTTTCTGGTTTCAAGAAACCACGGCGGTTATACTCGATCACCCTTTCTTCACCATCTTGTACTTGGGATAGGACGGCTCCCAAACCTGTGTTGCTGGTGTCGGTGTCTAAGATGAACTTGTCGGACTGTATAGGGAATGCTATGATTGGGCTGAAACATAGTGCCGTCGATGTAGACCCGTACTATGGTGGCAAATCTCCCAAGAACTCGTCTGTAGTACGAACAGAGCCCCAAAAAGCTACGTAGTACATGCTTGTCTCTCGGGACCGGCCAATCCCGTATGGCTGCTATCTTGTCTTCGTTTTGTTCGAATTCCCGACTCGGAAACGGTGGCCTAAAAAGTCTACTCCTTTTTGAAACATGGAGCACTTTTTGGGTTGATTTTCAGGTTGGCATTCTTTATTTTGGAAAATACTTCGCCCAGTTTTTTCAGATGGTCATGAAATGTATGATCCATGACCAGGATGTTGTTGAGATATACAAAGCATGTTCTCCATGTCAACCCGCTCAATATATACCCCATTAACCTCTCAACTGTAGCAGGAGCATAACCCAAAGGGCATAACCGTATACTGAAACAGCCCTCTACTAGTGGGAAACGCTGTCTGTCTTCTCGGCCATTTTCATGTAGTCCATCCTGCCACAGGTATAGTGTGGAGAACCAACGGGACCCTGCTATACTGGTCAGAGTGTCATCAGTTCGGAGGAGCAGATAGTTGTCTTTCTTCCAAACATCGTTCAGTTTTCTGAACTAACACAACGGGAGCAGACCATGCGCTGTTAGATGGCTCAATAACTCCATTTTGTAACATAAACTCGATGTTTTCCTCAACTGCCTCTTGTTGCCCCAATAGTAGTCGCCTGATGAGTTGAGCCTTTCCGGTATCTATTCGGTGCTGGACGATGTTTTATGACCTGTAGTTCCATACTGACTGTTATAAATTTGCCGATGATTGATGATAAATTGCTTGGCTTTCTTCTTTTCCTCTGGTGTAAGACGTGTTAAATTGTCACCAAACTGTAAGAAATTCGTTACTAGGCCCTGTCTGTTTCGCCGATATCTGGTACACTTCTTCGCAATTGTTAATGGTGTCTACTTGTTCAAAACAAGCTTTTTTGACCATTGGCAAGTCATAAGTTGAATATACGGGCCCCAATGTTCCAACACAGCTCCCAGGATTTCTTTCTAGCTGCTCATGAATATCTGTTCCGTTCGACCGAGCATTCTGGTTGAGGACTTTTCTACAATTTTTGTGGGAGTCGCTGAGCTGTTGACGGGCCGTGTCAATACAAATCCCTCATAAGGAATCGAGGAACATCATATCTGGGGTAGAACATGAACCCATGCTGGCTAATTAGGTTCAAGTATAAAATCGTCCTGAATCTTCGCTACTAGGACCCTATGCCGGGTTCGGTTGCCCCCTATCTGTAGCACGACATCTGCCTCACCCTTTATTGACATGGACTCGCCGCTGACCGTTCTTAGCTGAATGTTGTAGTTAATTGGCCGGATTTTCGTTGACCACAAAACACTAGACCTGGCAATGGCAACAGCGGCGCCGGTGTCAAAAGTGATGGTGATTGCCCGGCCATTGATGATGCCCCTGGTGACTAGGCTGCTGTTATATTGGCAAAGTCGGATGGATACAGTTCTAGTAGCTGGTGGAGGATTAGTTAGCATTCACGCCCTTGTGCTGACTAGTTCACAGTTTCTAGACATGTAGTGGTAGTCTTGTTGGTTACCCCTGATCGGTAATTGTTCACATAGTCTTGAACTGTAGTAACGTTGAAAGTGCAATATCCGTCGACAACGGTCAGTTCTTTGTGACTGTTCCAGTAGTTTGCTTATAGCGGTTAACACTGCCTGAGTGGATGATTCTGGTTGGTCTTGGTTGAATGCTATTGATCGTACCCTCGGCTTGGACATGTTTATGACGACCTCTACCTCTAAAGCCCGGAGCAAAACTTCATTACTCTTTTTGATGCCACTAAGTCTTAGATTTCTTTGCACTTCAACGTCTCTGATACCGTTTATGAAACTGTATGTGGCCAATAGATCTTTAATTTCCTCGGGGAACTTTGGGTAGGACAAGTGTACTAAACGTCGAATCTCTGCTTCGAATTCTTGAAAACTCTCTTCAGATTTTTCGTTTTTCCACTTAGGTGCACCTAGTATACTTATCTGAAGAATTGATTGTCGTATCTTCTGTCTAGGATAACGATGATCTTGTGAAAATTACCTTGTTCATCTACTTGAATGCTTTGGAGGAGCTCTAATGCCACACATAAGGAAATTACAAGAGAGGTAGATTTTTCTTGATTCTAGTTAGCTACAAGAACGGTTTCAAATTGCCGCTTGTACATAGGCCAACAGGAACTACTATCAAATATGGGTGGTTTACTAAAGGAACCTTTGGTACTCACGGTGTGCTGGTATTTCCCTCTCTGCAATTTTTGTTGCACTTGTGTAATTTAAGTTTCCACTTTGTTTTGGATGGCACTGATTTTGTCTTGTACTTCACTTTGTACTGTGTTTTTAATTGAACTGATTTCAACTTTTACCTGGCTTTGGATGGAATCGATGTCATCTACTTTGGTTTCAAGAATATCCACTTTTTTAGTATCTTAATGTCATCATTTATCTCTTTTATGTCTCACTCAACTAATTGTATTCTGTGATTAACTGCTTCATTAACTTTTGTAACTATTTGCTTTATTCGTTCAAATGCTTTTGTCTTTTTAATTCAGTTTATTCTAGTTTTTCTTCAAATTTTGAAAATAATCCTTCCATTAAATTCAGTAGTTTTTTTTCGATATTAGTTACAAGGTTCGCTAATTCAATTTTGATCTTGTTTCTCTTTTTTGTCACGTTCTGAGTTATTTTTTGGTCTAGTTTATCAGTAACTTGTTTGAATTTTTTTTTTGCTAGTCTCATACATTGCTGCTCTGCTTCGAGTTGTAGGCATAATTTAATTTACGGTGTTAACTTTACTTTATTCCACACCTTGACACCACTTTGCAATAAATTTCCTGCGTTCAGAATCAAATTAATACAGATATTCATGTTCACTTCCGATTTCTCTATTTACACCAAAAATAATCCACTATTTATTTACTAGCGCTGATCGATAATATTCACATGGAATATAAACTGTACTAACTACGCAAAATGTACAACGTCTTATTGATCGTTATTTCATTTTTAGCGTAGCCTCTATCCGGTCGACCTTGCCTTGATCTGATTTTATTACTTCAGCCGGTTGAATGTTTTTTTTGTTGTCTTTGGGAATGACTAATTTAGAAGAATTTCTTAGTCTCTCCATTGTCGGGTATAAATTAATTTTATAACAATATTATTAGTTATAATTTGTTGCACAATACTTTTACAGTTCGGTATATAAATTTATATTAAACTAAAACAAAAGCTGATTAAGCAAAGTAAGAAAAGATGTTCAATATATGTAGTTTAGATTCTGAGAAAACCTATGAAAAATATTTATAAATCAGAATCAGCCTGCTTCTGTTATTTATTACTATATGTTTTCCCTGGGTCCCCCCACACACACATTCTTGCGCTTTCAGTTTTCTGGGCATGTTTGGTAGAATTTTTCACATACTAAAATGAAAATAGAGGCTTTGTAGAATGATATCTTTACTTTCATTAACTCTTCAAAATTTAAATCTAATGAGCCACGATAAAACAGTGGACTAAAAACTTAGTTGTTCAAAAAGTACTAAACCAATAGACCCTGGTTTTCGCTTTCGTAAAGTAGATGTAAATTACTATCAGATCCCACTACTCTAGTTTTGCAGCTTTAATAGTATCGATAATAAGATAAAAAAATGTTATATTGTCCAACTAAAATGTTATGAAATATATATATATATATATATATATATATATATATATATATATATATATATATAACTCAAACCATTGCCTCTATATCTGCGAACAACTTAGCGTAAACTTCGGGGAAAAAATTGAGAATATATGGACTCACTCAAACTTTAAAAGAAATGAAAAATAAATATTTTAAATAAACTTAGATGGAAAATAAAACATTATTTTTAAAGTGCATCTTATAATGTATCAAATGAAAGGAATCAACATAACAAATACAAATATATTTTATTTGTATTTTTTTAATATATATTTTAATGATTCCATAATGCTTCCCATTATTTCCAAAACTGCTTAGCCTAAAATTCAGAATAAAAGATTATACAGGGCTTCACTGAAAGATAATTAGTTAAGTAAAGCGAAAATCGTAAGATTAATTTTGGGGGCCAAATTAGAAAATTAAATAAATATTTTCCTAAAAATCAAGCGCATTAACTAGCAGTTAATTTAATGGATATTAAGGAAAATATAATAAAATACTCGCATTCCCTGCTTGTCTGAAACTGGAATTTAAAAATAATTTTATAATTTACATATTTATAAAAAATTTCAAATGTGGTACAGAACCGTGGTATGCAAGTCCAACTCGCACTTAACAAAATTCGTTGACACAGGGACAGAAAAACGTAGATTTACTTAAAAATAGACTTACAGCAGTTTACTGTAACTTCTAGATGTTATCTGAATGGTTAACTTCACAAAAATGCGCATAAATTCTGTTTTGAAATATTCAAGTACTCTGAGATATGTAAATCAATATTATCTGCTGTCACATCAATTAGAAATAACGATAAGTGCATTTGCTTATTAGTTAAATAAACAGTATCATGTGAATAACGTAATCGTTTCCCATAGATGCTTTCATTTGTAATCATCCCAAGTTATAGATGTTTAAGGTTTCCTGTTCATTGTCGCTCTTAATCTTATGCAATGACTAAAAATTCCTGTATTACGTTGAAAATATTTAATATTGAAATTAGTACAATTGTGGAGGCAGAAATAATAATTTTTAAAGCTAACAAATTGTTATTGAAATTCTACGACATTCATATTTATATAATATACTGCATTTGGTAATACCCACTTAAAAAATGTAAATTGCATATTAAAAATTACAATTTACACGTTCAATACATACTTTAAAGCCATTGACAACGAAGTTAGAGTCGACTTCGAAACGTTTGTTTTTTTTTCAATATATAGCTTTTTATTTCGATTGTGGTGTTATTTCCCAAGAAAACATAAAAATAATGAAATTATATAGGTTGCCAAAAGTACATAATGAAGGCGCACCTTTAAAGCCAATATTAAGCCCCATTCGATCCCCAACACAACAGCTAACCAAATACCTAGCACAACAACTCCATCCGTTTGCAGAGGAGGCAGACTCATACGTAAAAAAGTCGACACATTTCATCAAGAAACTTAGCAAAACGGTCTTACAACAAGATTGTCTGCTTGTCAGCTTTAACAAAGTGGCCCTTTACACCAACATGCCTTGGATATCATAATAGAAAAATTTAAACCTCCTCAACACCTTCTAGACTAAAAAAGGTACTGTTTGAAGCACACATATTTTGTTAACGAGAACCAACGATACAAACCATTGGAAGGAATTCCAATGAGATCGCCACCCTCGCAAGTAATGGCAAATATTTTTATGGAGAACCTTAAGGAGTTGGTACTAAGAAGAGCAGGTTGTGGTTACGATATGTGGATTTGTGATATGGCCTCATGGGAGGGAACACCTCAACACTTATTTAGATCAACTTAATGGCATTCAGCCAAAAACGAAATTTACGATGGTGGTTGAAGCCAATTATCAATTACCATTCCTTGATGATCTGATAAACAGGAAGGAAAATGGAACCCTTGGCCATAGAGTCTATAGAAAAGCTACTCACAAAAACAGATTACTTCCTGCTAATTGTCATCACCACCCAGCCCAACTACAAGGCGTCGCCAAGACTTTAGTATTCTCCTCGAGGTGTCATTCTTTTGTACGCAAGACAATATATAATATTGTTTCTGGTCCGGGAAACTTCATCAGTTGCGCTTTCCACAAGAGAATGTCCTCTCGAACAATTATTTATATATTTGATACATATAGGTATATTTGTAGACGCAGAACCGTAAATGGACAATTTAAAAACAGCTCTAAGACCAAACGGATTTACGGACCAAGTTATACAAAGAGCCCTAAAGTCAAATCCGAGACAAACAGACAATTAGCATGAGACACCAATAAACAAGAGGCTTATTTACAGTATGTTTTCTGAACGATATTTGTGGCATATTTTTTAATGTCTAAGTACTTCTTGGGAAATAACACCACATTAATGAAAAATTGCTGTATATTCCAAAATTAAAATATTTTCATTTACATCTTAGAATTGTGCCTTTTTCAACCATAGTTTCTTACCCATTGACAACGGGGTCTGACCTTGTAATGTCTTCGATGGCACATTACATATAATATCTAAAAAAATGTATGAATTTGGTGTAGCGGTTTTAGTTCAATGCTGGTTCAATGCAAGTATATAATTGACGAAGGACCTTTAGCGGAACAATCAATAAAACACGTGCGGTCGCGTAAATGAATCACCAAATAAAAGTTAATCACTGACATTTTACGTCGAAGCTCTGCAGGTGGTGTTTTCTTGGTTCTTCTTTCTTCAGAGGCTAGCCCCGCAACAGCAGGAACTGATTTTAGAGCTTTTACTGGACAACACGTTACACAAAAAATAGCGACGTAATGTACATTGATTGAGCAAACAAAAATGCGGGTTTAACAACAAATGAAGCGCTTTTGTAAACACAAAAGAAACAAAATTGAAGCGGTTTAGCGGTTGTTACGACCGGAACTATAGCTCGCGACATCGGAACACAATAACAACAAAAGCGGTCTTCTTAAGACGGAATCAAAACCGTCCGAATAGCTCGGAATACAATACACAAATCACGAATACTGTCTTTATTTTACATGCAAAAAACACTTAAAATTAGCATTAGCGCGACGGAAGGTTTTGGAAAAGGTGCAGAAGTTTAAAAATCAATAAAGTAATTCAATCAAATTTAAACAATACACTAAACAAATTGCGGGAACGCAACATTCCGCCAGCCTTGAATTACTAATTTCAAAACTAAGGGTCCACTGGTAGCTTTACAAGAGGTCGATTCAAAGTACCACTTGCAGTTCTAACTGTAGCAACGCGTACAACACTATCACCTTCAGGATGTTCGTCCATAATGCGCCCTAATGGCCAATTCTAAAGAGGGGAAGTGTCTTGCTTCAAAATAACAAGAGTACCTGGCTTAACATCCTCCGAGGGATCAGCCCATTTGCTCCGTTGATGAAGAGTATGTAAATATTCTTGCGACCAACGTTTCCAAAATGCCTGATGCAATCGACGCAGTAACTCCCATCTGTTGAGACGATTAGATGGGACAGATAAGAAATCAGATTCAGGAGGTGCTGTTAAAGGTTCCATTGTAAGAAACATTCCAGGACCCAAGGCGGTAACATCCACTGGATCGTTGTTACAAGGGGTTATAGGTTGCGAGTTTAAAACTGCTTCGACCTGCGCAAATACAGTAAAAAGTTCTTCGTAGGTTAGGATTTGATCTCCAACGACACGTGTTAAGTGAGCTTTAACGGATTTAATTCCGCTCTCCCATAATCCTCCAAAGTGAGGAGACGAAGGGGGATTGAAATGCCAAGAAATGGTTTCTCGTGCAGCAGTAGCTCTAAAAGCTTTCAAGATCTGCTTGTGAGCACACACAAAATTAGTACAACAATCACTATATATATGGCTACATCGACCACGACGTGCAATGAATCGTCGTAAAGCTGCCAAGAATGCATCAGCAGACAAATCTGATACGAGTTCTAGGTGAACAGCTTTCGTTGCAAAGCACTTAAACAGGCACAGATAGGCCTTTAAAGTTTTCGACCCTCTAGTTTTAGCCATGGTTATAGTGAACGGACCAGCAAAATCTACTCCAACATGAGAAAATAGTTTCTATTGTGAAGCGCGGGAAATGGGCAAAATTCCCATGAAGGGTTGGTAAGCAGAAGGATTAAGCTTCCAACAAGAAACACATTTAGAAATGACACTACGAATTACTTTCTTTGCGGATAGACTCCAAAATCGTTGCTGCAAAAGAAATTGAACAGTTTGGATTCCTGCGTGAAGATTGTTGACATGACAATCTTCGAAAATTAGATTAGTCAAACGACTTTTACTTGGTAGCAGTGCGGGAAATTTAGTATCAAACGGCAATGGAGCATTAGCCAATCTACTACCAACTTTTAGAGTTCCCTGTTCATCAAGAAACGGCGAAAGTTTACTAAGCGATTTGGGCAACAGTTTTCGTTCTCGAAGAAGGGAAATCTCTTTAGAAAAATATTGATCTTGAACATATCGAACAATGCGAAGCTGAGCCTGATATAACTCAGCAGCCAAAAATGATCCAGAGCCCCTACGGTCTGAATTGCGAGCGTTATCAACAAGGCGACAAATATGAGCTATAATGCGGGTAATGCGGTTAATAGAAGAATGTTCTTCTAACAAAGTACCAAATAAATTTGGTGAAGCTGTGACTTGAAGGGCCACTATACGGGCTTCAGTCACAACTAGCGGTGACATGCTTGAGTCTGAGCAAGCATGTGGCAAACAAGCGGTAATCAACAATGGTGGGCCTTTCCACCAAAGTGTATTGCCTGATAACTCTGATGGCAAAGTACCGCGGGAACTCAAGTCAGCAGGGTTATCACAAGATTGAATGTAAAACCAATGCGAAGAAGGAATTTTTTCCTGAATGTGAGCGACTCGATTACTGACAAATGTCTTCCAACAGTGTGGGGAAGAACTAAGCCATGAAAGGGCTACCGTGGAATCTGACCAGCAGCGAATCACCTTGAACAACAAACGACTATTGAATTGCACATATACATAATGAGCCAATTAGCGGTAAGAACTGAAGCACACAGTTCCAATCTGGGAAGTGACAAAGTTTTCAAAGGGGCAACTTTCGATTTAGACAACACAAAAAAACTTTCACGAAATCCAGATGCGGTTTCGAAAACATAATAAACAACAGCGGCATAATCTTTCTCAGAAGCATCACCAAATGCGTGAAGTTCACAACTAGAAAAGTTTTCTATAGCAAGCAGGCGAGGCAAAACTAAATTCTGTAAGGAAGGAAGATCACCTATGAATTTTGACCATAACGAAACAATGTTAGCAGGCGGGGTTTCATCCCAAGACAATTTTGAACTCCATAATCTTTGAATCAAGTGTTTAACCCGAAACCTTACAGGTGAGATAATTCCTAATGGATCCAAGATTCTGGCCAAAGTGGACAGAAGTATGCGTTTAGTACAAGAGTTAGTTAGGTATACTAGTAAAGAAAAAAGAGTCAGAGGATGGATTCCAATGCAAATCTAAAACTTTTAAGGGATTATCAGATTCAAAAGAGTATGAATTCATCGACAAATATTCCTCAGGGAGGTGTAGCAACAATCGTGAATCATTACTGGATCATTAGCGAAGCTCAAATCCTCCTCGTCATAAGAATTCAACAATTTCTAACTGCAATGTTTGAGCCTTTTCAAATGATGAACTTCCAGCAATGATATCATCTACGTATGAGGACGATCGGACAATAGCGGCTTCTGATGGCAAAGATCGTTCTTCTTCATCAGCCAATTGATTTAAAGTGCGGATAGCCAAAAAGGATGCGGATGAAACTCCATAAGTGACAGTCTTTAGCCTACAGACTGCAACTGGATCTTGCGGATAAAAACGCCAAATGGTTCGCTGATAATTTTGATGTTCTGGGGCAATCAAAATCTGTCTATACATCATTTTGATGTATGCAGTGAACACTACAGGATAAAATCGAAAATCTAACAAAATAGCGATAATGTCTTGCTGCAATTTGGGACCGATAAATAAACAATCATTCAAAGATAACCGATGAGGTATCTTAGCGGATGCATTAAACACTACAAGAAGTTTGGTTGTGCTACTATCAAGTTTCAAAACACAATGATGCGGTATGTAGTAACAATCAGAAGCAGTAGATGGATCAGGAACCAACTCCATATGATCAATCTCTAAATACTCTTTGAGAAAATCACAATATTGTTTATAAAGCTCTGGTTGCTTTAGAAGACGTCTTTCTAAAGAGTAGAAACGTTGTACGGCGAGATTATACATTCCATCAAAAGCAGGAAGTGTATTTCGAAATAGGAAGAGGCACAACGAATCTACCTGAATCCAATCTCCTGCATCACTCGGAAAATATTTTTTCGCAGATAAGATCATCAGGGGACTGCACCAGTGCTGTTGGAACATCTTCAATTGTCCAGAACCTTTGGAGTGAATCATCTAATGATACTACCTCTTCAATTTTACAAAAAAGCGAAGTTGGGTTTATGATTGACTGAGAGTGAGAGTCAACAGAACTCGAAGACACTCTACCCATAAGGATGTAACCAAACACAGTGTTAATAGCATCAGGAACACCTTCCTTTCCCAGAAGGCGTCCATCCAACAAAATTTGAGAGAATATATTGGCACCTAACAAAAGTTCAATAGCGCCTGGGCTATTGAAACCAGGATCAGCAAGTTTCAAATTGGTTAGATATGCCATATTAGCCATGTTAATGGGCGCAACAGGCATATCATTGCAAATGCGGGGTAAAACAATAGTATCAACAACAAAATTGCACTCACGGTTTACTATAGTGCGAAGAGAACGGGTAAGAGAGCCCTCAGCAGAGGTACTCTGCATAGAACCTAGCTCGTTCAGTTGTATCGAAGTGGGCATAGGTCGGAAGCCAAGGCGTTTCACAGCCGTGCTCGCAATGAATGATGTCATGCTACCAGAATGTAGCAGACATCGCAAAGGTTGATAAGAACCGTGCTTATCTAATACCTCAACTAAAGCGGTGGATAACATCACATTTGAATTGTATGACAAAAGTGAGCTATGACAAGAAGTCTGCGGTATAGAAGTTTCGGGACTTTCAACAGTATTAGTGGTACTGGATCCATCAGATGTGGAAACCAGGTTTGCGGGGGGAGCACTAGTTTCAGGCCGAATTCCTGAATCACCACGATTTACAAAATGAAGCAGTGTGTTATGGCGTTGTCTGCAGTTGCGGCAAGTGGATAAAGATTTACAGTGATTCATCTGATGAGAATCGCTCAAGCAATTAAAACAAAATCTAAAATCTTTAACAAACTTAACCCGCGCGAATACTGATTTCACAGTACCATGGTAAAGTTCAAACTTAGCTGCTAAATTCTCGTTTCAACATCATCTGAACGATACAAAAATCCCACTGATTTACTGGTAAACCCAAATTCTTCAGTGCTTCCAAATTATCACTGAAGGCATCCAATAACTTCCGTAATTGTTTTGTGTTAGTTTAAAATTCCTAATACCCTCAAAAGCAGGCCCTTTTAAAGCTAAATGCAAATATTTGAACTTCTGCATAGTACTGAGTTTTTCATTACTGTGAATTAATGAATCAAACAAATCGATAAAAGTACCAAATTCTAATATGTCTCCACTAAATGAAGGCAAATCAATTCGCTGTTCCCGAGCTATATTTTGTGGCGTAGAATTCTAAACAGATTTCAGTTTAGCAAAAATAGACCTAATTGAATAAAACAATTTTTCAAATTTTTTGCGAATGTCATCCTCAAAGTCAAAATCATCGTTTGCATCTGAAATTAAACCAACAATCGAATTGTGATGTTTAAAAAATTCTGAATGTATTGAATCAACCATATCAATCATGCAAAAAAACTATTCAACGTCGTCACCTCTTAAGGCTTTCTCGGCAGCAAAATAAATATCTTCTAATCTTTTAAACTCCGATTGTCACTGATTTTTAAATTTACGTGAATTTTCAGCGATTTTTGACATCTTAACAATAAATTAAAATCACTGTAACGCCACTGAACAAATCTAACACGATAGAACGAAATTCAACGTATAAATTTTGCAAATAACCAAAACAATCAAAACGATCTCTTGTAAGTTTTTTAACGCGGCAAAAAATATGCGAAATTTATTTCCAACGGAATGAATGAATATCCCGAACTTGCTTTCTCTTATAACAAATATGAATTCGAAAATTCAATGCGGTTTTCAACAATAATTGCAACGAAAAATCAACGGTTTGATCGATAAACTTTGCACGGAATTAACTCAAATTGCATCCGGATCGAAGTTGGACCAAATTATGTAATGTCTTCGATGGCACATTACATATAATATCCAAAAAAAATGTATGAATTAGATGTTGCGGTTTTAGTTCAATGCTGGTTCAATTCAAGTATATAATTGACGAAGGACCTTTAGCGGAACAATCAATAAAACAGGTGCCGTCGCGTAAATGAATCACCAAATAAAAGTTACTCACTGACCTTTTACGTCGAAGCTCTGCAGGTGGTATTTTCTTGGTTCTTCTTTCTTCAGAGGCTAGCCGCGCAAAAGCAGGAACTGATTTTAGAGCTTCGTCTGGACAACACGTTACACAACAAATAGCGACGTAATGTTCATTGATTGAGCAAACAAAAATGCGGGTTTAACAACAAATGATGCGCTTTTGTAAACACAAAAGAAACAAAATGAAAGCGGTTTAGAGGGTGTTAAGACCGGAACTATAGCTCGCGAAATCGTAACACAATAACAACAAAAGCGGCAGTCTTAAGACGGAATCAAAAGCGTCTGAGTAGATCGGAATACAATACACAAATAATGAATACTGTCTTTATTTTACACACTTAAAATTAGCATTAGCGCAATGGAAGGTTTTGGAAAAGGTGCAGAAGTTTAAAAATCAATGAAGTAATTCAATCAAATTTAAACAATTCACTAAACAAATTGCATGAACGCAACAGACCTAGAGCCCGAAACGTTTGGAATATACAGCAATTTTTCTTTAATGTGGTGTTATTTCCCAAGAAGTACTTAGACATTTATTTACAGTATGACAATGAAGACAAAATTTGTACAGATGTGTGTGAAATTTCATTTGATTTCAAAATGTTATGCAAACTATGTTACGAACCATAAATGTGACAAATTCGTAACAATAGAGTTTGTGATATACACAAGAATGTCTAGTTGGTAAGTTACTGTTAAATTTCTTAAAATTAAACCTTTTAATTGATGATAATATTTGTTAAAAAATGACACATGTATGTCGAAACGTTCAAGAAAAATAAGAACAATTCTAAAAATATACTATTTTCAGATTTTCAGGATAGCTCTCTTTCTTCGTAACGTCATTCAATTTCTGTAATCTACCCAAAATCGGGTGGTTTCATCCTGTTTTTTAACTAACACAACGGGAGCTCATGGAGGGCTCAGTAACTCCATTTTGTAACACGGACTCGATGTTTTCCTGTTGTTGCCCCAATGGTAGTCGCCTGGGCGGTATTCTGGTGGGTTGAGCCAGCCCGGTATTTATTCAGTGCTGGATGATGTTTGTACGATTGGTGGTTCCATCTTGACTGTTAAAAATTTGCCAGTGATTTGCGATAAATTGCTTGGCTTTCTTCGGTTCCTTTGGTGTAAGGTATGTCAAACGGTTAGCAAACTGTTGTAGAAACTCTTTACTGGGCCCTGTCTCCATCACCAATATCTCGTTCACTTCTTCGTAATTGATAATGTTCTCTACCGGGTCGAAACAAGCTATCTCTTTTAAGTATTGGCAATTCTAATGTCGTAGTTGGTCACATTCAGGACTCTTATTGGTATGTCTCGTCCGTTTTTAACTATGGCCCTCCAACTAAGTAGTCATGAGCTGAAAGTACGGACTCCACCATACCAACGCAGATCTTAAAATTTCTTTCCAGCTGCCCTTGAATAATCTGTTCCGTTCGGCTGGGAATTATCGTTGAAGATTATGCTACAATTTTTATGGACGCCGCTGAGCTGTTGACGGGCTTGTCAATACAAATTCCTTTTTTAGAAATCGGAGAAGATTATATCTCGGTTAGAACATAAATCCATGCTGGCTGATTATGCCCATAACCAGTATAAAATTGTCCTCAATATCCGCTACCAGGACCCTATGCCGGATTCTGTTGTCCTTTATCTGTATTACTATATCTGCCTCACCCTGTATTGACATGTACTCGCCGGTAACCGTCCTTAGCTGAATGTTCAGATTAATCGGCCGGATTTCCGATTATCTCAAAACTCTGGACCTGGCAATGGACACAGCGGCACAGGTATCAATAGTAATGTTGATTGCGCGGTACCCCTGATGACTAGGCTGCTACTATCCCTGTAAAATCCCCGATTTGATACTGCGGGGGGCTCGTGGAGGGTTAGTCAGCATTCGCTCCCTTATGTTGACGGGTCGAAGGTTCCCTTGTTGGTAAAGTCGGTTGGTTGACTACCCCTGGTTGATAGTTGTTCCGGTAGCCTTACTCTGCAGTCATGTTGAAAGTGTCCTGTCCTTCCACATCGGTAACATCCTCCTCTGGTGCCAGTTCTTTGTGACTCTTCTAGTAGTTTGTTCATAATAGCCAATAGCGCTTGAAATGGTGACTCTGACTCTTCCTGGTTGAAGGAAACTGCTCGTACCCTGCCTCAGCTTGGACATGTTCATGACAGCCTCTGCCTCCAAAGCCCGGAGCAAAGCTTCGTTACTCTTCTTGATGCTACTAAGCCTTAGATTCCTTTGCACTTCAAAGTCTCTGATGCCATTTATTAAACTCTGTGTGGCCAACTGATCTTTAGTTTCCTCTGGTAGATCTGGGTAGGACAGGTGTACTAATCGTATAATCTCTGCTTCGAATTCTTGTTTTATTCTTGCTGGATTTTTGCGATTTTCCACTGAGTTGCCCTTGGTATACCGGCTCACCTATTTATTGTCGTATCTTTTGTGGAGGACTGCGATAATCTTATCGAAATTATCTTGTTCATTTACAGGAATGCTTTGGAGCAGCTCTAATGCTGGTCCTCTTAGCGAAATTACAAAACATTTTTCTTGATTTTCTCACCCATTAGCCACGGCTTCAAATTGCCGTTTGTACATAGGCGAAGATGAAGTACTATCAAATGTGGGTGATTTGCTAAAGAAACCTTTGGTACTCATGGTGTTCTGGTATTTCCCTTTCTGCAAATCTTGTTGAATTTTTTAATGTCTGTTTCCAATTTATTTTGGATAGCACTGATTTTATCTTAAACTTTGTTTTGAATAGAACTGATTTCAAATTTTATCTGGCTCTGGATGGAATCGATGTCATCTACTTAAGTTTCAAGAGTCTCCACATTACTTTTTAGGATCTTTATGTCTTCGTTTATCTCTTTTATGCCTGATTCCACTATTCGCATTCTTTCATTAACAGTTTCATTAAGTTGCGTTATTATATGCATTTATTGTTCAAATCGCTGTTGTCTTTTAATCTCTCAGTTTGTCTCGTTTCTTCAAATTTCGAGAATAATCTTTAAACTATATTCTGTTGTTTTTCATCTGTAGGTTTAACTAACCTTTGTTGGATTTCATCTTAATGTTTTCTCCACTTTTTCACGTTTTTCCAGGATCTGAGTATTTTTTTCGTCTAATTTACCTGCAACCGGTTTCAATATATTTTTTATAATCCCGTCTATTTCTCGGCATACTTCGAGTTGTAGCCGTGAATGAATTTACGATGTTGCCTTTTCACTTACTTAATGCCACTTCTGACCCCAAATTACAATAAATCTTGTGGGTTCAAATTAAATTTAGAAACTGATATTCACTTTCACTTTCTAGAACTTCATTTACACACCAATAATTCCAACAGCTGATTTCTCTGAAAATATGTCAAAAAATACAACGTTCCTTCATACCTAACATGGAATCCTCTAGTCGTTCTGGTTGGATATTCCATTGTTGGTGGAGTATTAGTTATTGGAGTATTCCATGTTAACGCTTTTTGGTCCATAGAAGGTTCCGGATAGGACCGTTTTTATTATCCCAGACGGTAATAATTTATTTTTAACGGAATGACTAATGTAGGAGATGTCTCCAGCGGCGGCAAAAATAAATTTTATAACACCATTTTCTATTTTTTTCCCAAAGCTTATAATGAACTATTTATTCTACTAGGAAACCTATATTGTACATTTCGTCAAATATTTCTGTTTCACAATCCTTTACATAACCAGCATCCTAGTAGAAAAAATGTAAATGAAGTAGGACAATGTAAAATACCATGAATAAGTAATTGATTTCAAATAACATTAATTTAATTATTTTCACATTTATACTGATCAATGAGAGATTAATTTCTCAAGTTAGGAACATTTGCTAGACTGAATGTAAAGTATAATTTTATAAATGAACGGTAAAGTCTTCAATTTTTTTACGGAAATACAAAAGAAATGGACGGCAATAACCTTCATCCGATATGGTCTAGGCACTTCTGAACTTAATAATGGTTCCGCATCGAATTGCCTTTTTAAACTAATTCCTCGATAATCAAAACTTAGTTACTTACTTCAAGTCTAAGTACTGTTTATTTCAAAGTCTTGTTTACTTCTGGAGAGTGCATATACGCACTCAATTTCATCTCATATATTTCTAAATATAACCGCACACATAACTCATTTGAAAGGAATATTTCAGTTAAAAACTGAATATCGTACCAACTCTGGTCAAATATTTAAATACAGTTCTCTCAAATACTGCGATCTTGGATCAGTCGAAATTCGAATTCGCCAAACGCAAGACGTATTTGGGGAAAAACATTCCCATCAGTGTAGATAAATTACTAATCTTTGATTTGAATCCATAGATTGTGTTTCGTAAGTCAAACATTATGCAGAAGCACTGAAGAGTATTTATTACATGGGCATGCCAGTGTGCGGTCACTATGTCAAGTTGGTTTTCTATTCAAGGTGCGCCAATAAGAGTGACATCAAAAATATAAATTCTAGGATTCAACAGGCAACAACTTCTAAAATTTAAAAAGAAAAATGCTATAGTGTTTTATTCTACTTTGAAATAACTTTGGATTGGCCGCAATTTAGACCGAAGCTCTATTTTAAACCTTGACGCCGCTTGATGGGACAGTATTACTAAATATATGTTCGACCAAAAATTTTCAATTTTCCACAATTTAAGGAATACTTTGTCACTTTATATCCTCACAACATCGGTATCTTATTGCTAGGGTCAAATCTTCCACCTCAAAAGTTATTGATAGACATTTTTAACCGACTTTCAAAATGGAGGAGGTTATCAATTCGTTGCTTATGTTTTTTTTGTATGTATGTTACCTGACTTCTTCTCCTGTGGTAAACCGTTTTGAATGAATATGGTCTTGTTTAATAGAGTATATATCCTGATTTGTGAAACTATTGGTAAAGTGATGAAATTTGTAAATGAACAAATGCGTGCATGGAAATCTACCAATATCCCTAACATATTGGTCGATTTTTCAAAAACTCCTTACGGATGTGTATAGTTTTTTAACATTTAGTATATTAAGGAAGATCCCTAGGTGGTCTCATATACTTTTCTGCGACGTGCAACGTGCAGTTTTGCAGAAAATCGCCGAAAATTCCAATATTCTTATCAAAAATTTCATCAAAGTGACGTAACGGACATTTCCTCATAAATATTTTAATTCCAACGTAATAGTGCGGGAATTGTAGGCACCGGAAGTTTTGATTGCGAATTTAAAAATTTCCTATGTACATCTGAAGCATATAGGTAGTAAAGCATATTATTTTTGGCTCCTTAAATCAATGAACCAAGCATGTTTTATTTGTATACCAGGCAAATATTTTCCTAATTAAATGAAAATTTTTCATTTGGCGAAGACGGTGCTTTTGGTGACAAAACATGTCAATCTCTAAACAGCTATTTGGTGCGATTATACACAGGGAGTTTAGTTATAGCAAACAAAATTAAAAGTAAAGTGATAGAGGGAGTTGCATATATATGATCATTGAAATATAGGACGGAGTAGAGGGATAGTGGTCCATAGGCAGCCGGTGATTGGAATATAGGGTGGATTAGATGTTTGGTGGTATAAAACTGTTGGGTTGGTATAAAATGTGGAATTAAGATTATATACGGTGATTAAAAAACTGCAATATGATGTGGACTTAAACATATCATATACAGGATGGTTGAAATATATACTATATTATTTATTTCATAGCCCATAAGAATAAGGGCGATAATATAAAATGTTAAAAATGAAATAATTTATGGGGTAGCCCACAAAACTCCTTGTGGGCTACCCCATAAATATACGATGGTTGAAATATAGGACGGATTTGACTCCGTGAATATGGGATGGATTCTACTCCGTCCTCTAATTTGCAACAGGGAGCTAACAAATTTATGTTTGTCTGTAGGCAGTCGTATGTACAGGATGGTTGGTACATAGGGTGGAGGGGAATTATCTATAGTTATACATAGTCAAAAAAATTACATGGCTTGGTTCATAAGGCATAAATATATTTTGGGCTTATTAAGCCAACGCGTACATTTTGTTCGTAAACATTTACCTGTCAATTTAAATGAAAAAGTATCATTGTGTAATGTTGGGGCTTTCGACTTTAACTGGTCCTATCTATTAAGGTTATACATACAAAATAAAAACTAAAAAGTTGAAAATAAAACATTTAAAAAAAGTATGTAACCGACTTCCACCTATAAATAAAAAGCTGAAGATAATTATAACAAAATACAACGCTAGCAAATAAATAACACATTTAATGTTGTTAGGTACTAACCCAGAAAGTGAAAAATGTAAACCTTAAAAGGTGCTCATTCTGTACAAATTAATTACCTACCAATGTAGTATATTTTTGAAGTCGGTGCCAAGCAACAATTAAGTTTGATGAAGTAGTAGATAATAGTAAATCAAAAATTTACTAGATTGATAGGTAATTAATTTGTACACAATGAGCACCTTTTAATGTTTATATGATGCACACATTCTAAATGAGTAATAGGTAAGAAGAAATAATAATTGGCCCCCGAAATTTTCAGGTAAAAAAAGGATAGGAGGCACTTAATGAGATTATTTTATGATTGTGATGAAATTTCGTTAACGTTCCTGGAATTTTATTAGTGGATAATGTAAGTGATTTATTTTGTGGAAATGTTGATGCAAGATTGCCAGATGGACGAAAGTTTAAAACCTTTGTCTCTGTTGAAATTCTTGGAATTTTTGGCGATTTCAACGGCCTCACGGAATTTTCTGTTGAAATAATACGGAGATTTGGCCACGACAGTGGAGCTGTCGAAGAGGATTTGTTGGCCCGTTTCGTAATCATGTTCGGCTACAGCAGAGTTTGAAAGCAGGTCCGTTTTCAAACAACGTTTGTGCTCACCCAGGCGAGTGTTTATAGATCGACCTGTTTCACCGATGTATACTGCCTCACAGGAGCATGGAATGGAATAAACACCTTTAGATGAAAGACGATTTTGTTTATCCTTTGGAGAGGGTAACATTTGTGGGATTTTGGATAGTGGTTTGTAGACTGTTTTCACCTCGTGCTTACGAAGAAGCTTCGCAATCCTATCCGTGACCTTGCTGGTATATGGCAATAATGCTACTGATTTATTAGGTGATAATTCTTTCTTAGGAAGGGGATGTTGGGGACGAGAACTGGAATTGCGAATCTCTTTTTTGCTGTAGCCGTTGTTTAGTAGGCTACCCTCAACCCAAGCTCTTCTCAAACTTTTGGGTTCGGAAATGGATATAGCTCGATGCACCAGGGAGTTCACGACTGACTGTTTCTGAAATGGGTGATGATGGGACCGGGCGTACAGATATCTGTCGGTATTTGTTGGTTTTCTATATACAGAGTGGCCCAAGCTACCATTTGGCAACCGTGAAACCAACACGTCTGGGAAGGGCAGGGATCCATTGGACTCAATTTCCATAGTGAATTTGATGTTTGAATGTTGGGTATTAATGTGGTTAAAGAACAATTGGAGAGCCTCTTGTCCATGTGGCCAGATGAAAAAAGTGTCATCAACATATCTCAACCAAATTTTGGGATTGTGGCTTGAAGACTCCAGAGCCACTGCTTCAAAGGCTTCCATAAAGATATTTGCCACTACCGGTGATAGCGGCGAACCCATGGGGGTACCAGAAGTTTGCATGTAATATTTATTTTGAAAAAGAAAATACATCGACGTAAGACATTTTTCGATCAACATGAGTAAATCCAAGGTTTGTCCGTCTTCCGACAGCACTTCTCTAATAATCGATAGGGAGTCTGGGATAGGAACTTTGGTGCACAGTGATGGCACATCAAAACTAACTAAAATGTCTTGGGGTTCAAATTGTATCTCTGACAGAAGAGTTACGAAATGAGATGAGTTTAAAACATGTGAGTGAGATTTTCCAGTAAATGTCTTAAAAATGTATGCTAAGTGAAGTTTTGAAGTATTCGTGAGAAAAAGATGAAATTAATGGAATAACCGCATGGTAAGTAAAATTTGCTTTGTTTTTTTCTCATCCTTGAAAAAGCCCCTTATAAGTGTGGGCGAAACGTCGAAAAACTTTGTTTATATCCCGGTTTAGGTATATAAATAAACTAGTTCGAAAAAATGATGCGGTCCAAATTCGGAAAAAGCAGATTCAGCAACATTGAATGTGTTATTTATTTGCAAGAGTTGTATTTTGATATAATTATTTCCAGCTTTGTAGTTATAGGTCGGTTATATATATATTTTTTAATGTTTTATGACATTAGAGAAATATATGTAGTAAATAGATTTCAACTTTAGCCTTTACAGTAGAATTACGTTCCTTAATGAAAATGTTCACAGTTATTAATACAGCCCACGCAATATTTTATATACTGCTAGTAATATTTTTAAGATGATGAAAAAACTAGTAAGTTTTCTTTTTCCAGATATGGAAGCAAATTTATCAACGACAGCGATATCCCACAACGACTACACTCCATATGATCAACGACCGGAAACCTATATCGTGCCCATTCTCTTTTTTATCATTTTCGTCGTAGGCGTATTGGGAAATGGGACGTTGATTATTATATTCCTGAGACATCGAGCTATGAGAAATGTACCCAACACGTAAGTACCCCTATATATTTCACATAAAGTATTATGGATAAAACTTGTAAGTATACCTTTCGCGAATACAGTTTTGTTGGAAAAAATGGGTTTACGTATCATTAGCACTACGCATTGGTCTAAGGAACTATGGTGAACAAAGCTTAGTAACCTTTTATCACTCACAGCTTGAGGTTATATTTTAACAAAGTTTGTGAATTCTCAAAGTGTGAATAAAGCATATAGATATATTATGTTTTCCGGACTAATCTACATTGGACTTAGTATATTGCAAAGAAAAATAATTTTATGCTAATCTACCTTATAATACAGTACAATGACAATTTTTTATAGGAAAATGTTTAATATTGCACTAGATTCGGTGCGCTCAAATGCACAAATATTTACACTCACTTTAATTGTCTTTATTTTATCACAATAAACTTTAAAGCCCAAAGTGCCTTATACTATTGAAACAGCTTTGCTCTGTAGGTTCAGTATACGCTTAACGATAATCTGGGACTACAATCGAATTTAAATATGAAGCCAGAACTACCAGAATTCGATGGTCTCTTCAGAGTGTATGTGATATTCGATTCGGGAATAACGTTGAATGAGGTTTTATGTATCAATCGAAGTGTTCAGGATGCCTGTTGTTTCTCTTTTCAACCGACTTCCGAAAAGGAGGAGGATATCAATTCGTCTGTAACTTTTTTTTATGTATGACAAAGGATTATTCAAAACGGCTAGGGCAATTTTGATGATTTGAACTGCATTATATTAAGGAAAATTACAGAAAGGTCTCATATACCATATCTATAACATGAGATATACGGTTTTCCAGAAAATCAGAAAAAAAAACAATATAAGGGACTAGTTTTCAACGAATTTCAATGAATCTCCACTGTGTTCTCTAAAACCGCTCCAGAAATTTTAATATTGTTACGAGAATTCATCTGACAGCTGGTGCAATCGGTCATCAACCAATTCGTGGAAGGGACATTCCGATACTTCTGGGAATCCGAAATGTTTTGTTTCTCAACAGGCCGACAGCTGCCATTACTGGGAATTCCCTTGAAGCTTCCAGAACACATGAAACAAGTCTCCCGATTATTAGTTAACGTACAAGAGTAATTCGGAGAGAAATATATAAATATGGAGAGCTGCCGATGGGTCATTCAGTATTCGACGGTACTATTGTTAAGTTAAGATAAATTGTAAATAGTTCTTGTTAATATAAATTGAGTTAAAGTAGTGAAAATAAATTATAGTGAGTTGGACTGTGTTTTTAAATCAATCCAAGAACTGAACCCGAGTGTGAAAATAAAAACATTACTGTGCTGACAGGTGTAGGTGTATTTGTGGAATTTTAGAAGTGGAAAATAAATAGACTGACAATGTTTAAAAACGAGAGGTTGGACCAATTGAAAGTGACAGACTTAAAAAAAACTTGAAGAAAGGGATTTAGAAATTAGTGGGAAGAAAAGTGAATTAATACAACGGCTTCGAGATGCCTTAATAAATGAAGGTGACGATCCCGATACTTATTTGTTTGAAGTTTCTGGTAATGGTGACATGACTATGCTTTTTAAACAATTGTTAGAAAATTCTAAATACTTGAAAGAGGCGTTAGAAGACAAGCTATCAGAAAATTCTAAAAACCTAGAGGATAAATTAGTAGACAAATTACAAGAAAATTCTAAAGCCCTAGAAGACAAATTATTAAAAAATTCCAAGTCTTTGGAAGATAAGCTACAGAAATTACAGGATAATGCTCACTCCTTGGAAGAAAATTTGAAAAGCATGGTTCAGGAAAACTTAGAAATGCTGGAAGAGAAAATAGTGGAGAATGAAGCTCGAATCGAAGAGTTGAAGCACACGACAGTCAGAAATGAAATGCTGATAGAAGGGTTGAAACAGATAAAAGAGAGTGAGATCAGCAAAAGACAACAACAGGTGGTCACAATACAAAGGGGAGAAACTCCATCAAAGACCGAAAGCAGAAACAGTCTGGAAGTAGGGGATTCAATAATTGGTTTCGAGGGAAAAAGACGAAAAATGAAACCTCCACAATTTGATGAAAAGTCGTCATGGACAACTTATCCGCGCCACTTCGAGGCTACAGCAAACAAAGCAATAGCATTAACCTTCGCTTTAAGAGGTGATACTACAGATATTTTATAAACGTTGAATATCTCGGAGCAAAAAGACTACGAACAACTGGTTAAAAATTTAGAACTGAGGTATGGTCAGACACATCTGGAGCACGTCTACCACTCTCATTTGAAAAATTGCCACCAGAAATCAAATGAATCCCTACAAAAATTTGAAGCTGATAATGCCCGTCAGGTTCGCCTTGCGTGTCCAGCCACACTGTAAAATGTGATAGAAAGGTTAGCAGTACAAGCGTTTTTGGATGGACTACGAGACAACGAAGCCAGACAAGCTTTAACACTAGCTCAATTAGTGGATGCACTCTAGCTCTCGAATTCGAGGCTGCAAAAAATACCTGCAGAGTTCAAGCCAGAGTCCGAATCGTTGACGGAGAATCCGAAGATGGTGGAAACGATGAAGCCGCTGTAAGAAAGATAATAGAGAAAATCCTTACCGAGAAAAGACAACTGAGATGTTGGAAGTGTGGTAAGGTAGGACACATAAGGAGTCGTTGCAAGGAGAGCAACGGAGGCCTGACTTCCTCGTCAGGCAGCGAAAGTCCATGGTGAAATAGAGGTTAAAATGACCTTCACACAATCTTCTTACATCGGGCATTAGTGGCAGACATCGAAGACGAAGTCATCATTGGAATGGATTTCATGAGCTCCAAAGGATTCCAGTTGAACTTCAAAGATTGAATTCTGCGAGTGAATGACTAAGAAATGGTGCTTCATGGAAAAGATGACATAATGCTCAGAGCCATCCTAGCAGAGGATGTCAATGTTCCGGAAAGAGCTGAAATCATTGTAAATGCTTTCTTGGATCGGAAAGCTAAAGCTGGAACAGTACTGATTTTTGATCTCGAACTTCACGATGGAAATTTAGGCAGAGATATCGTTCTGGGAAAGACTTTGTTTCGTGCCAAGGACATTATGCCAGTAAGAGTAATTAACCTGAATCATTACTCGGTTGTGCTAAAGAAAGAAACAACATTGGGCCATTGTTCAACAGGTTCCTCTGTAGTCAGATGCACACAGCATGCAGAAATACCACCAGGTAAACTGTCTGATTAACTGGAAAGACTCATCACCGATTCATCTAAGAATTTTAAAACCAAACCAGAAAGTAAAATTGCGGGACATTGTTAGAAACTATCAGCATATCTTAGACGTAGGGAAAGGAAAAAAGGGCGAACTGATGTGGTGAAACATAAAAGGGGACGCTCAGCCTATTCAACAGTCGGCGAGAAGACTACCCCTTGCCAAAAGAGAAGAAGCCGATAGGATAGTCTACGAAAAGGAGGAAGAAGGTGTTATTGAAGCATTCAATAGCCCTTAGGCTTCTCAGGTTGTCTTGGTAAAGAAGAAAGAGGGTTCGACTTGATTTGGCGTGGACTATCGGCAACTAAATCACGCAACGAAGAAAGATAGCTATCCCTTACCCAGAATAGACGAGACCCTAAATACATTGGCTGGATCGAAGATGTTTTACCACCCTGGATTTGAAGAGCGGTTATTGGCAGGTGGAACTAGCTATGGAAGACCGGGAACAGACTGCTTTTACCATCGGCTCAGGACTTTACCAATTCACGGTAATGTAGTTTGGGTTGTGTAATGCTCCAGCAACTTTTGAAAGATTGATGGAAACATTGTTAAAAGGGCTTTCATGGAAAACATGTCTGGTGTATCTTGACGACATTATCGTGGTTGGAAGTTCATTTGAAGATCTCGCGTCAAGAACCTGGGGGAGGTGTTTCGGCGACTTCGAAGTTCCGGACTAAAGTTAAGCCCGAAGAAGTGTCAGCTGTTCCAAGAAAAGGTGCAATATCTTGGACATGTGATTTCCGCAGAGGGAGTAGCTGTTGATAAACAGAAAATCAAAGATGTCCAGGAATGGCCGATACCTAAAAATATCCACCAGTTAAGAAGTTTCCTGGGGTTATGCACGTACTTTCGTCGGTAAGTAGCCGGATTGGCCAACATTGCCAAGCCACTTACTAGACTCACAGAGGGGAAGGTGCAGTACCAGTGGGACGAGGAATGTCAGCCATCATTCGAGACATTGAAAAGAGCATTGACGAGTGCTCCCATTTTAAGTTATTCTTTGCCAGATGGAATCTTCGTATTGGATACCGACGCAAGCAATGTCGGAATTGGTGCTGTGCTTTCGCAGACCCAGAAGGGCCAGGAGAGAGTCATCGGATATTTCAGCAAGACCTTGAGTAAGTCTGAACGGAATTACTGGGTTACTCGCAGAGAACTCTTGGCAGTGGTAAAGGGGGTAGAACATTTCTATAAGTACCTCTATGGTAAAAGATTTCTCCTGAGGACTGATCATGCAGGTGTGAAGTGGCTCTTGCCGTTTAAAAACCCCGAAGGACAAGTGGCCAGGTGGATTGAGAAGTTGCAAGAATTCGACTTCGAGGCTGAACATCGAGCTGGAACAAGCCATAACAATTCTGATGGCCTATCGAGGATACCATGCCCTGAAGCCTACATGATGACATTATCAGCGAGCTGAAGAAAAAAAGGCTGTTTTCTGTAGAACTACCGCCATCGATGACAATTGGCAACCTGAGGAGATCCAGAAAGACGAAAAAATAGATCCAGAACTAAAAGAAGTTATCCGGTGGAAGAAAGAAGACCGCAAACCTACGTGATAATAGATTTCCCGATACTCACCAACCATAAAGTCGTACTGGGCTCAGTGGAACCCCTCATCCTTGAAAATGGACTTCTCAAGCGCGTCCTGGAAACTCCAGAGGAGGCAAACGACAGAAAACAGATTGTAGCTCCCAGAAATAGGAGACCAGACGTTTTACGAGAACTACATAATGGTACAACTGGAGGACATCTGGGAGTAACTAAAACCCTGGGGAAGTTGAGAGAACGCTTCTATTGCTAAGTAGATGTTAAGGAGTGGTGCCGGAAATGAACGGTTTGTGCAGCAAGTAATGGGCCTCAGAAGCGATCAAAAGCTCGCATGAAGCAATATAACTTGGGCAGTCCAATCGAAAGAGTAGCCATTGATGTTGCCGGTCCATTTCCTGAATGAGATCCTGTAAATAAGTACATTGTAGTGGTGATTTCAGTAAATGGGTAGAAGCGTATGTCTGGCCGAAACAAGAAGCCTTTAACCGTTGCTGATGTACTTTTCAAGGAATGGATCAGTCGTTTTGGTGTTCTCTTGGAGTTACAGTCAGACCAAGGTAGAAATTTCGAGTCTACTCTTTTTCGAGATGTCTGCAAACTTCTGAAGATCAATAAAACACGGACGACAGCATTACACCCTCAATCAGAGGGGATGGTAGAACGGATGAAAAGGACTATTAATCACCATTTGTCAAAAGTAGTCTCTGACCACCAAAGAGACTGGACCAGTACCTTCACTTGTTTCTTATTTCTCAGACTCCGGCCAGTATTATTATGGGAAGAGAATTAAGACTGCCATGTGATTTGAAGTTTGGATGACCCCCAGGAGAAGAGATCGCAGGTGAAGACTATGTCAGCCAGCTACGTCAAAGGGTGAACGACATCCATCAACGAGTCCGGTTAAATATCGAGAATGCCAGTGCTCGAATTCCTACGACATCAAAACCGAGGGCGGAGAATTCCAAGTTGATGATCTTGTTTGTTTGTATAACCCGCAACGTCGTCGTGGATATTCGCCCAAGCTACAGAGATCTTGGGAGGGGCCGTACCAAATTGTGAAGAAAATCAACGATCTTGTCTACAGAATAAAGAAGCTACCTCGAGGAAAACCAAATGTGGTACATTTCAACAGGTTAGCCCCTTAGGCCGGAACTCATGACAGCGAAGTTGACCAAGCCCAAGTCCACAGCATCCCACCACCCGATGACGCGATGACCTTCAAACAGTTGTTTATGGCACTGTACTCTGATGGGCAGAAAGAGCAGCACGACGTAACAAGAGAGGAAACCCTAGACCTGTTTGAGGTGCCCATAGAATGCGCCCTGGTTCAGTGTGTGGCTCCAGATCTCCGAATGTCCAGAAGAATAGCTGAAGTGTTTGCCAAAAAGTCCGGCCAGTTCCAGAAGCTACGCTAGCAAGATCCAGTGGTAGGAAAGGTCCTTCATCTCGAAGACAAACAACCAGTGGGTACCAGAGACATCTTTTATTTGGGAAGGAAACATTCTGGCAGAACAAGCTTACATACAGCGATCTTTGGAAGTCTCTGATAGAATTGAGGAATGTGATGATGGAGAAGAATCTGATGAAATTGGCGATCCCAAAAATAGCCTGCCGGTTGGATGGACTGTATTGGAGGGTGGTGAGGTTTATAATGGAAACAATCTTTCGATTCAGTGGCGTCGACATCCTGGTATGCTGTCTCAATATTCGCAGCCCAGATTCGAAGACCGTTGACTGTTACTTCCACCAAACTTCCTGTTGTCGAAATGGAGAGTCCTGCAAATATCGTCACACCAGGAAGGTTTCTCGGACATTCAGGGACGAAATGGTCTTAAGGAGGGGGCAATGTTACGAGAATTCATCCTACAGCAGGTGCAATCGGCCATCAACCAATTCGTGGAAGGGACATTATTTCAATACTTCTGGGTATCCGAAATGTTTTGTCTCTCAACAGGCCGACCGCTGCCGTTACTGGGAATTACCTTGAAGCTTCTAGAACAAATGAAAGAAGTCTCCCGATGGTTCGTTGACTTGCCAGAATAATTACGACAGAAATATATAAATACGAATGGGTCGTTCAGTATTCGACGGTCCTATTGCTAAGTTAAGATAAATTGTAAATAGTTCTTGTGAATATAAATTGTGTTAAAGTAATGGAAATAAATTAGAGTGAGTTGGACTGTGTTTTTAAATAAATCCAAGAACTGAACCCGAGGGTGAAAATAAAAACATTACAATATTATAAATTGTATTCTGCAAAGATCTGTACCAGCTTGATTCCGTATATTTGTCTATAACGTGCAGACATTTTTCTGGAAATCGGAAAAATATATGCAAAAAATCTTGGTAAATGTCAAATTTTTATCATAAATATCTAGTTTAAATGTCAAGATATGCCATGAAATAATATCGTACTGGGTGTTTGTAATTGTTTTCACTTTGATGCATTTGAAAGTCAGTTTGTGTTACACACGAAGTTAAGTTAGGGAGCTTATAATGGCAGAAAATATTCAGTTAGTTTATAGAAACGAAAATTTGTTAGTTATTTCTGCGAACTCTTCTATATGGTATACGGTTCTAGGTGTGTGCGTGCGTGCATGTGATATTAGATGGTACATAAGCAGTTGTATACATGGATGGTTGAAATATAAGTTGAAACTGAATTAGATATACAGTGTGGTTCTAAAAATATTGTATTGGGTGACACATAAGTAGTTGCGTATACAAGGTGGTTGAAATAAGAGTGGAGCAAAACTATATTTATGCAGAGTGGATATTTGCGTTATAGGACGTAGAATAATTACAGTTATACAGAGGGCTTTAAAAATTGCCAGAAGCAGTTGAATACACAGGATGGTTGAAATATAAGGTGGAGTATAATTACAGTTATACAGGGCGATTTAAAAAGTTATATAGTTAGGAACATAAGTAGTTGTTTATAAAAGGTGTTTGAAGCAACGGTGGGCTAAAATTATTCTTATTCAGGGTGTTTCAAAAATTTGTTATATATGCATAAGCAGTTACAATATTTGAATTAAAAGACGTAGGACGGAGTATAATTATAGAAATGGGTTTAAACAAATTTAGAAGCAGTTGCATTTACCGGATGGTTGAAATAAATGGTAAAGTAAAATATATTGTTATAATATGTGGCTCAAAATGGTGAATTTTTTATTATAGGGTAGACCATGAGCCGTTGCCTTAATGAAATACTATGACATATGGGGCGAAGTAAAATCATGTGTATACAGGAACAATTTAAACAATAGAAAAATGGAAAGAGTCAATACTGTGGAGAGGGTTTATACTTATACAGGGTGGTTTTAAAGATTTCAGGACAGTTGTAATATTGTATAGAGTTGAATTATAGTTGTACAGGATGATTAAAAAAATGATAGACCAACATGTTATATTGAAGTGACCAATATACAGAAGCATATACAGTGTGGATGCAAAATAAAGTGAATTAGGGTTACACTTGTAGAAAATGGTCCAAATAATAAAACAAATAAAAAAGTTAAAATATATTTGGAAAAGATATACAAGGAATACATATTAGACTGGGAGAGAGCGGGAGGGAGAAAAAGAGAGAAATATACGAACACGCTAAAATTTTCATTTGAATTGTACCTTACATTACATAAAAAAGAAGACATGTCTGAAAATAGTGATTGATTGCACACGGTTTCTAAACGGTTTTTATTTTAAGTCACCTGAAATCGATTTTTTTTAATATAAATTATTTATAGTCAGCTCGGTTTTTATTATTGTATTCACAATTATTTAATTAGAATGATTGACTTCTAGAGGATTTCTTAATTTTGGGAGGCGTAAATGAATATTATAACAAATTGAAGGCAGTTTCGAGTGCTATACCTTAATAAATTTGCGCCTGAGTAGCCAAAAGGTTAAACTCAAATCTTGACACTGGGATTTAAGTCTATGAGAAAATTTAGAAAAAAAATTGAATGCTGTGTAGGTACACTTTTTCTCCTACCTTTCATGTTTAATACGTAAGGGAATGAAAGTTTCAGTGCTAATAAAGTACGCATTAAAGGACCCGGCACAAACCTAATGGAAAAGAGGGTTTATTCTCATGTGCTGAAAATTTAATATTGTTACGAAATTTACCCAAAGCCGACCCTGTGTCATTTCAGCACGACAACAAACGCTTCAATAAAAAATAGGATTCTCGAAAAGACTCGACAGCGGAAGGAGCGATGATTATTTTCTACTGGAGAATTCCACGGAAATTATAAAAGAAGCACACCACGATCGCCAAGCAGTGATACCGCGTCGACTAGCTTATATGGGCTTGTTATTGTATTTGAATCAGATGTTTTGAATGTAAATAAAGTAAAAAAAGTGACAGTGCATATTAGTTGTTATAATTTTCAATTGAACCCACGAAGTATATTGCAATTTGGTGTTAGAAGTGAAGGATTAAGTGCAGTTAACATCCTAAATTGATTTATGGAAACTCGTAGTATGGAAAAGATAGACGAAAAAATTGCACAGATTCTAGAAAAACGTGATAAGAAAGAGAAACAACATCAAGAAGAAATTCAACAAAGGTTAGTGAAATCTTTTGATGATAAACTTAAAGTTGAATTAGAAAATCTTGTCACTACGATGAAAAGCGAACAACAAAATCTTGTTTCTACAATGAAAAGCGAACAACAAAATTTAATGGAAGGATTATTCTCGAAATTTGTAGAAAAACAAGATCAAACTGAATTAAAACGACAAAATGAATTTAAAATAACTGAAGAAAACAGACAAATGCAATTTGAACAACTAATGCAAATAGTAGGACAAGTTAATAAAACAGTTAATGAAAGAATGCAAATAGTTGAGTCAGATATAAAAGAAATAAACGACGAGATAAAGATCCTAAAAAATAATGTGGAGACTCTTGAAATCAAAGTAGATGACATCGATTCCGTCCAGAACCAGGTGAAATTTGAAATAAGTGCTATCCAAAACCAGGTAAAAGCTGAAATCAGTTCAATTAAAGACGTAGTACACAGTGAAGTACAAGATAAAGTGGAAACAGCAATTAAAAAATTGCAACAAGATTTGCAGAGAGGAAAATACCAGCACACCGTGAGTACCAAAGGTTCCTTTAGTAAACCACCCACATTCGACGGCAGTTCATCTTGGCCCATGTATAAACGACAATTTGAGGCCGTGGCTACAGCTAATGGATGGGATAATCAAGAAAAGTCTACTTCTCTGGTAATTTCGCTAAGAGGTCCGGCCCTAGAACTCCTCCAAAGCATTCCAGTCGATGAACAAGGCAATTTCGAAAAGATCATCGCCATCCTAGACAAACGCTACGACAATCAATCCTTGAGCCAGGTATACCAAGTCCAACTCAGTGGAAAAACGCAAAAATCCGGTGAAAGCCTTCAAGAATTCGAAGCAGAGATTAGACGGTTAGTACACTTGTCCTACCCAGACCTGCCAGAGGAAACGAAAGACCAGTTGGCCACGCAGAGTTTCATAAACGGCATCAGAGATGTGGAAGTACAAAGAAATCTAAGACTAAGTGGCGTCAAGAAAAGTAATGAAGCTCTACTTAGGGCTTTGGAAGTAGAGGCCGTCATGAACATGTCCAAGCCGAGGGTCCGAGCAGTTTCCTTCAACCAGGAAGAGTCAGAGTCACCATTTCAAGCGCTGCTTGCTGGCCTGAACAAAATATTAGAACGGTCACAAAGAACTGGCACCAGAGGGGCATGCTACCGCTGCGGACGGACAGGACACTTCCACCGTGACTGCCGAGTAAGGCTACCGGAACGATCACCAACCAGGGGTAGCCAACAAACCGACCTTACCAACCAGGGAAACTCCAACCAGTCAGCATAAGGGGGCGAATGCTGACTCACCCTCCACCAGCCCCCAGGACAGTATCCATCCGGGGATTTTGCAGAGATAGCGGCAGCCTAGTCATCAGAGGCACCATCAACGGGCGAGCAGTTACCATCACCATCGATACCGGCGCCGCTGTGTCCATTGCCAAGTCCAGGGTTTTGAGAGCATCAGAAATTCGGCCAGTTACCAATAACATCCAGCTCAGAACAGTCACCGGCGAGAGCATGTCAATACAGGGTGAGGCAGATGTCGTGCTACAGATAGGGGACAACATGATCCGGCATAGGGTCCTGGTAGCGAATATTGAGGACGATTTTATACTGGGAATGGACCTAATTAGCCAGCATGGATTTATGTTCGACCCGAGATATGATGTTCTTCGGTTCCTGAATGAGGAATTTGTATTGACACGGCCCGTCAACACATCAGTCACGCCCATAAAAATTGTGGCAAAGTCTTCGGCTAGAATTCCCGGTCGAACGGAACAGATTATTCATGGGCAGCTAGACAGCAATCCTGGGAGCTGCGTTGGAATGGTGGAGCCCGTACACTCAGCTCATGACTACTTAGTTGGACGGGCTATAGTTAAAACCGGACGAGATATACCAATCAGAGTCCTGAATTTGTCCAACAACGACATCAGAATTACCAATGGTCAGGAGATAGCTTGTTTCGAGCCAGTAGAGACCATCATCAATTGCGAAGAAGAGTACCAGACGTCGGTGAAGGAGACAGGGCCCGATAAAGAGTTCCTACAACAGTTTGCTGACCATTTGACACACTTGACACCAGAGAACCAGAAGAAAGCCAAGCAATTTATCACAAAACACTGGCAAATTTTTAACAGTAAAAATGGAACCACCGGTCGCACCAACATCATCCAGCATCGAATAGATACCGGGAAGGCTCAACCATCAGAATACCACCTAGACGACTACCATTTGGGCAACAACAGGCAGTCGACGAAAACATCGAGTCCATGTTACAAAATGGAGTTATTGAGCCATCCGTCAGTCCATGGTCTGCTCCCGTCGTGTTAGTTAAAAAGAAGGATGGAACCACCCGATTTTGCGTGGATTACAGAAAGCTGAATGATGTCACGAAGAAAGACAGCTATCCACTACCCCGAATCGATGACAATTTGACCACACTAGCAAGTTCCCGTTGGGTCTCCACACTAGACCTAAAAAGTGGATATTGGCAGGTTGGTCTACACGCAAATGACAGAGAGAAGACAGCGTTCTCCACCAGTAAAGGGCTGTTTCAGTTCACGGTCATGCCCTTTGGGTTATGTAATGCACCCGCTACATTTGAGAGGCTAATGGAGTATGTACTGAGCGGGTTAACATGGAGGACGTGCTTAGTATACCTCGACGACATTCTAGTCATGGGCCAGACATTCGACGACCATCTGAAGAACCTGGGCGAAGTATTCTCCAGAATTAATAACGCCAACCTCAGACTCAATCCGAAGAAGTGTTCCTTGTTCCAAAAAGAAGTAGAGTTTCTGGGCCACGTCGTTTCCGAGTCAGGAATCCGCACTAACGAGGACAAGATAGAAGCGATCCGTGATTGGCCAGTCCCGAGGGATAAGCATGAACTCCGAAGCTTCTTGGGCCTCTGTTCATACTACCGGCGTTTTGTTGAGGGATTTGCCACCATTGCCGCTCCTCTACATCGACAGACCACAGAGAAGGAGACGTTCCGTTGGAATCAGGATTGCGAAACATCATTCAGACGACTGAAGGCAGCACTATGTTCCAGCCCAATCCTAGCTTTCCTACACAGTCCGGCAAGTTCATCTTAGACACCGACGCCAGCAACACCGGTTTGGGGGCCGTCCTATCCCAGGTGCAAGATGGTGAAGAGAGGGTGATCGAGTACTACAGCCGTGGATTCTCGAAGCCAGAAAGAAATTATTGCGTCACCAGAAAAGAACTTCTTGCAATAATAAGGGCTGTAGACCATTTCCACAAATACCTGTATGGTCGCCATTTCTTAATCCGAACAGATCTTGCCGCACTCAAATGGCTGCTGGACATGAAGACACCGGAAGGACAACTGGCCAGATGGATGGAGAAATTACAGCAATACGACTTCAAGGTGGAACACCGTGCCGGCCGGTTGCACAATAATGCCGATGCCCTATCCAGAAGACCCTGTAGAGCGGAATGCAAGCATTGTCTGAAGACGGAACAGCGAGAGGGTATCTCCATCAGGCAGATCCGAGTGCAGGCCAATGAAGACTGGACAACGGAACAGTGCATCCAGGACCAAATGGCTGATCCAGACATCGAACCAATCTTGTCACTAAAAATGAGAGGGGCACCCAGGCCACGATGGGACGAGGTAGCTAGATACTCCGGCGTGCTGAAATCGTTATGGGCTCAGTAGGACTCTCTAAGAGTAGACAATGGAATGCTCAAGCGAGTTTGGGAAAGCGCTGATGGACGAGAAACCAAGTTCCAACTGGTAGTTCCGAAGAAAAAGGTACCAGGCATCCTGACCGAAGTACATGATGGAATTACCGGAGGCCACCTGGGCATGAATAAAACCCTAGACAAAGTTCGCCAGCGGTACTACTGGGTGAATTACTTCGAAGACGTCAGAGCCTGGTGTCGCAAATGTGCCACATGTGCCGCCAGTAAGGGCCCGAAAACCCGAACCAAGGGCAGAATGCAGCAGTACAATGTGGGCGTCCCATTTGAGAGAATTGCCATCGATGTCGCCGGTCCGTTTCCCGAGTCTGAGAGGGGGAACAAATACATTCTGGTCGCAATGGATTACTTCAGCAAATGGCCTGAGGCATATGCGATACCCAACCAAGAGGCAACCACGGTAGCGACGGTGCTAGTAGAACAACTATTCAGCAGGTTTGGTGTCCCGATGGAATTACATTCAGACCAGGGGCGTAACTTCGAATCGAATGTATTCCAGAAGGTCTGCACGATGTTGGGGATCAGGAAAACGAGAACAACACCATTACACCCACAGTCAGACGGAATGGTGGAAAGATTCAACCGGACCTTGGAACAACACCTATCCAAGGTCGTCAGCAATAACCAGCGTGATTGGGATGAGCATATTCCCCTATTCCTGTTGTCATATCGCTCTGCTGTACATAATAGTACAGGCCTGACCCCAGCCAGGGTCTTATTCGGAAAGGAGCTGCGATTACCATGCGACTTGGCATTTGGCTCCCCCGAAGAACCTCCCCAAGACATCGACGATTATGCCGACCAGCTCCGACATAACATGCTGGCAATACACGACTTAACCCGAACGCAGATGTTGGCCACCAGTGACCGGATGAAGACGCGATACGACCTCAAGGCCAATTCAGCCGGGTTCCAGGAGAGGGACAAAGTCTGGCTGTACAACCCCCAACGGAGCAAGGGTAAATCCCCAAAGCTTACACCCGCCTGGGATGGTCCATACGAAGTGGTCAAGAGGCTGAATGATGTCGTCTACCGGATCCGTCGAAACCCCAAGGCTAAATTGAAGGTGGTTCACTTAGATCGACTCGCTCCCTACCATGGAGGGGATGTTTCTGATCGGGACGATCAGAATTAAAGGGGGGGCAGTGTTACGAAATTTACCCAAAGCCGACCCTGTGTCATTTCAGCACGACAACAAACGCTTCAATAAAAAATAGGATTCTCGAAAAGACTCGACAGCGGAAGGAGCGATGATTATTTTCTACTGGAGAATTCCACGGAAATTATAAAAGAAGCACACCACGATCGCCAAGCAGTGATACCGCGTCGACTAGCTTATATGGGCTTGTTATTGTATTTGAATCAGATGTTTTGAATGTAAATAAAGTTCTAGAAAAGTGACAGTGCATATTAGTTGTTATAATTTTCAATTGAACCCACGAAGTATATTGCAATATGTTATTCTTTATGACATATTATTCAAAAGTGACAAATTTCTAAAATGAGTAGTTTTCAAGATTTGTGGGGTAGCAAATATTAATTTTAGATAGTTCTCTGTTTATAGCAATCCTATTTGGAACGCTTTTTTGCTATCTTTTGTGGCAGATTTGAAAAGATCGCTAAAACTATGTCCGAATATGACCTTGACCATGACCTTAAAGTCCATGTAAAGGTAATGGTAGAGGTCATACTTAGACGCAGTTTTCTCGATTTTATCAAATCTGCCACAAAAGATACTCATAAAACCGTTTGATTTGGGATATTTTTAACCAGTGAACTACCCAAAAGTCATATTTCTACCCTTATATCTTAAAAATAAGTCTTTTTAGAAAATTGTGCCTTAGGACACGTTTGAGTATGTCATAAAGGATAATGTATTACATTCTCAACTCATTTGACTGCATGTATCCTGATTTCTATTTGGTTTGTGTGGTGTCATTTTTGTGTTGTAAACTATAATTAATATAAATATTAATTATATTTTAATAATAATATATTTTTAATCATTTTTTAATTGTTTTTTAATACACTTTCTATTCTTTTTTGTAGTTAAGTTTTTTATTACTTTATTATTTTCGATTCTATCCTATACTAACTGGGTGTCTTTCTCATATATACAAGAAACTTGGGATCTTGAGGTTTTGTTTGGATACTCTATAATAACAGCCTTTATATGTATTTGTCGATTTGTCGATTTATGGGAAAAATAGATCGGAGTTTTATAAATATATCATATGTAACTGTTACTGTTATACTGATTTTTCAAATATTCTTAACAGACTTCCAGCTCACTAAGTTGACTGGAATTATAATATGTGATATACAACACATGTGAAACCCAAAATAAACTTTTTCACTAAATGTTACATAATAGCTTAAATGTGACACATTTCAAATAACACATCCTGTTTGTTTTAAGTCAATTCGATCCAACAAAAAAAGTTCTTTTAATCCGACTTAAGTGTTTCTGGAACATTCACAGATTTCCCGCAGAACAGATTTTAGTCAAAAATTAAATAAATGGATACTAAGCGAAGTCATAATAAATGTGTGAACTGATGTACTCATCCTCCCGACGTTTGCAGAACACTTTTAGCAGGAGATCGGATGTTACTTTCCAGATTCACCCGATTTGTTTCTTTGGATTAGCATAAAAGTTTATGTCTACTAAATAAGTAAAGTTTGGTAAATTAAGTCTGATCACATAAGATAATTTGTATGGAAAGCTGCGATATGTGTGTTTTAGTCAAAAACCACTAACAAAGTTGAACTCGTTCTGTCAAACCTCAGAATAATGAAACCGTTTTCATACATATTTTATTGAAATTATTTAGAGTATTTTGCAAGGCTGTCTCATATCCAGTTTCACTTCCCATAACGACCAACTATCATAGATATCAAAATACCTAAAAATAACATTTTTGTTTTCCTTATCATTAACTTTTGGTGTAATTTTCATTTTAATAATTTAACTTATTTTAAATTGAAACGAAAAATAAAATTTATTACATACCTTAACACGCATCTTCTGAAGCTGACATTAAACCTGCATTTTCCGTGAAAACTGTTAGAGCAAGGTATAGGATCACATCATTGAAAGGTTCCTCTGTGTGCTATTAGATCAACAAAACAAACTGGAGATGATCCTATTTGCAATAAGCTACATTAATGTTATTTTCAATCCTAATTAGCAGTCGGATTTTATACAACGTGTGTCAATTTTTTAGTCACATGTCAAGATTTCAGTATTTTTTAGCTGTATAATACTGAATATCTGATTCTCCTAAAAATATCGAAAACTGTTATCGCTAGGTTTAAGAAATCTTTATAAAACCCCTATTTTGTTTATGTTGAATCAAGAATAAAATAATATACACAGGTGGCTGGAGGTTTAAACAAATTTCAAATACTTCCGTACCTATGTTAAATTTCAGCTAAATATGTAGCGTAGTTAGGCTAGAACTTCTAACGGCCCATCATCCGGACATAAAGTGTATACACAATTATAAATAATAATAAATAATTTATAGAACAACTTGAAACCTAAAAAAATATTATGATGTAATTTTTTGGCAAATAATGAATATGGAAAAAGGTTTGAGAGGAAACATATTGAATTATATTATTTAATATTTTTTTGAACTATAACAACTTTAATGCCATGTAAAGCTTGTCAAAAAATAATAACAAAATATGATAATAAATTTAGAGAACTCAGATACTGGAAACTAGACTAGCTAGTTGTTTAAGTCACTTTCTAACCCCTGGGTTCCGTATTATCTCTTTGTGTAATGTGAATCATGTACGAAGCATAATCTCACATTTGATGTCAGCATAGTAAGAGCGTTGTGTGATAAGTAATTGAACTTATGAAAATGTTATACATTTGCTGAAAATAAATCAGAAAAGAAAAAACTGGTGGTTTACAATTATGCTAAATAGAGACAGGGCAAGCGCTACGTAATACGTATAAGTTTTCGTAACCGTACGACGAAACGTTTACGTTTGATTTTACTTTCAGTTAGGACATCTGCACATATTACACTCTAATTGATTTATCCTATCGTCAAAGAACAAAGGTCTATTGTGTAGGTTTCAAAACTACGAATTAGAGAGCATAAAAAATGGCGTTTAATTATAACGAGTCTAAAAAACTAGACAAAAAAAGTATTCTCTCTTCGAGGTGTCATTCTCTCGAAAATCCTAGATGTCGGTCTTACATCTCGCGTCTTCAAAAAAAGTATTGACTATCAAAGTTGAATTTAATTAAGTTTGGCGTAATTTTGGATGAAAACGTTTACGAAAAACAAACACAAGACTGTCGAGAATACTTCGGTAAAGATGATATCAACGTTAGTGAAGTAAAGGAATTGTCTCTCTGGAGAAATTCCAATGAAGATTGAAAAAAAACTACCACTTCTAAACTGCTATAATAAATAGATGTTTAGAAAACGATTGAGCTATTTGAAATTGAAGGGCTTCTATGCAAGTTTGGAATTTAGTAAAATTTTAATTAAAAGGTTTCAGTTCGGTTACTGAATTGGACTTTGATTTTCTCCTACTTTTATCAGCGAGTGTAAAGATTCAGTAGTATTAAGCTGTCATCTTTCAAATACTGCAGACCCGGAAAATTTTAAAACGTTGCTTTTGATAAATGTTTTACTTTCCATAATAAACGACTGGTAGGCAGTTCGTCTGTCCATAAATTCCACATGCGTTTAATAAAAGCAATATTTATTGGAATTGTCAAACCTTTTCCTGTTATTATCTTCTGTAGTTCTATATAGTTTTCGATTTTACACATCTGAACCCATAATAAATCAACTGATGTTGTGAAATAATCTTATTATTAAAAGTAAGGAATTATTTTCTTTTATTATCTGATGTCATTATACAGTCGAACCACATTTATATTTTTTATGTAGAGTGAATTAACAACATCTTCATACATTTCAAAATTGTTTCCGTTATTTGTTTTTCTACCTTTTGGATTATGTAATGTTAAAGATGGTAGAACATGATAGTAGTACAGCGGTTGGTAATGGCCGAAACGAAAATATTTCTCATAACATTTAGTTAATGTTGCACCTAATTTCGTTGAGGATAAAATCGCGGAAAATCCAGAAAATTTTCGGTTTCTTTATGTGACTTGGTCCCTCGCAAATTCCTTGCACACTTGTGTACTAATCACTATACTAGCTTGCAATCTTCCAAAAAGAGAGAATTGTGGGATATTGTTGTCTTGGCTTTAACGCAAAGTCTGTTATCTTATAAAAAATGCTAACCATTTCTTAGAATATATTTCAATTGCCAATACAAACTGGGTCTGACGCTTGGATTATTTGGAAATATAGTCTTTTTTCTCTAAGCGTTGTGTTATTCCCAAAAAATCCCGAGATGCATTAATTAAAAACTTCATAGCACTTACATGAATATAGAACTTTTGAACAATTGAAGCTTTTCTTAAAATCTTGAGGCAGTGAAATCATTTCAAACTTGCACACTTGTAGTAAACCCACAGGCAATTAAGTAAATTTTTATTAAAATAAACACACTATGTAGTTTCACTTATATTTATTTACTATTGAGAATATTGTTTTTCAGATTATAAAGTAGAACTCAATGCTAAATATCTAAAACTATTACAAAGAAATATAGGGATGGAATTAAAAATACTTTTAAGAGGATTTCCGAATGTTTATTAGTCCGACATTTTACCACGAGTTTTACTATTTTACGACAAAGAAACTCGTACTAGCTTCTCTTAAACTGATGAATGTTTCCGTCTTTACTTCATCAAAATTTATTTTAATTTTATTGAAATAAACACCTCTAGGTAATGTAGACTTATATTTATTTACTATTGTCTAATATTCTTTTTAATAATTTTAGGTATTTAGCATTTCGTTGTACTTTGTATTCCGGAGAAGCCAGTAGCCTGCTGAAACAATATTGTTAAATATTTGAATTTTCTGAGGTAGAGACGGAAACAATTAGCAATTAAGTGAATATTGAATATTTTAAAGATTTATGTTCGTTACCACATGCAGCTGTGATGTGAACCGCGACCGATTTCTTCTTTAACTTCAATATTTTTTGACTACATAGACTAAATAAAATATTTACTTTATAGTTAAAAAGCTGACAAATGTAGAATTTTTAGCTAAAATGTTTTTGGTATTGTGTTTTTTTTATTCAAATAATATTAATAACATAACCACTCACTATGACATTTGGATCTTTATTTTATATATGCACATAACACAATAGCACTAGTTCCTAGTTTATGCATTTGATGCCTGAAAATAATAAATAGGGAACAAATCCAACTTGGGGTCTTCAATAATTGGTAAAGTTTTTTTAATTGTTCTTTAAATTCTGTAAAACAAAAATATATATTTTTGTATATTTTTGCTATGCTTATTAGTTTTTTATTTCTTTCCTAATAACTTTTACAAATTCAGTGTTACAACTCTTGCTATGAACGCCGCAGATCATAATTGATAAAATTTACCGATTGTTTAAAGATAGAATTATTTGCTCATTTTTACGTTCTTAAAGAATTCTAGGAGTTTTTTTAATTCCTTGTTTTCATATAGACATAAAATGTGTTGTTTTTCTTGTTTTAATAAGTGGTACAAATTAGGGATGTAACGAATATTCGCATCCGCATTAGCTAATGTTCGCGTATTTTTTAATATTCGCTTTCGCATTCGTATTCGCGGTTATTCATGCGCATTTTTTGCGAATATGTTTGACAATGAAAAGCGTAAATTCTATGATGTTACTCATTAGGAACATTGCACACTGTATAACTTACTTGTGATTTCAAAAGTTAAGTCTTACAGGTAGGACAGATAGGTATTAACTTGTACTTGCAATGAGAAATAACAGTTGTATGATGACATAAATGTCAACTACATATATACATTTCTTCTGGAATCCTGACATGCATATGTAATCAGGCAACAATTTAATTGCTAAATAAAATTAATCAAGTTATGTCAGTTTCATTACATGATATAGGGTTTTATGGCAAAATGAATTTGGAGATTTGGAAGTTTTAGGGAAAACTAGCTCACACACTCAAATCAGGAGTCATTCTGCATATAACGCCGTTTCCTTGTGATTTCTAGCACAAAGAATTCTTAGATTAACGAAAACCAGTCAAAGAAATTATGATACAATCTTCTGGAGATTCAATCAGTTGAGGGGAGCGCCACTGATAAAGGTTCTCGACAATTGATGGTGTCAGAGTGCTGACTTCATTTTTTAAATCAGTTTTAAAAACAAAATTGCTGACATATCTAAACTTTGACAAACTTTAAAATATGCTGGTACTTTCTTGGGTCACACTTCTAGTTCTAAAAATAAGTGTAAAGCTTGAATATTTGCAGATACAACAGGAGGTCACGTTCAAGAATCTGTCAAAAAATAATTGTTCTATTACACTATAAAAGTGCGTATGTTTTAAATATCGGGATAACAAATTTTGCTTCGTTGGGTAGCACTGCTAAATCCACAGACATCATTATATAGTTAGTGAACTTGCCCCTTTGTCTATAAAAACGGTTATGTGTTTCCGTTTCTTTTTTTTTTTGGTTGGTAGGAAAATATACAAGCTATCGTGTTTCCTGGAACGCTAAGCCCATAGATTAAGAGATTTATGTATGTAT